>OZ023242.1:17032489-17485179 GCA_964006365.1 Trididemnum miniatum | reverse complement strand
CAACATACTGCTTAATGATACGGAACTTACTCATTCAATTAGGGTCTCTTAAAATTGGACAGCAGAGAGCCATGTTTTAAAACAATTAAAAAAAAGACTGCCCCATATCACGACAGTCATTTTTTCCACTCTTCAAACATTGAGTAGGCCTAACAAAGAATTTGTTTTTCTAATCAATTTTTTGAGATCGCAAAGACGAGCTAAAACCTAAACGTCCACGTTTGACAGAAGATCATTTTAAGTATCTACAGAGAAAAAGCGTAACAGAGACACTAAAACTATCTACAGAGAAAAAGAGAAAAAAACATTTTAGAAGGTTAGAGTGATGGCGCGAGCCGCTGAAGAGAAAAAGGACATTTTAGAAGGTTCAGAGTGATGACCCAAGCCACCGCTATTTAAGTCAACATTTAAATCAAAGCGCAGCTGTTCGTACACTCAGAAAAACTGGCTCTAATTCTCGATGAATTGAGATGACTGTAAAACAGATGCAGTGGTGTATAGCCTAGTAGATTGAACAAATGCGGTGATAGAAACAGAACATTAGTAATTTCAGTTTATTTTTTGATTATGTGAAGGACAAGTTTTATCCATTATTATTTATGGAAAGAAGCATACAGCAGTTAAGTTTGCCGAGTTAACTTTTGTTACGAGTTTAATCGATCTTCAGTTATGTTCTCGTATCGACATTAAAGCAATGATTGTAAACTTGACAATATCGGACAAATTTTCAATATTCGCAATAGCATATTGGCAGATTCGTGCAAGGTGCATGATAATATTACATTTTGGAAAAAAACTTGAATAAATGATCGGCAGTACAGAACTGAAGTACAGCTTTGAAAAAAACTGTTTTTGCATTTGGCTTCCAGAACCATTCTTTCACAACTTTTTTGTTAGCTTTGAAAAAAGCTGTTTAGTTCAATATGCATTTCGTGTTGCACTCTTCAGTGGGTAATCGTGTCAATGGAAAAACATTTGCTGGCCACCGTTATACATTTTCAAAAATGATCGAGTCTTTCGCAGTAAAAAATGTGCCACATTCCATCTACTCAAGTAACACAAACTTTTTCAAACACAAACTGTTGTTTCATTTAATTTGAAGTCAAGTTTGCTTTTTATTTGTAAAAATAAGAATAGATTCAATCGAAATTATAACGTTTTGTTGAGTTGTTGTACTGCGATGTAGCAACAGCTTGGAATTTGATTATTTCTGTAGTCAAGTCTTTTTGTTATTCGACTAAATGTCAAATGCCACTAATTTTGTTTTTATTTGATAAATAGATGGACGGTTGCTGGAATTAGATGATACAAATCTTAAAAAAAAATATTGAGTGTAGCAACAAAGTTTGTTTTTGAGATAAATAATCATTCAATTAGACTTTAAATATTCGATGAAGAATTCATAGAATGGGTAGATGCGAATGTGGAAGAAATGCCATCTAAGAAGAAGCTGAGAGTAATTGTGGGTGGTAACTGGTAAGTGATGCTATTTATTGAAATTGATGTAAAATGAATTAATCACTAAAAATAAAGCAATGCAGATTTGAAAAGAATTATACAGATATTGTTATCGAAAATTTTTTAAACTTGTTGCTACAGTATCTTCATATACGATGCCTGTGGAAACACACATATAAAGTAGAGCAAAAATTTGTTTTTTAGTGCCGTCTTTCTTAACCCTATTTCGCCTGGGGGGGGGGCTAAAAATGCACGCTAAATTTTTGAATGCTTAGTGTGCTAAAACTACTTACAGCATCGCTTTCAAATTTTATGACTTTTCCTAAAATCCTCATTATTGTGATGTGAACAATAATTTTCTCGAATCGATGCAATGATTGTGCAGTTATTGCAAATTTTGATTGAAATTGTCAATCTTCAAGAAAGCGTTACTTCATGCGTCACTGGACGTTCTGTACGCAGTGCACGGTTCATTAGCTATACGCTACTCGAACAGACAAAACGGCCGAGATCAAACGATTACTGAATTACTCATAGAATTTTACTGCCGCTATACTCAAGGCCTCAAGGGAGTGAGTTTCGTTGTTATTCATTACCAAAAATGACCACATAATAACTAAAAGTTACATTCCAGCTACAGTACAATGAATTTACGCTTTCAGAGGTTTGAAAGTTGTTTTCTTTTTCAAGGCATTGAGAAATAAAATGCCATTTCAACTTTTGAACCTTGATGTAATTTTTGACGCTTGTTTTGTAGTGAAGTACATCTGCATAGAAATACACTGTATTTGTATTTACGTCATAATTCGCTAACAAAAATATGACTCAACATAAATTTGTGGAATTTGTCGCTTCTACTGTTCTGAAGTTGAAAGTTGAATACGATTGAAAATTACCTTGGTTTAGCCGAGGTCGAGATAAAAATTTTAAAATTACAAAAAGTAACGTTTGGATTTTTAGCATTTACTGGTTAATTTTTAAATTGTAACCATTCGATAATGTAACAAATTATCAAATCAAAATTTCCAAATTCTTCGGCCATGATGCTCTCACGTAAAATGTTTTTCGGATCCCGCAAAAATGTTTATGGGCTTTGTGCTCCCAACTTTTACCTTCAAACTAGGAATTTTCCAATTCCAATCAATCGCCTGTCTAACTAGCGCAAGAAAATGGAGAAATATATGACTCCGTGTCATGCTTCAACCTTTTCTACAAAATTGTCATCGAATAAGTGTATTGATAATAATAATAATAGCCTATTAAAAAAATGAGCTATACTGAATCGCAAATGCTAACATTGCGAAGAATATTGGAAAAAGTAGCTTAATCTTGTATAGTACGATAGTTTTGATACACAGTGTAGTATTATGCTACTTTCATGTCTTTGAAAAAATCAATGAGTTCTCGAGATATATTCATGAGCTATCAGCGCAGATATTATTCATATTTACGTCTTCCTCAAGGAAGCTATATGATTCCACTCATTTATTTTCTTCCACAAAGCTAAATTATTTGTTTTTTTTTTTTGAATTACGTTAGACTCACCATTTTGATAATATTTTGTTTACGAATTACCCAAACAAAAACAAGAATTTCAGAATTTTCTCACCACGTGTTGAAATTGTTCTTTGTGTTTGGAAAAAAAAAGAATTCCTTGAAATTTTTCTTTTGAGCTCTCACGGTAAATAAAATTTGTATTTACGTCATTATTCCCTTGGAGGAATATGATTCAACTCAGTGTTTTAGTTTCTATAATGCCAATTGATTCAGTTTTCAATTTATTCGGTTTTCTTGGAATTACGTTAGAAACATCATCCTGATAAAATTTTGTTTACGATTTACAAATACAAAAAAAACAAGAATTTCAGTATTTTTCTCAACACTTTTTGAAATTATGACCAATATGAAAAAGGTTATAAGTATATATATACAGTATAGGCTACTGTAGGCTTATGCATAACTTCCACAAAGTGTTATGGTAGGTTGCAGGTAATGACCATAAAGAAAATGCTTCGAAATATAAGTTTATTCTGGAGCATTGCAGGGACAGTAGATTTTTGAGTATAATACGCTTATTGTTTTTAGCTTAATTTCATATTATTTTGAGCAATAATATTTTTATTCATTTGCAAGACAGAGCAAAATACATTGTTATCTTACTACATTACAAGATTTTTTTTATGATGTAGAAGAAAGTTTGATGGTGCTCATCCAGATATTGAAAGTCAATTATCAGAACGTAACACTTAATTTGCTAACAAGTTTACCCATGAACTCAGAGACATTGTGGTGAAATGATAGATTAGCCGTTTTGAATTGTGTTCGTACTAATAAATAAACAAACAAATAACTGATGTTATTTTCAAATTATTGAACCGAAAACTCAAACATAATTGAGATGACTGCGAAGTGAGTTTGCGCTCTTCGAGTCAGGAGCCATCCGAAATATATGTCAAACGCGATCGGCTCCGACCGAAAATCGAACCCATCAAGTTGGATGGATAATCTACGTGTGGTACCGCCTGGCAATTTTGCTAACGATCACTTTAATTTTCGGTATTGCCTAGTGTGGTAGGTTGCTTGCATTATTTTCAACACTAAAAAATTTCCGTTTTGCTGATTAGAAAATTGAAAGTTTTTATGAAACTAAAAGTTTGTCTACGACAATGCTGGATTTTCGATCTCTTCTAGATAATAAGCGTGCGTAAGGCTTTTAGCCGTAGAAATAGAAGCATTGTATGTTCACTTAGGAAATTGGACCAAACTCGCAGACTGTTCAATATTTTGAAGTTTGAGGATTGTTCAAATTAGAATTAGAAGAAAATTGCCATTAGGTTGTTGTTCTCACTCCCAAAAAGCTCGTTAATCTTTGTAACCGCAAAAATTTTACGTCGAATGTTCTGCTCAGCCGAGCGAAACTGTCGCGCTTGCGTGATTTTTTCTCGCATTTCAAGTAAAAACGACCAAAAAATGTGGGTCCTAAAAAAATGCCATTAACACATAAATTAATCCACTTTTTGTAAAAAAAAGTATACACGACAAATTACTATAAAATAATTGACCGTTAGAAACTTTCACCGTTGCTTTAGCACAAGTATGTACGGAGATACTAGCCATCAAAAAGAGCGGTAGACATGGTCCCCCCCCCAAACTTCTGACGCTTCAAAAAAGCCCAGTCCGAATAGGGTTAAATATTCTGATCTATAATGTGGTTAAGCTGTAGTGTCAGCCGTCAGTATGGACATTGGACAGTTGCTATTGTGGCATCGTAGCATAGCGATGTCAACGACCAATTGGGAACGTTACAATTCCCCTTAATGTAATCTGTGTCAAAACGGCTCCATGGAAAATAATTTACCGTAATTAAATAGATGGTCTTGCAAAGGATCATTTCGTTTCCGGATAAATCTTATTTATTTTGTTCCAGTATAATTTGTCTCATAAAACATCTAGTTGAAGCCTTTGCAGTATAAGCGTTTTTGAACTGTTCTAGTCATTGTAGTTTGAGTACCCAAGCTTCAAGAAATATAGTAATGAAAATGAGTGACATGAGAAGCAAGTTTTAAATTTTATTAACAGAGAAAAATATTCGTTTTCGGCCTTCGTCTTGAATGTTAGGCCTACAGTTAATGTTGGTTACGGTATAGTTAATGCTAATGTTAGGCACCAAGAAATTGGAATTTAAATTTTAATCATACTTGTTAATTGTATTAAGCAATCAAAGCACAATTACGTAGCAATAACAGTGCTTTTATTGTTTTAGTTGTCAGATATCAACGGAGTACCGCGTGATGACCGTGGCTCCGCTCAAGAAGTTTCCGTTCTTTGGGGATTGAGATGCAAATGACCTAATCGTAAGTATTGGTATTCATACATTGCGTTAAACCAGTAGTTTAGGATGAGAAGCTGAAAATTTTTGGCGGTAAAATATTCAGAAATTCTATCTGTCAGTGATAGTCTTAATTATGGGAGGGAGCGAGGCAGAGCTTTAGGGAGGTTCCATTTTTAAAATCTCAAAAAAATTGATATCTCTGTAAAATAATATAAATAAATTTGTGATACAATAGAGTCCTACGTAAATGAAGCGCACGTCACGATAATGTAAATCTACAAGATTAAAGGGAAATTACCGCAGGTTGTCATTCAGAAACGAGTAGGGTGTGTGGTGGCTTGAGGAGTGGCTTTGTCATATGGCTTTTTGCCAGGGGCTTTACGTCTTTGGTAGCCCTGCGTCCTGGAGTGTAAGTTTTTTCGAGATCTGAGATCCGAAAAAAACCTGCTCTGAGATCCGAAAAAAATCCAAAAAATTTGAGATCCTGGAAGTAAAGACTTTTTTTTCTAAGAGCTATTGTTTACGGTCTATAAGCGTAAAGGAAGAAATTTTAAGATGGCTGGAGGAATCTTCTTGAAAGAATTTCATACCCGAAAAATTTTTCATGATCTTAGAAAAAAAGGCCTACACTTCCAATAACTCAAAATGTTTTTATGATTTTACTTTGTAGTTTGTAGCTATATATTTTTAAATTTGTCCAAAAAAAACTCTTACGTTTTCCGAAATAATCTTTAGATTGCCCGAATCATTATCAAAACTGTTCAGATTCAACAAATTTGTCAAACAAGTTATGATTGTTCCCCTGCCCCTCAACGTCTTACGCCAGAGATTTGCACCAATTAGTGTGAGTGAATAAATACACACCATGAAAGCGTAAATTTATTTTTTGGCGTTTGCTTTTATGTTTTAAAAAAATTAACGCGTAATTGTTGCGAGGAGGGCCCGGTTGATGGAGGACGCTCGCCTGTTCCTAAAAAGCCACCACTGCTACCCGTACCCGGTCAAAGTTTGAAAATCGTAGTTTTATGCACAAGATTTAGGGTTAAAAGTACCATAACCTTCTGTAATTTTCATGTAAATGAGCTTTGGTGACACCTAGCGGAAATTTCAAAAGCGCAAATAAAGTAGCTTCAGTAAAATCACTTCAGTGACGCTTAGCGGCAAGTGTTAAATGTTTTTGTGTCGTTCACTTTTACAAAGCCCTGGTACTGACAAGCACAGGTTTTACTGCTTACAACTTGTTGTGCAAACCAAATCCTTAATCACTCTAGCTCGAAAGTTTAAATAGCGAATAGGTTTAGGTGTATAAGCTCTTCGATATAAAAAAAACGGGTGAAAGTGAATAATTTTAATTAACTTCAAAATTGTATTTAGTTAAAATAATAAATTACAGCGCTTGTATAACTTCTCAAGTTTACTCGGAGGTACTTCAGCTTCAGCATACGAGCTGCTACAGGTTTACAAAACCTACCTTCCAAATGCAAACTAAACGCTGTGACTAGTAGGCCAAGTAAATGCATGAATCTGTTGGCTACAATGAAAATAAATTTTTGTTATTTAGATCTTCAACAAATCATGAGAAAAATGCCCCATTTGGAAGACGAAATAAAATTTTTCTCTTCTATCGCAGTATGAGATACTTAGCTTAATCTTAATTTACCAGCTGCTTAATTTACTGACACACCCGATTTGGGTTCCTAAAACACCTTGAAAAACCATGATGTATGTCATAACTTTTTGAAGCACAAAACGGTTTCTTGCAACTTTGACCAATTCAAAAACATGAATTTAATCTATTTAGCATTGTTAAAACCAATTTATTAGCTCACTCTTGTTTTTACAATATGCTAAATTTTTTTAGATTGAGACTGTTCCTAAGTCAGATCTAGCAATTAATTTTGTGTTCTATTTGCATGCAAGTCTGAAGTCCCGTCTGTTCTACCAACTTTTTAAGCGCTGAAGCAGTTGAATGTACCATGTTTCTGATTTCTGGTTGTAAACGAAAAAACCGATAGCTTCAACTGAATTATAAGAAAAAGAGATGTTGGCGACAGAAATTTGTGGTTTCAAGCTTAATAGTCATTTTGATTGTTTCTCATCGTTGTGATCTGGCATAAACAATGCTATAATGTTATGTAAAACTGCAAAAGCGTTTGAAGTGTTCTAGTTGCATCAACATCACGCTTGCTTTTTTTTTTAGAAACTGAGTAAGCACGTCCGACGATTGCAAAATGCAGTAACTGAAGACATTAAAAAGAGTGATGAAGATTAACAGCGATGAAGAAGAGTGATGAAGATTAACAGCTCAGATGGCCGAGTGGTATAGAGCGTCTGTCTCTTGAGCTGTAGACTCGGGTTTGATTCCGAGTCGGGTCAAACCAATGACTTTAACATTGGTATTCACAGCTTCCCTGCTTGACGTTCAGCATTGAAGGGACAGTGTGGAGAACAAGCCGGCAAGTTTACTTGTTGTGCCGTTGGGAAAGGCACTTAACGGGATTCCCCCATCTTGGTGTGGTAGACAGATGGCCGGCAACTCCTAAGCGAGCTCGTATAGCGCATTGATCGCTTTCTCGTGATAGGAGGATAAATATGCAACCAAATAAAAAAAAAATAAAATTGTTGAAGATTTGTATCGTGTGTGACGCAAGATTAGCCTAGGCAATTCTGTTGTTTTTTGTGCTGTGAGTTTTTTCAATATATTCATTTCCTGTAAAACCGAATGCATGTTGACAAATTAGCCATGTAGATTATTTAGGCATTTCAATTACAACCACAAAACGTGTCTTTTAGATTTTATGTTTTATCTACGTCTTTCCCACCGAAACACCACGTTTTTTATAACGACAATACCACTTTTACACCACATTTAATTGTCACCTACTTTGGTATAAAAGTAGTATTCTCGTTATAAAAAAGTGGTGTTTTGGTGGGAAAGACGTAAATAAAACGTAAAATCTAAAAAACACGTTTGGTGGTTGTAACGTGGTAGACACGTTGCCTACAGACATAGCGTGTTGGTGGAAAAAACGTGGAAAGTAGGTGACATTTAAATGTGGTATAAAAGTGGTATCCTCGTCATCAAAAAACGTGGTGTATTGGTGGAAAACGCGTGGAAAAATCGTGGAAATTTTATGTGGTATAAACGTGAATTTCACCTTAATTTTGCAACGTGGTTAAAAAGTGGAATACTCGTGGCTAGTACGTGGATTAACCACGAGTATTCTACGTGTCGGCGAGTCGACAAAATCACCTGGAAAACACGTGACTTAACCACGTGTATACCACAACAGCGTTACGTGGTAAAAACGTGGTAGGAACGTGTTTGTGTTTGCTGGGCAGGTGAAGAGAAAAAAATATATAAATAACTGAGGTTATTTTCAAATTATATTGAACTGAAAATTTAAAAACAATTGAGGAAGACTGCGAAGTGAGCTTGCGCTCTTCGAGTCAGCAGCCACCCGTTACATATGTCAAACACAATCGGCTCCAGCCGTGAATCGAACCCATCACGTAGGATCTGTCACCTGTGCGCGGTACCGCAGGCCATGTCGTTGACAAGGTTTTATCAACACCGGCGCAGCCATAAATATAAAAAGGGGGGACAACTTTTTTTTCATTGAATTTCCGTACTGCTACTAAGAAGGTTTCATCCAGACCTATCAATTTATATTGAAGAATAGGCTAAGTGACTTGATTCCATTGTTCCGCCATAGTCAGACCGTAATTCAGAAGTTTTTTTTGCCTCTGCAAGACTAGAATTGTTACTGCCAACTACTGCCGTCATCTGGCAAAACCCATTAACTCCAAAATTTTGAAATTTCGTTTTTTTTTGCATTTTTTTAACCGTTACACCAATGTCCTTCTTGCGTGCAAATTTCCTGTTTGTACTCCAAACCGATTTCGAGTTATTTATGGTGGCGAAACCCATTAACTCCATTTCTGTACAAAAAGTTGTCAAAAAATTTAAAAAGTAAATGGCAAAACCTGTTAACTCCACTCGTAATTATTTATCTGCTATTGCGTCATAAATAAAGTTCAGTGCATTTCTCAAAAATTTTCGTCTCACTAGTGAAAAAATTGTGCGTAACAATGTGAAACAATGATGGACGGGCTGGGTCGCTTTCGATAATAGTGACGTAGTAGCTCATTGAGTTTAATGTAAATTTGGATAAAAAGTGAACGCAAATCTCACACGCTGTTTATGCATTCGTTGATTAAAATTATTGACATTAAACTTTATCATTAAACTTTTATTATCAAGCACTTTTATCAAACCAAAAATTAAAAAATCTACAATCAGGAACATTCTTAAAAAAAACTGAAAACTAAAAGGTGATTTTCTCGATAAGTGTAAAAGTGGAGATAATGGGTTTTGCCAAATGACGGCAGACTACTGCGCACTGATTATTACGGGAAGTAAAATTGCCCACTTTTTTTATTGTTACTTTTCTGCAAGTGTGCAACTGATGACCTGTGGAAATGAGCAGTAAGCATGGTAGATGGCTTGATGGCACACTTTTCAGAGGCAGGGCGCTAATGCACTCTTCATATAGAAAGAATATAACAGCGATTGATCATATGTTGCCTCAAGTATTGGGAGCAGTCAGATTAACGCAATGGCAATACCAGGCTACAATACGGCAAGCTACCGACACAGCGGCATATGCAGTTCTCTTCAACCAGAGATAGGCATTTTTCGCGATAATTTTTTAACGATTATCGTTATCGCTAAAAATAGTTTGGATTTATCGATAACCGATATCGCTTTTGTAATATATCTTGTCATCGCCGATAAATTATCGCGATAAACAATTCTTTATGCAGAACACAGCGTTCAAAGTTAGGGAGTTGGCGTTATGGCAAAATTCACGGTGTCGATAAAGTTTTTTTGCAATTTAAAAAATCTCTCTTTGTTGTGTTTAATCCCATACCAGAGTCCTTGAACTACTCTTTTTTCTTGAAAAATCTAGAAAAACACTTTTGTGATTTGACTTAGCCTTCAAGAAAAAAACTTCGTCAAACACATCGAAAATTTACCGCAACATTTATCGGAAAAATTTATCGGCGATGATTTATCGATTACCGATATCGCTTTAGAAATTGAGATTTATCGATTATACAGCTCAATAAAAAAATTTTTTCTCCTATTTGCCCAAGATATTTTAACGGATCTAGGGTATATCAGGTGCGCTGATTCCGAAAATGGCCTTCTTTTTGCTGAATTGGCTCTGGTTTTTGAGATATATCCTTTACACTAATTAATAAATAACGGCAAAATATATTACAGATAAGAGCTGTTTGTGCTGACAGAAAGGTTTTGTTTCGTGACCAGTGGTCATGAGCTTTATAAAGGTATTTCATCGCATAATACCTCCGCTGGTTCTTTCTTGCCTTTTTCCCCACAATTTTTCCATAATTTCGAACCTCTTCGATAGCGATAAGCCTTACGCCTTAAGCACGCGTAAACCAAAAGTGTGCGAACAAAATGCATCATATTTGGCGAAGAACTCAGAACCAAGGTTAAAAAATTTAAACAAAACTTGCCTAAAAATTATTCAAAAAGCACTAAAATACCCATTACAGCATGTAGATTTTCAAAATTGTTTCGGGGGAGCATGCCCCCGGACCCCCCTAGAGCTTTTCTTGTTTTTCAATCAGCTTGAAAGTAGTTCTGCCGAATAAAAGGACGATTAAAAAAAATATGGAAATTATGGCCCCCCGTTTAAAAATTTTCGCTACGCTACAGTTTCACCGATCTTTTCGGTGGAAAACAGGACATCTGAGGACGTGTAGACCTTTTTTTGCTCGTTTTTGGTGAAGAACAGGACATCTGAGGACGTGTGGACCTTTCTTTGCTTTTCCCATCAGAGCGGCCCTGACAATAGTAGCTGTTGAAGACATTGAACTCGATCCATCTAATAATCTGGCCCGGGAAGGACACCGTCTTGCCACATACGGCCCGTCGACTAAAGAAGTTGCCCACCCCTGCTTTAGCACGTCTTTTTCCACGGAAAAAAATCGTTCAATTGCCGCGCTTGACAGAATCGCGGTATTTGAGTCAATGAACATTGAACCTCAATATTTTGTTTTTAAAAAGTTCCGGCGAAGGTCGTTCACGATGGAATGCAGCTTCAATCAAAAACTCTTCCACCACATGCCTAACTGAAGCCTGACTTTGGGGTTCGAAATTACATGTAAGCTCTTGAAAAAAATGGTCTCCGCAGTCACTAGAGACAATACAAAAATATTTTCGCAGTTTGTGTCTAAAAGTAGAAGCTTGGCTAAAATAGATGAAAGGATCGAGGCTTCTAATATTATTATTCTGAGAAATTATAGGCAGAAAACTAGGTTTTAGCACCTTATTACAGGGCCTAAGAGGGGGGGCATGGCACCACATGCCTCCCCTGCGTGCGCCTATGACTAAATGCACCATTTTTTTTTGTTTCGCACCGATTCAATGCCCTTATTGCCCATTCCAGCATGAACCAGAAAGGGGAGCCAAGTAATTTTAAATAATTTAAACCTCCGTTTAATTCCTGCTACAATCGCGGAAAGCAAGGACTAAAAACAATCACCCTGAGTCTGGCCTGATTGACTCCCATTACAAAAGCTTATCGTACTGCCATGCTACACCTCAAGCTCAATCCACATGTAAAGGTCCCCACGAAAAATTTAGAGCATCGCCTGTCATCAAAGCATGAAAGTAGACAACTGTAATTAGCGCATCTAACAAAGATAAGCATCAAATAACATCGCGGGCGCGGCATTCTCATCCCCAGACTGCTTTACATCACACCTTATATAAGCAAATAACAAAGAAAATTTGAAACTTTAAAGAAAACTATCAAGCAGCTCTCTCTTCCATCATTCTGCTGGAATTTTCTTCCAAGGCTACCTCATATATCTCCCGCTGAGAAGCCAATTCTTAGAGACTGAATTTTTTTACCAAGAAGTTTGTTTTCACAATCTCAGTTTAAAAATTTAAAGTGAGATTGTGAGAAACAAAAATTTTAGTTGCTGTCTTCGAAGGAGTTTAATCAGCGCCAGCGGGAGACTATTTGCGTTAAATGGGGAGCTGAAGCGCTGCCGCTATTCGGCTAAAATAACAGCGGCGCTGCCGCTTGTCGCTGGTGGCCGAAAATAACAGCGGCGCTGCCGCTACCGCTAGCGAAAAGTAGCGGCGCTGTGCCCAGCTCTGCGTACAAAATACAGTACGCAGAAGCTGGTTGAGATGACAGTCAGTTAATTGGTTGTGATATAATATTGGTTGTCGATTCCAACCATTTTACTAACAAGCGCTCGAATACGTAAGTTGACCCAAACACAGATGTTTCAGTGTGTTGGATATAAAGTTAGGGTATTTTCTATCTTGAAACTAACGGCCATGCAGATTTTCACTTTGAAATGCTTGTCGTAGTTTGACATCGGTCATAAAATCTTTTGAAGCATGCAAGTCGGCTTAACCATCGTACAGCATTAAGCATAGCCAAGTCACCAAGACAGCATCAAAACCAACGAGAATTTTTTTTTTGAACTTCGAATGGTCATAGAAGGGCAAGTTAATGCAAAACGTTAGCTTCGTTAACCACTACTTCGTTAACACAGTTATGTGCCTCCGTTAACGTTAATTCGTTAAATTCAGCTCCAATTAACGGAAGTTAATTAAATTCGTTAAATCGTTAATTTTGAGTTAAAATGGCATTTCTTTTTTAAAAAAAGCTTAAAACTCGCGACGTTTCTTCGGAGCTGTGTTGCCCAGGCGCTAAGCCGCGGAGATGGGCCCCGCAACTCGTTACACGCTTCGGCGTAATACGGCGAGTATAATGAAGATTTGATTTGAAGTTATTTTGGTCCCATGTTTATTTTATTACGAAAATTGAATGCATTCGAACAATTTCAACAATGAATAAAACAAGAACAATAGAAGATCAGACCAACGTATACGGCGTCCTACTGATCGGTCTCCCTCTGTACAGGTTTTAAGTGCATCTGCACAAATACATAATGTTAAAGGTGATACAACAGCATGGATTCTATGCCATTCTTTTTTAAACTTTGTCGAACACTTCTTAGCTAACGTGCAATACTATCCCTTCCACGAGGATTAATCAAAATATGAATACGCAATATACTGTACTACTATTAAGATCAACTACTTTAATTTCACACTGGTTTCGAAACTTATGACCAGACAGAGTCTACTGTAGATCGACAATCATTTACGATACAGTAGTGTGCAGTTTTGCAATTAGCCGCATGTGCCTTTCCAATGTAGCCTCTAACAACGATATTAATTGGGTGTGGACTCTGGACGGCTCAGATTTAATATTTACTAGACAAGAGATCTTTCCCTTTGTTTATATATAACGCAATTAAAGCACATTGTATACTGTTATTATGAAATAGCTTTTTTTACTCATTTATTTCGGTTTTATTATTCAAGGTCCAATTCATGACTTTGGCAATCGGAGTAAGATTAATTACAGCTGCAAATGTTTTTTCTTGTATTTATAATTGAAATGTTTCGTCTTCGCGTAATTGTTATTTGAAAAACTGTGGGCTAAATCAAAACTAACTTTATCTTCATCAAGTTTGGCTAAACTTTCTTTATACGCTTCTAATGGCACCGCTCAAATTTGGCATTAGCACCAAAACATTTCATCCCTTGCCTTTGTTCATTTTCTGTGTGCGACCGCTATAGTTTCAGCGAAAATTGCACGTGTATAGTGTAACACAATGGAATTACATTTGTAATTAAACTTTTTCAGTTCCAAGTAATTGCAATGCAATTGAAAAATTGCCAGATGCAATCGATCTGTTTTGCTGTAATTGATGCAACTCTGTTGGCAACCCACCAATATCAACCCACAAGTCTTCACACGAATAGTCAAAGAGACAGGCGATTATTTGATTTAGCTCTAGAGCTAAACCTAACTCACTTTAACGCTGAGATACTCTCTTGCTTCCTTTTCTTGATTTCTTTCTATTTTTTTGACCTTTCGAAAATGGAAAAAATATACAAGACCAACAGCAAGAGCAACAAAGCCGACGATTCCCCCGACTACTGGAGCAATCTCGACAGAATCTGATGTGCCTAGAAATAAAAGCAAATAACTCAATAGCGACAAACTTTAAATTGTTGAAAAATAATACCAGGGTTCAGTTCCAAAGTGGGCAATCCTACAGCGTCAAAATTAGCGATAATTTTGAAAACGTGAGATAATACCATAACGATGAACTTTTAATAACATTCATACTAGTAACTAGGGAACGACCGGGGCAACAACTTTGGCCGGGGCCGGAGCTCCGGCCGGGGCTGGGGAATTGCGCCTGCCCCGGCCGGGGTTTATACAATGCTTTATATAGTGTCTAGAATACATAGCTAAGCAGGTTACTTGCATCCCCACTCCTCACGTAATTGCCGTCAATGGTGCTACGTAATGCTTTCGCAATTGTACACGCTTTTCATTAGTGCACGAAGAACTTTATTTTTACGCACCAACGCATTTTTCATATAAAATAAAAAATTTTTCATGTAAGAATTAAGATACGACTTTTATATTCGTAGTATGAGACTATCCCAATTTTTAAGGGTGGGTTTTTGCACCTAAAAGGTCGTCTTATGCGCCGAAATATACGGTAAAAAATTTGAAATTCAACTCCGGCCCCGGCCAATTTTTATGACCGGGGCCGGATCTGGGCAAAAAGTGGCATTCCCGTCGATCCCTACTAGTAACTAGTACCAGAATACTACCAAATACACATCACTAATGCAAGTTTTATAGGCTTTGCGAATATTATGACAAATTTTATATGAATATCCGCTTGACTGATGCCAAACCTGCTACAAATCAGCCTAATAACCCAATAGCTCGTCTAAAAAACTTGAAAGACGATATTGGAACTAGTCGGGGTTCATCTTAACAGCCTATATTTCTTTCTCGTAACAGCAGGATAAATGAACACAGTACATATGGGAAGAAAATAGCTTATGAAGAAAAAAATAAAGCCACAATAGCTCTTGTAACTGGACGTTTCGTCAATATATATTCACCAGTCATCATCAGCATTTTAGAAAGGCAGTAGGCCTACAAAACTACTGCCTATAGCTGACACTGTTGAATCTAGTTATTGAACCGTCTTTAATTTCCTTCCTGCGATAATAATGAAATATATTAATACCACTTAATGTAAACTTTACAGCATCATTTGCGGGTACGAGAGCATGACAAATTACTTACCGCCACGCGTAGCAGCGTACGTGGTTATGTTGCTTGTAATGCTTCCCAATGAATTCTCAGCTTCACATATATAAATGTCATTTTGTCGATCCCAGTCTTCAGGGCGAAAAAGTTTAACCTTCGATCCAACGGCATCCCTATAATTTCCAGGCAAAGTCCATTTGTACTTGGCAGGGGGATTTCCATCGGATGAGCATGTGATGGTGTTACTGGAACGATCATATTTAAATTGAATAGTTGTGGGAGCGTCTGCAACAACAATTCATATTAATCAGCAAAAGAAACGACCTGTATGATCTTTTAACGCAATTAAATGCTACTTCACTGCAAATTCCGGTTGCAAAGAAAGTTAAGCAGCCACTCAGAGATCGAAACATTACAACTGCATGGATTAGTAAAACAAACTTTACCAACATGAAGGTTTTGAATTCGACTTAGCAAATTAACGTGTACTGCATAGCGTGTGCATGAGTCGCTGTTGAGCCACGTAATCTCAGTCATAACCCGAACAGTGAACACCAACCCTCACTGTAAGCCTAACCGCTACTCTAAGCCTAACCTTAAAACTTCGTCTAACTCTAAGTTAGTGATGCCAAAAAAGCCCTGTTTTAGTGCATAGTACTGTAGTTCAAAAATCAAGAACATCAACTTACATCGTACATCAGGAAGAAAAGTTTTAACTGAAGTTTCATCAAAAGAAGGATGAGTAATTTCGCATACAAAAAATTCTGTATCATAAACTCTTGTCGGTGAAAATTTTAATAGAGAAGTAACATCAATAGCTCCATCAATACCAGTGTCAGTAGTACTAAAACAAGCCGAAATTAAACAGAAAAGTTGCAGCAAACGCACACTTTTTAGAACTCTGATAATGATTATGAACAAGTGTTTGTAAAAGTTCAGTTTCAAAATTCATTCACGTTGTTGCACAGAACGCCGGAGTTAGTCATCAGTTAGCGGTGCAATGCATACATCCACAACCTTGCACTTGGTGGTAACACACCAGCGAGCTCTAAATGGGCTGTGACGATGAAGAATCACAAGCAGCACTAATAGGATCATTGGTCGATTCGGTGGGGGAAAAGGAGCTGAGTCCTCCTCAAAATTTTCAGTTTTTAAGATATTAGTATTTTGATACTTGTAAACACAAAAAACTGTTAGAGAAGCTTTACGACTTTTAGCCCCCCTCTGCCTAAAATTTTTTCTGAAACCCCCCTTGAGGACGGAGGCTTCTACTCGCTTGGGAGTTGCTTGCTTCTGTCTATCACTCTAAAATGGAACAAGTTCATTCAGAATTAAACACACTACCGCTTGTAACTACTACTACACACTACAAGTCAAACAAAACAATTAAAAAGAGTATATACATTACTTCAAACTTTGTAAAAATTCAAAGTTTCTTGGTGATGTCCATTTTACTTTTGCTGCTGGGAGGCCTAACAAAGATTATGAGTAAAGTTATATCACCAGTATAAAAGGTGAAACTTTTTACTTGGGCCGCGGTAATTCCTTAGAAAGTGTAGACTTTATCGATAAATAAAAAGTTACAGCACGTCTGAAGATCTCTAAAATTGAACCAGAACTTCTCATTCATGTCTAGATCTATAAACCGCAGCTAGCAATCGAACACAACCTTGTCGTTAAACTGATTGCTTCCTCAGCGCTCCCTTGCTGATTTCTAACGTTTTGCGGCTATTTAAGACAATCTAAGCAATTAAACAATCGTCTTCGTCACTATTTGTTCTCTTGGAGAAAGTTTTGTTGTTAAAAATGTTGAGATTGAAGTTATTTGGAAGGTCCAATACTGAAGAGTTATCGATAAATAGAATGACTAGATCAAAACTCGAATATTTGAAAACATTTGACGTAAAATAACTCTTGAAATTCAAATAAATTACCGGCACTTACCTCCCATTGCTTCGCACTTCGCTGCTACTACACGTCCACTACCCGCTCGCAACGGATCAGTGATTTTTGATACTTTCACAATTGGAGGAACTGTCAAATTGATAAAGAACGGTTTCACTAAAATTGCACTTTAACATGACACGATATTGCTATTCATAAGTAGCCTACATGTTATGCTCTAATCATTGCTATAGCAGAAGTAAAGCCAGGCTACTTTGAATAGCTTTGTTACAATCTTGCTAAAGTACTAATGATATATTTCTATATATATCGCTCTTTCCTGACGGAAATTCAGATCAAAAGCTTTCCTGACGGAAATTCATATCAGATCAAACGAAAATTCAGATCAAAAATTGAGACAAAAATAGCAAAAAAAAACGTAAGAGTGGAAACAGTAAAATTAAATACAGTAGCGATAAATATGAAGTTGCTACGATAGGTTTAACAAAAAATGGTCACCAGTATTAACTTACAGTATTATTAAATTTGCAAGAAGACTGTGAAAAAACAAAAAAATTAGTGTAGTATCAACTTGAGCTTCGGCAAGATTTGCATCAAACTATTAACAGTATAAAATACGTATAAAAATACCAATGATCAGCTTACTAATGAAGTGATGGTATAATTGTTCATTTTCCACCAAATTATAAGTAAGTTTCATAACTCTTGCCGTGAGTATTGCGTTCAAAGTTAAAATCCTGTTCAAAGTATCCTGGCTTGGGTGCCTAATGCAGTTAACAATTAACTTACTATACACTTCAAGTCTTGTAGACCACGTTATGTCCAAAAATTGGAATTCAGGATTTACACCATCGCATTTGTACATTCCGTCATCAGCTGCTATTATACGTTTTACATGGACAATGCCATTCATTTCAAACTCCACTCTATTTTCAAAGTCAGGATGAACAACTGTAGCCTCATCTTTGAGAGGCTGTAGACGTAGCAACCGCAGAAAAATTGATTGTTTGGTAACTGAGAAAGCTATCTGTTCAACTGATTGGCTTGATATTAGATTTTAAATGGATAAGAAAATCCGCTTTGCAGCAGGAAGATTGGGGTGTTATTTCTGGTCAAGTCATACTAAACAGCAAACATTGCTAAAATTATATTTACAGCTCCAGCCGCCGTCGTTAAACAGGGATAAAAATGCATAATGAAATCATGAGCGTTCAAAAAATAAAACGCGATTATTAAAATAAACGAAGAGAGTATCTAGGACAGTGGCATACACAATCTCATGCAATAATTTGATTTATTTCATTAAGCAGCATGTGATTAAACAAAGTTTTTATTTAACAAAGGATAGGATTTAATTTGGGATTTTGCGTGCTAGCAAATACATGATTTATGCATTTCAGTAGGCCTATGCAATTTACCGATTTTGTCGATATTTTTTAGCAATACATGGGGAGTAAAGATGCGGGTAAGTTACCCTGATTGGAGCATTTAAAAGAAGTATATACTGTTCACATTGTTCACCAACAAAACATACCGATTTATTAAATACTTTAGTTTTGTGACACTTACATGATATAGTGCAACAAATCGATAAAAACCTCTACTTGTTGGATTAAAGTAGAATTGGGCGCTATATCTGTAATATTTGTAAGGCAAAGTTTCATCAAAACAATTCAACGATGCAGTACCATGAACACTGACTGTAGAATGAAAGGATTTTACTGCAATGCAAAACTACTGTTACTACACATGTCAAGGGCGTCCCCAGGAATTTGAAAGGGGGGCGCAATTTGAAGCCGTCTGTTTTCCGTCCAAAGTCAAGCGAAGAGCAAAAAAAAGGTCATCATGCCCTCTGATTGTCCTTTATAGGCATATCACTTTTACACCACAAACGTTTTGTGCATTTGTCTACAGCCCCAGCCCCCCTGGATACGCCCCTGCATATAGTCTGTCCACATGTCCAATTAAAGTTGGCCAAATGTTTATGGGCATCTTGCATCATAACCAAACTTTTGAAGTCATAATTGAAAAGAGTGATTATGAAATCACAAATTTAATTGTGATGAGAAAAGCATATGGGTTGTCTGCGCACTGGGCAAAAAATAGCATCCTCAGCCAGGGCCCCGGTCGATCCCTACTCAGTTTCCATAAACCTTTTTTTGGGGGGATGAGGAGAGTTAGCAGTTTTTATTTCAGTCAGATGGGGTTTTACAAAATACTAAAAATCTACAGCCATTTGTTTTTTTACCAATTTTGAGGTAATAGGTAAAGTTAAAAATAAGTTTCTCATTCAGCTGTTCAGCACAACTAAAGTGCATCCTCAATTACACCTTAAATCAGTTACCACAAAACTCACTTTGACCATTTATGCATGAAAAATATGAATGCAGAACGTAGACAAACACGCAGTAACTCCGCATTATTAGATTGCAACTTTAAATTGCTATTAAGTCATTGAAATATGTTTGGTAACCTACCGTACAACAGCATAAGGCCTATACATGCACATCTCTAAATATATTAATAATCTTAAGGTCATGAGCGATGTTTAGACATTACAGCTTTTCAGCTGACAATAATAAATAATAGGCCTAAACAAGTAATTTGTAAACCTCTTAAGATGAGGCTAAGAGTGTCAGGCCATCTGATGAAGGGGCACTTGGTAGACCAAACACGTAACTACAAAAAAACAAGTAAACGAACGCAACAGTGAAAAAAGCATAAAAAATAAATATATAAACATGTAAATAAAATAAATATTAAACAAAACACTTCAAATCAAAGAAATTAGTTTTTAATCTACTCTTGAAAATACCGACAGAATCACTCTCTCTAATTATAAGGGTCAGCGCATTCCAGAGTTTGCATGAAGAAAACGCAAACAAAACAGTGCTTCAGATTTGACAAAATTAAGACTGAGAGGGATTCTAACGGAGAAGCATCATCATCTATTATAAGATCGTATGGCATTGTGTCCTTACGCATGTTGTAACATATAACGTCTTGTGAATACTGAGGGGCTAAACCACGTAAGCATTTAAATGTTAAAAGTGCAATTTTAAAATAAATACCATACTTGACAGGTAAAATATGCAATTGCAAATAAGCTCATTATCAATAGCAAATAAGCCTTATTAACTAAAGTATTTCGCTTTATGATTTACAGATTTATGGTGCTGCATATGATGCCAACATAATCATTCATAACCTTGCAACACCTTCAGATAATAATTTTACTTGATTCCAGCCAGGGCTGGCGCAAAGCTATTTCATGTCTTAAACAAGCTTTAATTTTGATGCCCCCTTGCATACATATTTACCTTTAAAACCGGTGAGTAATAAAAGCGACATTGTTTCGGAAAAGACATTTTGATGCCCCAAGAAAAATATTTGGATGCCCCTAAAGCATGCTCTGAAGACTGAAGAGTGATTTCCTACGCAGCTGCCTAGTTTACCTAATAAACACGCCGGCCCTGATTCCAGCAGCAGCGCAAGGCAGGCAGAAATATAGGTTTAGGTCAAAAATTACTGGTAGGTTTCTAATTCAAAATTCAAATTGTAATTCAAAAATGTAATTCAAAATGTAATTCAAAATGTAATTCGAGATCATCTCATTGCCTGGCAGATTTATGGTTCAAACTAAAATCAAATATCGTTTGGACTAAACGAAGGTCTTACCCAAAAACCTGTCTACAATTTAAAATTGACCGGTGCTCTACCACACTAGTACGTCACAAACTCACTAGGTCTATATAGATATACTTTTTAATAATTTCTTCCACTCCTACAAATACAGTATATATAGACCTAGCTTTAGCAGACAATTCCATTCTTAATCTTCCAACTGTGGGCTTGCCTGTTTCATAGGCTCGGTTACACAAAACCACCCTTAATGTCATAGCCGTAATCAAAAGAACATTGATCACATGAAAGGTTAAACTCGTGTTTTTCATTTTTGAAGATACCCGGTAGTGCTGAATTTGATATCATTCTTATATAGGCTATACGGTATATATATATATATATATATATAGATTTTTTCCTATCTTTCCAATTTGCCTTTGAACAATTGACAAAAAGTTCAACTTGCATTTTCATAACTATACAATTAGGCTGAACCTAAATTCTGTGCCAAATCTGAACAATTTTACAATTTTTTTTTTCATTATGCGTATTAGGCCTAGTGCAGTTTGGAATAGCCTACCTTATGAGTTAGTTCCTGCGCTCAATACCATTATATTTAGAAACTGTTTAGAAAAAAATTAATCTATGTCCTGCAACGTCTCTATTTTTTTGATATTTTTCTTCGCACACTTTTGTCCTGTTTTTGATTAGGCAAAAAATGCTACTACTTCGCATTGTTTTACTTTGTTTAGTTTGATGTTACGTTGATATTTTCTCACAAGTTAGTGTGCCTTGGATTGTAACCTCGCACCACTGCGCTGCATTTCTAAATCAATAAATACCTGTAAGTAATTAAGAGCAGAAAACTTGAACTAGCCTAGTCCAAGCTAAAATCGGAATCATCATAAATAGGCTACTTCGCAGCAACATCCAACTACCAGTATCTGTTTAAGAAATACGTCCTTTTTCGACGAGAACTAGCCTACTGGTAGGCTACCGATCGGGCGTGCCAAACACTGCAAACAGTACGCTGAGCGTACAAGTAGAACACACCAAAGTGACAGGCATACCAGGACTTTGCTTATTCTTTATTCGCAGACAACAGGCAGAGATAAGCCTAAAAAAATTACGAAGTCGAAAGGTCCGTTGACCTTGACCTAATTCTTTTAAATCCTAAACCGGTGCAAAATCCGCAACTTCAAATCCATAAAAGCAAGTAAGATCGTTATTAACCTTCATGAAGTACCGGTAATCTAAAGCTCCGAAGAAACGTTGCAGCGGTGGCTGTTGACGATGCTGTGTCCGATTTGATCAGGCCGGGAAAAGAACTCAGAACATCCCGCGCGAAAAGCAATGACTTCACTGCGCCAGTGGTGCCGATCCATGTTGAGCATTGGGGGGGGATGATTTGCTTATTTTACCTATTTTTTGTCAATTTTGAACATTGGGGGGATGCTGCTCGAAGTACATTTGCCAGTTTTGTAAGTTATGTCAGACTGCCACTTGCCAACTCCAATCTTCACCAGCACTCGACGGCATTAGACTACAGATGTAATAACACTTTAATGAGCACTACGGCCGACACCAAATGTTGGGGGGGATGCAGCCGAAATGTTGGGGGGATGCATCCCCCCCAGGATCGGCACCACTGCACTACGCGCATACCTGCCGGTAGCGTACATGCTTATCAGTGGCGGCTCGAGGCCAAAAAAACAAGAGGTGCTGCAAGCGACAAATTTTGACAAGTCTACTTAACTGTGGTAATCTCAATGCCTATTACAGAAACTGTCTGATACATAACAATTTACAGGAATGATTTCATACCAAAACCATAGAAAGAGTTACCACGCTAGTAATACCTTAATACTGATGTTTAAGTAAGGCTGCGATAGGTAACACAAAACACAGAACAGTAGGCCTACCAATAGATTTGGTAAAAACAATACAAGTTTTCTCCCTCGTTTTTTAAATTACAATGCACACTACATACATGTGGGTAGATGGAGGGCTATTATCCAAAAATTCAAGTTTTTTTTAAAGCATTTTAGAGACCTGGCATGGATCCCCAAATATATATAATATACGTAAACCAGGCACCGGTATGCATATACCTAAAATCAGGGAAAATTGTACAGGAAAATAGTTTTTTTAATGCAACTAAAATCTTCCCTAAAAAACCTGCCAAACCTACATTTGCTCGAGCAAACCATAGCATCCTTCATCCAGTTACCACTACATGTTTCTGCAACCATGCATCAACCAACTTTAGCCTGATCTTATCACAAGAGTATCAAGTGTCTGGCAGTGGTTTATACTGTCTAAGCTACACATACTGGTACCAGTAGCCTACCATTACTGATTAGCCTACAGTTAGGCTATTGCAGACTTGGACAACTAGAAAAATTTCGGCTTTTCCAAATTAGATTAGAATTAGAATTAGAGCTACACAGTTTTTCCAAATTACGAGTAGATTAGAATTAGAATTAGAGCTACACAGTTTTTCCAAATTAGATTAGAATTAGAATTAGAGCTACACAGTTTTTCCAAATTAGATTAGAACTAGAATTAGTGAATTCGCAAAAACTTGGAAATGAAATCAACTTCCGAATTAAAATTAGAACGAATAAGAAATAGGCATACAGTAAACCCTCGTTTATCGCGGTTAATGCGGTCCAGACACCACTGCGATAAGTGAAAAACCGCGAAGTGGCGGTACTACACGAAAGAATTCTCGCCGCCTTTGGGCTGATAAAGGTTTACAGTACATGAACGCTTAGTTTTTGACACCTATTCGTACACATCAGTATTGATGAACGCTGCTTACGCCTACTCTTTCGAAAACTGAAGGATAAGAACACGGAAAACTAGAAATGTTTTCTGTTTTTTTAACGCCACCCAATACTGTACTTTATTTTAGTAATTGAGTAGGTACAGTAATGAGGCCTTCACGTTTGTTCGAGAAGAGCCTCATCATCAGATATCTGTGCAGACAATCAGTGATGTGATATGCACTATGCAGCGATTGTCTCTACGGCTAAAAAGTAAAAGGACAGTAATTTTTCTAACTCTAGGTTATAAGTGATGTAGTTTAGTGCTGATATAGCAGCCTAGTATAGCATGTAAAACAACATACAAGTACTATCAGGCCTACTATTGTTTATTCCGACTTGTGGTGCTGAAACAATCTTCAAACAAAAGTTTTTATTCTAGCACTATCGTTACTACAGCAATCTTGAACAGTTTCTTGTCATGATGCAATGATAATGAAGATTGTTGCTAATGCACGCCGCTAGGCTATGCAAAACATTTAGTTCTAAAACTAACTTCCAGAAACACTGTGTGTGTATCGAAAAGGCGTAGGCCTAGTAATTTTCCATGCATAGCCGCTTTGCCAGTCTACTTTACACTATCTAGATTCTATATCCTAACTTACTACACTACAAGTTACTACAGTATAAAATAGTTATTATGTCACTATGGCTACTATTCGTCACAATTACTATAACTAAGCAATGCGATGGCGGCTTGGCACTGGTTTTCCTTGCACAAGGGATATTCTTGCATAACTTGTTGAAAAACGCCGTTGGACAAACTAGCATTTTCGGCAAAACCGGAAATTAGATTAGAATTAGAGCTACACAGTTTTTCCAAATTAGATTAGAATTAGAATTAGAGCATAGAAACATTTCGCAAATTAGATTAGAATTAGATTAGCGGCATTTCGCTCTAATTAGTGAAATTAGAAAAATAGAATTATCTAGTTGTCCAAGTCTGGGCTATTGATATCTGTCTGCCTAGTCTAAAATAGAAAGCCTGTCCAGTCTAAATCTGCATCAAGTACTAATTATCATAGAGCTCTTACACAAACTAACTAGATCAGATGTAGCAGCCTAGCAGGGCTAAAAACCAGTCCCATTATGCCATGAGCCTGAGCCAGTCGGAATTCCCTCTGATCTGCCAACAGAGCAGCTCATACAAAAATAGAACGGCGAGTCCATAAACGTCATCAATGGCCTTTGTCGCGTCACGCTTTGGCTCATTTGCATACGAAAAAACTTGAGCTGCAGACAAAACAGGGATTCCATTTAAAAATTTATATTCATATATGATCAAAACATGGAAAGAAATAAGAACTTAAAAAATTTGGCAATAGAAATTCGAAAGGTAATGAAAAAAAATTAAGTGCATAAAAAGAAGTAGGGGATGCTGCAGCTCTGCAGCTCTTATGTACGAGCCGCCACTGATGCTTATTCAACCAGAGGCAGCCATTGCATAAAATCCAGAGGCAGCTATATCACATACAAACCAAACCAGAGAAGACTCTTCAACTAGAGGCAGCTATTGTATACTAACGCCTTCCAACAATAGGTGCTTTGATAGCAAACTACCGGTAAAAAAAACAGGGCTTCGAACTTGAACTCGCTAGAACTCGATCGTTTTTGGCGACTTCGAACTTGAACTCGAAAAATAAAAATTTTTGAACGCAAACTTGAACTCGAACTCGAAAAAAAACAATCGAGTTCGAGTTCACTAATTGAGTGCTTTAATTTTATTGATTCATATTTCTCAAAACGAAGTTTAGCCTTAGATGAGAGGTTGGAAAAACCATTTCACAAAAATGTAGCTCATTCTTAAGCCATCATCATTTTGCGAAACTCTATCTTGAAGGAGCTATATATGTTTCACATAGCATATGATTCCTCTGCTTCAAGGGGCTTAAATTCATACATCATCTATGACTAGACTATAAGCACTTCATAGCGTATATCCACATGGCCTCATCCTGCAAACCTAGCAAATCCGAATCGGTAGATGCTTAACAGTTCGCAAAAATCTATGTGGAAAGCTTACAATAGACCAATCTCGTCTCATCCAAGTTGGTTGAATATCCTCCGAATATAATTATGGTAGTATCTTTCAATTTCCATAACTAAGTGACTTTCGGAAATAGATATTCTTTTCGTCGCCTTTGAAACGGTATAGTCCTAACGTTATGGAAAATGCTGAGGACACGATTAAGCGTTTCGACTAATAAAAAGTCTCTTCAACTCAGCTACAACTCCTAATCCAAGGAGTAAAACCCAGCATGGAGAGAACCAATTATGCCTGAGTGTCGTCATCATCCTAGTCTACTCTACTCTACATAATGAAAACAACCCTTCTGAATTCTGACCCAACCCAGCTAAACTACCTATCAGTCCCTGCCATTCAGTTAACCGTTTTGAAGCTGTATACGCGTTTCGACCTTATTAGGTCTCATCAGTGCAGCATAGCATCCATCCCCCACCCAGAAAAAAAAATCCGAAACATCACTAATTCTCCTGCCTTTTACTTCCATAGGATAATATACCTTGTACGCTAACGTACCGGTACTTTCTCTTGACTTTTTAAAGCTTCAATAAAATTTAGAATGCGGGTGAAAAACAACAGAATTACCATCAATAGTAAGCATATAAAGGTCATTGTGATTACATAAGCAATCTTCTATTTTTATGTTAACCAATGAAAATATTCTTTTTAACGTAAAAACCGGATGGTCCTACTTGGCCGAAATAACAACTTCCACTAGTAGAGGTTTTGCGTAGTCAGAATGGCATGCTTCTTTAGTGGTTGTTGAAAAATAAACCCGAATACGGAATACCGCCTTCATTAGTGAACATGAATTTTTTGGAGTTTTTTTTCTGGGTGGGGGATGGATGCTATGCTGCACTGATGAGACCTAATAAGGTCGAAACGCGTATACAGCTTCAAAACGGTTAACTGAATGGCAGGGACTGATAGGTAGTTTAGCTGGGTTGGGTCAGAATTCAGAAGGGTTGTTTTCATTATGTAGAGTAGAGTAGACTAGGATGATGACGACACTCAGGCATAATTGGTTTTCTCCATGCTGGGTTTTACTCCTTGGATTAGGAGTTGTAGCTGAGTTGAAGAGACTTTTTATTAGTCGAAACGCTTAATCGTGTCCTCAGCATTTTCCATAACGTTAGGACTATACCGTTTCAAAGGCGACGAAAAGAATATCTATTTCCGAAAGTCACTTAGTTATGGAAATTGAAAGATACTACCATAATTATATTCGGAGGATATTCAACCAACTTGGATGAGACGAGATTGGTCTATTGTAAGCTTTCCACATAGATTTTTGCGAACTGTTAAGCATCTACCGATTCGGATTTGCTAGGTTTGCAGGATGAGGCCATGTGGATATACGCTATGAAGTGCTTATAGTCTAGTCATAGATGATGTATGAATTTAAGCCCCTTGAAGCAGAGGAATCATATGTCATGTAAAACATATATAGCTCCTTCAAATTTAGCCTACTTTTGATTTTTTGTTATACTGTAAATTTAAGGATTGCAAATTTGCAATTTTGGTACCGATGTGCACTTGCATTTCATTTTGCGTTGTCTCCTTGAAACTTATTCGCTGCATCATAAACGGTGTTCCAAAAGATTTTAATGAAAACGCAGCTGCACTGGCAGCAACAATCACCTGTTGTTTGTGCGGTGCTGCAATCTCTGTTCCAGCTGTTACTAAGTGGTTCAGGGACGAATCCAGAGGTGGGGGACATTTTCAACAATGCTTTTGATGTATACATTTTTTCCATAATTTTGAACCTCTTCGACAACAATAATCGGCTGTTGGCTCAGTTGCTAAGCGCACGCTATCGGTGCGGGTGGTCTGGAGTTAGATTCCCGGGCCAGTCAAATCGATACAGTGTCGCCAACGACTCGCCACCGTTGCGACGTTTGTTCGGAGCTGTGTTGCCCAGGCGCTAAGTCGTGGAGATGGGCCCCGCAACTCGTTACACGCTTCAGCGTAATAGGGCGAATAAGTTATAATAAAGATTTGATTTGATTTTTTGACAACAATAATTCCTACGCTTTATACCGGTAGCCTACACAGAAATCGACAACGTGAGAAAAAACTGCATCATGCCGGTATTTGGTGAAGACCTCAAAATTAAGGGCAAAAAAGTCAAATACAATTTGCCTTAAAACTTGTTCAAGAAGAACTAAAACGGCCATCATAGAACGCAAATTTTCAAAAATTTTCTAGGAGAGCATGCCCCCGTACCCCCCTAAAACCGTTACTGTCCTCATTTTGCTTCAAACTAACTCAGCCGGAAAATCTACGCTCAGAAATGTCAAACTTTCGTGCCCTCCCCCTAACAAAATTCTGGTTACGTTCCTGGCATGAAAACATTAATTTTAAATAGCTTAAATGCTCTTTCTCAGATCCAAACGGGTTTGTAATTAGCTAACATTCAAACTAAATCAAAACTGCATCCCCCCACCAAAATTTTCTGGATCCGCTCCTGGTTAGGGTATGTTTGTTCAAGGGATATTTTGAACAGGGCTGTGAACTCGAACTTGATCATTTTTGCCGAACTCGAACTCGAAAAATAAAAATCTTTGAACTGGAACTCGAGCTTGCAAATGTCTTTTGAACTCGAACTTGAACTCGATTAAAAATCGATCGAGTTCGCAGCCCTGATAAAAAAGTATCACTCAGTGATAAAAACCAAGACATTTCCCCGGATGGTGATGGGTGAGTCTTCACCCAGTGGACACTGCGCTCTTTGCGGCAGGCATGGAAAATACACCAAATTAATTGTGCCCAACACAAAAATTTTGCGTACAAATTTTGAAAACGAAATCTGCGTAGCAACTTGCCAGCTATGCAAAAACCAATAAGTAGGCCAAACCTAAAATAAATTCTAACCAGATGGATTCACATTTCACAGCCATAGGAAGAATTGGAAAACTTTTGATTTTTTATTTAAGAGTGATAAAACTGCGCGACTCAAACATTTCTATCAGCAACATCAAAGGTTCTTGTTGAAAAAACCTGACATTGCTGTATGTTTTTTTGTTCTAGTCTATTCGTCGAAGAACCTCCTGTCATGAGTTTTGATGTCTGCGAGAATAAATGGGTTAGTCTTACTCGAGCCACGATCAACATTAAAAAATGATATGCCCAAGAGTCAGGAGCGGATCCAGAAAATTATGGTGGGGAGGATCGATGCAGTTTTGAATTAGGTTGAATGTTAACTGCATACAAAAATGTTACCGTAGTCCCGGAAAAGGGCTTAAATAGGCTAGGCTTACCATACGTCCTCCTTTTTAACAAAAAATAATTTGTCCTCCAAAGACGCTAAAAAATGCCCAAATGTCCTTCTTTTTCGCATTTTGAACAGTAAAAACATGTGAAATCTTAGTTACACAACAATTTTGGGAATTTTCAACTCAAACAACGGCCTGCAGGCGTGAAAACTTTTTTTTTGCTCTTCACTTAATTTTGAGCGGAAAATTGGACATCTGCGGACGTGAAGACCTTTTTTGCTCTTCACTTGATTTTGGGCGGAAAATTGGACATCTGTGGACGTGAAGACATTCAAAGAAGCCTATCTTCCTTTTGCGCAGTGAAAATATAGTAACTTTTAAAAAAAGTCCTTTTTAAAAAATGTGTTCATGTGAGGGGAGTATTGAGAACTTTTTAGCACCAATTTTTGACATTTTTTTTAACCTATTTTTTGGCAAAGTTGAATTTGAAGCATATTTGGGAACAAAAATGATTCTAGGGGAGTTCGTGGGGTTGCTCCCCCGGAAAATTTTTTGAAAATTTACATACTGTATTGAGCATTTTTGTGCTTTTTCAACAATTTGTAACGCAAATTTTGTTTTTTTGCCCCTAATTAGTTCTTCACCAAATATAGCCCATTGCATTTTGTTCGCACATTTTCGACTCATGCGTGGTTAAAGCGTAAGAATTATTGCTAAATCGAAGAGGTTTTAAATTATGCAAAAATCTTATCAAAAATATTGTTGAAATCGGGTGGTGGGGGGATCCGCTCCTGCCGAGATTTAAATAATTGCACTGTGATGTACTTGCATTTTTTTGCGCCAGTGATGTTTTCTGATTTAAAACTGTTTTCCTTTCTGTTTTTTGTTTTATGGCCATTTTATTGCTTACTTTTTATTCATTTTTTACCCAACTTTTTCTTTGATTTTTAATTTTACCCCGGTTTGATCCCTGTATGTTTTTTTGCTCTGAGATGTCACAAAAGTTTTATTGTTATTCCTCATAGTTTAAATTTTTGATTTCCTACTTTTGCCAATACTTAACCTAATCAGATCCGTCTAGTAAAGTACCTTTCCCAACAGCACAACAAGCGAACTTGCCGGCTTGTTTCACACTATCCATTTATGCTGAACGTCAACCAAGAAAGCTGTGAATACCAATTTTCAAGTCATTGGTTTGACTGGACTCGGAATCGAATCCCGGAGTCCACCAGTCTAGAAGCAGATGCTCTATCCACTGGGCCATCCGATCGGTAAATTAAAATTAATCCTACCCTAGTTCTGTGTCAGTAACCATAATCTGACACCGAATACAAAAGTCCATTAAAAAAGGATTTGCTAGTTTGACAATGCCTGCTTTTGAAATAGCGCAGGAATTGGACAATGGTAGGCCTACTGTCTTCCTCAATCAAGAAGTAAAAAAGAAAAAGAGAATAAGAATAGAAAAAGAGAATGTTTAGTTAGGATGCAAATGTATTATAATTTGATGGCGGTAAGCGTGTTTGCCGCCCTCTTATTGTGAAGCTAAACACCATCTTAGATAAAAATACTATATTTGCTCACGTAAAGAATCTGAAAGTATTTAACGAAACCCGAAATTCGACACTCCTACACGACAATAAATCTGTTTATATATCGGACCACTTACCCAGAGAATTTGTGCTTCAAAAGAAAAAGCTCTATCCCCAGTTTAAAGCAGCTCGAGCAAAAAATCATAAACCATACTGGCGCATAGAAGACGGATCCTACAATCTCTATATCAACAACACTAAAGTCTAATTACTGATGTTTATGCGATCTGCTGCTTGAAGTGTGTCTTTCACAATGCTCTATAGTTTGTGTAATTCTGTAACTCAATTACGCACACGTGTAAGCCTACTGCGTTAATTATTGGTTTTTCTCCCTCTTTCAACTTAACGCCCACAGTAGCGTGCGCGTTTGCACTTCTGTTGGTGTATGCAACTATGAGTGACGCTGCAAGAATTCAACTTGTTCGAATCCCCTATAGTTAATTTTTATGTAATTGCATTTCACTGACTTCTCACATTTACGTCATATCTCCAGCTTGATCTGTTGATAACTTGCTTGCGTCAATTCGATTTAATTGTGCTTCTTTACATCAGCCCACTGCACCTGCCTGCCGAATTCGCTAATGATTAGTCCTGGCAATTTTTCTCCCGCTGTTCGAGACCCGAGAGTGCTCAATGATTTATTTGCAGTAAATGAACCTTTAAATGACGATGATTCATTCTCGATCTCCAATTATTCCGATGACCCTTTGACTAAAACCGATTGCAAATACTCTTCCGCCGAAAACTTTAAATTCTTTCCCACAACCAACAATGCCTATATTTTTTCTACGTTTTGCTTAAACTTACGTTCCCTTTGCAACCCAAAAAACCTTGATAATCTGAAATGTGTCCTTGAGTCTATGAGTTCATACCCTACAGTTATTGGCATTACCGAAACCTGGCTAAAAGAAAATTCTCGAGATCCCTGCACCGAATTATCTAATTATACATTTTCCTCCAAATGCAGATCAAAATCTAAAGGGGGAGGTGTAGGACTTTTCGTTCGTAAAAACTTGACGCATTGGCTACGTGACGATTTATCAATGTTTGATGAAGGCTGTTTTGAATCAATATTTATTGAAATTAACTTGGGTAAATTTAACATTATTTGTGGTAACGTGTATAGGCCACCCTTCAATGACAACGCCTTAAACCACAAATTTCTTGAAATCCTTTCTCTTGTTCTAGACAAACTGAAACGAGAAAAAAAACTTATCTTCTTAATGGGTGATTTTAACCGTAACTTGCTCGATCCAGATTTACAAACTGATTTCTTTTTAGACGAAATGTTTTCAAGTGGTCTATTTCCATTAATTGATAAACCGACGCGTATCTCCACTACCGCTACCTTACTTGATAACATTTGGACCAATAATTATACGCATCCATCCAAAAGCGCTATTTTTACTGATCCTATTTCTGATCATTTTGCTGTTTTCCAATGCACTGCGCTTCCTATCTCTCCTTATCGTATCACAAATACTGAAAAAGTTAGAATTTTCAACGAGAATAACCTCCGTCGTTTTCACGATATTTTGGACGAACATAGCTGGGACGATGTATACGCCCAAAATGATCCCGACCCTGCCTTCAGGTTGTTTTTGCATAAGCTGCAATTTACATTTAATGAAACCTTTCCAATTATTTCACGCACTATACTAAAATCTAAAATTAACGGCTGGTTTGATGCTGAACTTGGCTCTCTGCAAAAAGCAAAGCGAAGAGCTTACTTACGTTTTCTGCGCAATAAAGATTCTGAATCGCAATTGGCTTATCATAAGATTAGGAATCATTACGAAAGAGTCATTAAAACTAAGAAATCCCATTATTATCAAAATCGCCTCGATTCTTCTCGAAACGACTTAAAACGCACTTGGGGTGTGATCAATGATATTATTGGTAAAAAAATTTCTATTTCGCCAAATTGCGTAAAAACCAACGACAAACTGCTTACCGACCCGCTAGAAATGGCTGAGTCGTTTAATGACCACTTTTCATCCATAGCTAGTAAATTAAGAGCCAAACTAGACTTATCTCATAGTTCCACGCTTTTAAAATCTAAATCTATATCTTCAAAAATTTCCTCTTCTTTTTTCTTCACGCCTACAACTCCCTATGAAGTTAAAAAGATGATCTCAATTATTAAACCCAAAAGTAGTTGTGGCCTGGACGAATTCCCAACTAAACTTCTGCGGTATTTACCAAATTCAACCCTTGACTTACTGGCTCATTTATTCAACCTATCCCTATCTACTGGGAACTATATCTCGGTTTTCAAAGTTGCAAAGGTTACACCAGTTTACAAAAACGGAAATGCTCAGGTTGTCTCAAATTATCGCCCAATAAGTGTGCTTAGTGCCTTTTCCAAAATCTTAGAAAAGTTGATTCATAAGCGTATCCTATCCTTTCTTGATCAGAATAATATCCTATCCAAACTGCAATTTGGCTTTAGACCTACCTTTTCAACCCAGCTAGCCTGCTCTTACTTATCCTCCAAAATCTCTGATCTTTTCAATAATAACCTCTTAGTTTTAGCAATCTTCTTAGATTTAACAAAAGCTTTCGATACTTTGGACCACGACATCTTGCTATCTAAGCTTAGTAACTATGGATTTCGTGGTGTTGTTAATGATTGGTTTCGTAGCTATCTTTGTGATCGCCAACAAAAAGTTAGAATTAACGATAAATATTCAAATTTTAAGCCTATTTCATATGGCATACCACAAGGTTCGACCCTCGGCCCCCTCTTATTTTTAATTTATATTAACGATATCTTCCAAGACCTTAGATATGAAACCATTCTATATGCTGACGATGCAACGATCCTTATACACTCTAAATCACTCTCCAATCTTTTCAGTGCAGCTAATGATTCCTTAAATGAAGTTCACAATAACCTTCTTATCAACAAATTAACTTTAAACGTTTCTAAGACTAAATTCATGGTATTAACTCCACAACCCCATCGCTTGGTTCGAAATCCTTACTATGTAATTTCTGTCAATAACGTTCCCATTTCTGAGGTAAACAGCTTTCGATTCTTAGGCACTATTTTTTCTAATAACTTCAGCTGGAAATCCCATATCGAATCCATCCGCAGCAAACTTCGCACTTGTCTGGGGATTATTTATAAAGCTCGCGATCATTTAAACAAAAACTGTCTAATGTCCATTTTCCACTCCCTTGCCTCAACGCATCTCAACTACTGCATCACCACGTGGTGTAATACAAATTCTTCAAAAACACCCCAACTCCAAAGCTTGTGCAATAGAATTCTACGATTAATTTTCCGACGTCATTCTCATGATAACATCGATGATATTTATAAAAAATATGCCTTGCTGAAAATTAGAGATAAGTTTAAATTTGAAATTTGCTGTTTAGTTTACAAATTTCTTCACCAAATGTTACCTTGCTGTTTTAATAATTTTTTCCAGAGAAACGATGAAGTTCATTCTCGCCGAACTAGGCAATCCAATAATCTGTATCCTCCTCTTTTCAAAAAAAGCGTCTGCAAACAGTCTATTAAATTCATTGGGGTCACATTATGGAATGAACTACCCAATGAAATCAAATTATCAAAAAATTTGGCACAATTTAAAAAGACATTAAAGCAATACCTTCTAAATAGTTACTAAATTATTGCACCTCTTCTATAAGTGAATTTTTTTAACCCATAGCCCTCTAGCACTCTCGAGTCCCTCAGTTTTACCACCTTAATCAACTTAGTACCTTTAAACGTATTACGCCTGTAAGCCGCTCCAATAATAATAATGTTTTTCCTTCTTTCTCTTCCATGTTGAATTGTAATTTTGTATATTTATACGTTTGTTTGTTTTTTTTTTTTTGATTCCTTTGCACAGAGTTTGTGAATTGATAGTTCCTCTTGTAAGTTCCAGGTGGAGCTATCAAGTAAAAGCCACCCTTGGGCTTCTCACTAACTCTGTGGCGTCGCATTTTATTTTATTTTTGACTGTCGTATTTGTTATGATTGACGCCGAATAAAAATACAAATACAATTATGTATAGCTTCTGAAGAAGAAATTCAAAGCCAAATTTTTGAAACAACTGGTGGACCAAACTATTATTATGCCGAGTTTTAAGTTTTTTTGTTTTAAGCTTTACTTGAGAAAGTTTTAAGCTGACATGTGATGTTTTAAGCTGACTTGTGATGTCTCTTCTGTCTTTGCATTGATGTTTACGCCCAGCAGCTTCGTGCATGAACAGCCATTGGCAGAAATATGATTTGGCAGTACCGCACGCAGGTTCAGATTTTTTGCGACGGGTTCGATTCACGGCTGGAGCCTATTGCATTTTATATTTACATCAGATGGTTGCTTATTAGAACGGCACAAGCTCGTTTGGCAGTCTCCATTCAATACCGTTGAACTTTTAATTCAATAGTAATAAGTGCTCGCTTGCCTTGCTCCTCGAATTTACAAAATGCGTTGTTACTGTTACCAGTGCTGAAAAAAGCTTCAGAAAACTGAAACTTATTAAAACGTTTACTACATCTAATATGGCAAACAGCAGACTATCTTTTTACTTTTCATTTGTTGGCATTTTTATCCACGTATCACAGAAAGCAATGGGGCGCTACACGAGTTCCCGTAGGAGTAGCCTGCCATCTGTCTACCGGCTTTCTTAACACTATCCCTTTAAAGGGGAACTGAAGTACAAAAATATTTTTTTACTAGAGGTATTTAAAAACACCACGAATTCAAAAATGACTTTAAAAGTTTTTTAATGCTTTTAGTTAACGAAAAATCGGCGTTTAAAATTTAATAAGACTTCTCATAAGTGTACATTTTACGCATTGATGCGTGAAAAAGTCACAACCGCAATGTTCGACAACTGAAATCTCTTTGTTTGACCAAAGGTCAAACATCGCGACGAATGTCTAGTAGGGAAGCTGTGAATACCAATTTTTAGTCATTGGTTTGACTTGACTCGTATAATCAAACCCTCAGTCTATTCACTCCTTCTGGATCAGCAGCAGACGCTCTGTCCACTCGGCCATCCGATTGGTTCTTCACTGGCCATGTTGTCAATCGAAAGTTAATGCGCCCGATCTCCAGATTATGATGCTGTCATATTTTTTTTTATTGTATATATTTGATGTTTAGCCTCTATTCTTCATTAAACGTAAAAATCAAATTTCTATCGAGATATTAGCGAAATGAAATGAAAAAACACAACGTCGTGTCTTATTATTGATTTTAAAGTGTAAAGTTTAACTGCGAAAAATCAAAATGTACTCGGTACTCAAGCTTGTAATACTTGTACTTCCTGTTTAGCTAACCACCAGCATTCGTACTCGAAGGTTGAGTACTCGACTCCATCACTGTAAATTAGGGTGGTCCTTAAAAACCTTTTTTTGAATTTTTTATGGCTCAACCCTTTAAAGAAGTCCATTTGGTTAAAAAATAACACGTGCAAAATATTTTTCAAAAATTTTAATATATTTAGAGGTAGCTCAAGCCTCTTACATTTTACGAGGGAGGCCAAATGACGTCAATAGCATTTTCCTAATTTAAACGCTAGAACACCATCTTGGTACCAAACGATTTGGAACGTGTGATTTTCTGTTAATGTTTGATAGGTGCCGTTAGCTTAGTGTTTGAAGAGAGTCAAAAAATTGTTTTTTTTGCGAAATCAGACAAAAAAAATTTTAAAAAGTTGAAAATGGTAGGATATGTTGGCTCGTCATCAAAGTTTAGTTACTCAAATAATCAATCGCAGAGACTAGAGTTCTCTGGTCGAGCTCAACCACTGGTAGAGTACAAAAAGAATAATGAAGATGTATCTGCTGCTGCAGCAACTAACATGGCAGCACATAAGTGTATTTGTTGCAGAAATTTGCGGGTTTTTTTTTATGGTAATCTCCCTTGCTATATGAAGCGCCAGATGATTCAGTCATTGAAAAGAATTGGTGATGAAGATACCCCGAAGCAAGTATTAATCAACCAGCATGTAATAACTAGTTCCAAACTGAACGATTTTGTGACCTCAACTTCCAAAGTTCTATTCCAAAAACTAGAACGTATTTCTGGATTTCTACAAAAAGATCTTGATGCTTGGAACGACCATAACGATTTCCTCCGAGCTTCATCTTTTGTGGCAGAATTGAAAGTGGTTAACGACCATGCTGAAAGAGGTGTGGCTTTTATTCAAGAGTACTGTGGGCTGAAGAATAAACAAAAGATGCAGTTTTTACTGAGAATTGTTCAGGAACACTAAACAAAATTTCCTGACAGCAGGTATATAACTGTAAAGCAATAATTGCTCAAAATTAGAACCTTAAATATTGTTAAGAAGACAATTGCTATTGTAGTTGCTATTTATAGATCTCTGCGATTGATTTTTTGAGAACTGTATGCTGGTGTGACAATCAAAATGTAACTATTTCATGTCATGTTATTTTATGTGTTTGTTAACTGAATTTATACAAACTTTGATGACGAGCCAACATGTCCTACCATTTTTAACTTATGTTTCAAATTTTTTTTTGTCTGATTTCGCAAAAAAAAAAACAATTTTTTGACTCTCTTCAAACACTAAGCTAACGGCACCTATCAAACATTAACAGAAAATCACACGTTCCAAATCGTTTGGTACTAAGATGGTGTTCTAGCGTTTAAATTAGGAAAATGCTATTGACGTCATTTGGCCTCCCTCGTAAAATGTAAGAGGCTTGAGCTACCTCTAAATATTAAAATTTTTGAAAAATATTTTGCACGTGTTATTTTTTAACCAAATGGACTTCTTTAAAGGGTTGAGCCATAAAAAATTCAAAAAAAAGTTTTTTCATGACCACCCTACTGTAAATATACAACTAAATCAAAATACAATTTTACTTTGGCCCTTAGTTTTTTAAATTTTAATTACGCGAAATCGAAAAACCTCAAGTAGCCTACAATTACAATTATCTCCGCGTAACTACAATATAAAATATTGGGGCCAAATTAAAATTACTTATTACTCGCATCCAGTTCACATGAACCTTATTTTTCACATCTGTAGTAACTATAATTGATCCAACTCTCATAGCTAATGCTCTGAATTAGACCTGGAATAACAAAACCGCAACTGTTGATCATATCAGCTATTGCGTAATATGATAGTATTTGATAGCTCATTAATGCACATAATGTAATTAAATAAACAACCTTGACGCAAGACAATCGACTTATTATCTGTTTTTAACATACAGTCGCGCTCAAAAGTTTAAAACCACATAAATAAAAGTTGATTTATGCTGAAACATAAAAAAAATTCCGGATAATGTTGTGTCACATTGGCTTTTTACGTTCCATTAGCATTTGGTGCTTGTGAAGCCTAAATCATAAGATTTTGGCACATTTCTGGTTTTTGAAACAAAAAATATTCGGTTTTACTCAAAATTTAGTGCTGCAAGTATGGGCAAAAAGAGGGGATTATCAGTTGCAGAAAGGGCGAAAATTGTTACTTTAAAAGAAGAGAGTACTTAGGAAGACAGTTTTCAAAAAAACTAAAATAGCAAAACAGAGATTCATCAATCTCAGGGTTACCTCCCAAAGGGATGGTCACTTGAAAAATGGATGGTAGTGCGTTCACTAATCAAATCAAGCAAGAAAACTGAATCGGGGTTGTAGCAACTGTACCTTTGAGCAACAAGGCTGACCCAATATTCTTGCTTGAACTGGTTAGTGAACACTCTACCATCCATTTTATCAGGTGACCATCCCTTTGGGAGGTAACCCTGAGATTGATGAATCTCTGTTTTGCTAAGTTTTAGTTTTTTTGAAAACTGTCTTCCTAAGTACCCTCTTCTTTCAAAGTAACAATTTTCGCTTTTTCTGCAACTGATAATCCCCTCTTTTTGCCCATATTTGCAGCACTAAATTTTGAGTAAAACGGAAAATTTTTTGCTTCCAAAACCACAAATTGACGAAAAGTCTTATGATTTAGGCTTCACAAGCATGATTTAATGCTTATGGAACATAAAAAGCCAATGTGACACAACATTAGTCCGAAGTTTTTCATCCTCCAACAAAAATCAACTTTTGTCCATGTAGTCTAAAACTTTTGAGCGCGACTGTAATTCTCCTATCTGATAAAAATAACATGATAAAATGGATGGTCAAATCGGCACAGTGTCGCCAACGGCTCGCCACCGTTGCGACGTTTGTTCGGAGCTGTGTAGCCCAGGCGCTAAAGCTGCGGAGATGGGCCCCGCCACTCGTTACACGCTTCGGCGTAATACGGCGAGTATAATGAAGATTTGATTTTTGACTTTGTAATTCTCCTATGACTATAAATTTTTCCCGAAGGTGTCTGATGTTAGGGTTGATCCTGAAGAAACTACGTGAAAAGAAAAAGGAGTGATATACACAAGCAGGTAATTATTTAGACATTTCCTTTGAGAATGATCTTAGAGGTTGATTGCCTTGTGTCAACGTTATTTGTTTAATGATAGTATGTGTTGTGTATAAAGGGGGAGATTTCTTGTCTGCATTATTAAATATCTGAACTTTCTAGAGTGTGTCAGTATCTTTATTACTTTAGAAAAGCCCAACTCAAGACCTTTTGGCACAGCTGGTACGTGCATGCCGTTGGTGAGAGAGGTCTGCCAACGGCTCGCCATCTTTGCGACGTTTCTTTGGAGCTGTGTTGCCCAGGCGCTAATCCGCGGAGATTTCCCTCCGAACGTCTGCGTGAAAAGTTGTACCATCCCCCAATCAGTATTTTTACAACACGAACACCGCGTAAGACTGCTATTATATTGCTAATAAATGTCAGTCTATCTGGTCATATCTCATTAGTACGGTAGTTGACCTTAATAGTAGACCTCTTGTAAGCAAGCAGAGATAGTGTTGCATCTTATACGAGAGCTTTTCAACAAAGTTTGGAAAAGAATTGTATATCCGTATCTTACAAAGATGGACGGTTTGTATGCTGGTACCGCTCATACTGTTGACACGTTTTTACGGAGCGGGTCAAACCCTGTACAGAAGATGGACGATTTATATGCTAGTGCCGCTGATTGTGCTGACCCATTTTTACGGAGCGGGTCAAAACCTGTACAGAAGATGAATGGTTTTATTATGCTAGTACCACTGATTGTGTTGACCCGTTTACACGAAAAGGGTCAAAACCTATACAGAAGATGGACGGTTTGACAAAACGGGTCAAAACCTGTACAGAAGATAGACGGTTTGTATGCTGGTACCGCTCAAAATGTTGACCCGTTTTTACGGAGCGGGTCAAAACCTGTACAGAAGATGGACAGTTTTATTATGCTAGTACCACTGATTGTGTTGACCCGTTTACACGAAACGGGTCAAAACCTATACAGAAGATGGACGGTTTGTATGCTAGTACTGCTGCTTATGTTGACCCGTTTGTACAGAACAGATTAAAACCAGAACGGAAGACGGACGGTCAATATGCTAGATCAGTTGATAATGTTGAGTTGACCCATTTACACAGAACTTGGATGGTCTGTATACTGTTGACACGTTTTTCTATTAGTATATTTTATTGTAGAAACTGTTCAAATGCATTAATTTTATGCGCCGTGGTAACGGCTGTAGTTATGTTTTTAGATTCAATCAGGGTTGCTCTGAATGACTGTCAAATATTGAGTTTGAGCTCGCATCGTACGATGACACGTAATACAACAATCAGCTGAAAAGATTATGTGAACTTAGCGTAAGATTTGAACAGATGAACGCGCCGTAGATACAATAACGTCATCGCAAGCTATATTTGTAGGCGACAAATCAATTATTTGTAGGCAAAGGTGGGCACAGCGACGTTGTTGAGCAGCGCCGCTGTTTTTTTCTACCAACAGCGAAAAGCGGCAGCGCCGCTTTTTTTGAGGCGGAGTAGCGACCAGCGCTGCTACTGCACAAAAAAAAAAAGAAGATTTTGAAGACAGTGTATTATGCAGCCATTTAATAATAAAATCGCAACTTAAATGTAGACTAGCTCAGCTGGACATTAATACCATGAAACTAACAAATGAAAACTTAAAGCCAAGTGAAGGTGTGAGATCGCAAGCGATGTTCCATTTATTCATTACAACCGTTTTCATCGCCAAACACTAATCCTGATTGACAGTTGAAGCTTCAGAAAGACAGCTGCATCTCGACATCAGAAATCAAACATTTCAGTAATGCCCCCCGCTGGTTTGACTTCTCGCTTCTTTGATTCGAGTATCTTGAATCATTTTCCCTCATTAACACTACGACCCGTTCAGGAAAAAAAGCGAAAACATTGCGTGTTCGATGAGACAATTAATGTGAAAAAATCATTGATCAGTCTGCGGTGGTTGACTAAAAATGATATACCGGAGCAAAATTACGAAACTCAAATTAGCTCGAGAATTTTGAACCAACTCAAAACCACTAAAGTAGTAGAAAAATGGTTGTTGATTTTATGCCAAAAGGGGTTAAGACAGTAAGGCATAACAACAAGTAGGCCAAGTAAAGTTAAGTCTCATAGATAATTATTATTTAAAGTGATTTATAACAAATCAGTGGCGTAGCCAGGAAAAAATTTCAAGGAGGTGCAAATTGATTTTACAAGGAGGCGCAAATTGATTTCAAGGAGGTGCAAATTGATTTTATCATTTTTATGATGAGAGAATTTGCCTTGAGCTCGTTAAATATAATCATATCGAAAGAAATAGCAAAAGTAAATTGACTCTTTGTCTCTCCTGCATCCCCCCCCCCAACTTGGCCTCTGATCAGATTTATGTGAATATGCATCTATTATCACCAGTATTTGTTTTTCATGAAAATATCATTGACTGAGATGGAGGAAATTCACTTTTATGTCATTGTTAATCGTAAGTTTCGTGACTTTTAGTTTTTACGAAAACTTTCGCAGTTTCATAATTTTAAAGTAGCGCCCGCTGTTTTCGCATGCAGTAGCGGCAGCGCCGCTACTTCTTTAATTCAAGTAGCGGTAACGGCAGCGCCGCTGCTTTTTTCGTCAAATAGCGGCAGCGACAGCGGCGCTACTATTTAAGTAGCGGCTGCCCAGCTCTTGTCAGTAGGCGACTTCGCTACCCGCGCTACATTAAGACTGCCTAAACGGAAGTATGGAGCGTCTTCCCACTTGAAAAGAAAACACGCTGAATGACGTTGTATCACTTAACGTTTGCTGAGTTGAAAATGCACGCATTAAAAACATTATAACAGTGTAATGATCACTTTGCTATGTACCGAGACTTAATTTTGCGGAAAAAAGGCGGACCAAACACAATTATGAAAACTCCAAGTGATAACGCAACTGCAGAAATATCACTAATTTCAACACCAACAATTCTTTACGACCGACAATGGTAGGCAACTACAGCATATGAATAACACTACTATCTTATATGCTATTGAAACACAAAAATAGCCATTAACAAATTTGGTACGTCAGAAGATATTTTTAATCATACAACAAAATAGGAATCCTGCGTAGCAGTGACGACTCGCCGAGGTTTAGCCACTGGTGAGATTCAAAAGTTTACGAACGGCTTGTTTATCTAAATTATAGACAACAGGTTTTATCATTTTATGAAATATTACTAGAACGCAAGCCTGTTTCCAAGATTATTATGACATTCTAAGAGAAGATTGGCAAATAGCCCGTGCGAATACCATCTCTGGGCCCACCACAAAACAGCAACTCCTCGCTACGTAAATAACCATTCAGCTATGCCCCCACGACAAAGGATTATTAGCATCGTATCAACCTACTTTTAATATGCATTCCCCGCTGAATTAATCACCAACGACCACGTATTTTGACGATTGCCCAATATGCTACACGTAGCTATGGGTCTAATGTAGTGCAAGGTTAACTCTTATTCTTGACACATGCGGCTACTTCAGGATCAAAAAACAGGATATGACTGCTAATGAAAAACAAACTATTTTGCTAAATGCTGCGCACGCTAGCAAATAACACTCACTTTACTTCGAAATATCACCACACAGATTCTATAAAACATTTTGATCACAGTGGCAAAGCCGAGTTCAAATGCGTAAAAGAACATTACTGTTGTCTCATAGTTGTCCAAAAAACATTTACAACACAACACAGAGATGGTACCATAGCGTGCAATGCACAGCTCATTTGTCAAACATTTCAGCTATGCTGCCTACAATTTATAAGGTTGCACGTTAAGGTAAGAGCAAATCCATCACGGTGGTTATTCATTCTTTTGCAGGGTAGCAGACCCCCTTGAAACCTATGCACCCTTTATAAAATTGAGTAATATCCAATCATACCTTCTTTCCACTGGGCTGGCGACCCCGAATTAAACACCCCGGAGCACCGATGAGCAAAATAAAAATAACAGTGGCATTATTTTCAAAAATTCCTGTTCTTTATTGATTTTGTTTTATAATACGAAAACTCCTACAGACCGTTTCACCTCAGCGGATCATCAGGAGGTATCTTATTCAAATAAAACCTGCAACTGCCTTATTTTTGTTTTATAAAGATTATCTAATATCAATATAATCATATTATCATACGCTGTCGCAACCTACAGATATAAATCTTCAAAAATTACATAAACTTAAATAAAAATGTGTTAAAGGCTCTACAACTACGACTAACGCCAGAGTTTTGAAATGAGGCATTTAGACAGTGGTCTTAGCTGTTTAGGCTGCGAACCTTAATATTACTTAGATGAAAAATTAGATATAGTTACATCAATGATCTACTAATTATTCAAGCATATATTGGTGCAATATTAGGGTTTAACGACACCTTGAAGCGCTTTCGCGGACGCCAGTTTAAGAATTCCTAATTTCCAGCACATTTGTCAGTGTTTCACCATCTTTTCTTCAGCAAGCAATGTTGGGGAATGAATTAATGCACTTGAATGGTTGCAAATCATTTGAGCTCTTTTTGAGTCAAGAATACTTTAATTTTTTTAAAAATTCTTCATTTCTTCGCTCTACCAATGTTCTTTCTTCGTCCGTCAGCGGAGTCGCCAACAACGGATCGATTTTACAAATGGAACCAGAAAAACCCTTTTCGTAGATCTAGAAATTAAACCTTCATTATACTCGCGGTGAAGGAGTGGCAGGGTACATTTGCGCAGCTTAGCACCTGAACAACATAATTTCGAAAAACAAGCTCGCCATCGCCGCGATTTGATCTGCCCGGGAATCGGACCCCAAACTTACTGCACCGATAGCAAAAAAAAACTATGATTTTTAACCGGCAATATGTAAGCACACGCAATCACTAAAATACATAACATAAGCAACTTAACCACCAATGAAAAACATCTGTTGGAGAACGTCTGTCACACCATCTACATTGATGAGATCTAAAAGGTCGAAGCAGGGTCTCTGTCTGGAGTCAAATGTATTTACGTTCTTGTTGCATTAAAAACTTAAAACATTTTTTAATGGTTGCACACGCGCACTATTCTGGTACGTTAACTCTAAATGAGATTTTCTGCCGATTTTTGACGTTAGCACTTAGCGGAAATAACTTTACTCTTTTGTAGCCTCCGTCACCTTACGCACCAAAAATTGTATCACATTCTGTGTGAACACACCTTAACACAGCCATAAGTCCTACCCAAAATAGGGTAGATTTCAAATTGAGGTTCATTCTTCGTTTGCAAAAATCGCGAAAATACAAAACAGCACACTCACCGCAATGGCCGTAGACAATGGTTTACGATAAACTTTGTGAATGCCGTATATAGTAACCTCAGGTAATAATACGCTGAATAGTAGTTCATCTTTCCTGGTCAAACCAACAACATCCCTGTAATAAAGATATTTCTACGCTGATATAATAGGTTACTACAAGACGAGCCCTATTTTTAACAAATTCTAGACCTGCCCCTGCACAACCTCCTCACGGTTTCAGAGGTTAAAGATAATTAATTTTGGACATCAAACGCAGCCGCGTAAAAAGCGAGAACAGACCAATACTGCAAGACATGCGCTTGGCAAGTGCTAAGCACCAGAAACAGACCAAAAGTATCCTTAATGAAAAACTATACCAGTGTCACGAAATGAGTGTGACGAGTAGAGCTAGGTCCTAAGGAGTGCTCCTATAGTATACAGTACCAAATAATACAAAACTGCATTTTAAATTCAAAAATGGAATAACAATAAACGTGTTAAAGCCTACTACAAGTCAAACAGATTTTCTTGCGCAATAAATACGTTTGATTTGGTGGAGCATCTTCGTATTCGAGTCAAACCAGTAAATCAAAGATTGGTTCCCAACCCTACATCTTCCTTACTCAACGTTAAACCGCACTCTGAAAAAAAAAAAAAAAAACGGCAAAGCTGTACAACTCTGAAGACTCGTCATAGCGCCGCAATTTCGTGTTAGGAAGATAAACATGCCGGTATAGAGACTTAACGCATTCTCAACTTACTTTAAATTCAAATTGATGAAACTTTGCAAATGGAGACAAACGGATTCAAGTTGCTTCTCATCACAAAAATATGGCATTTCTGTTTTTAAATTTTTTCCTTTAGGAGTTGAAGATTTCTTATCCCAAACTTTGAAATAGGCTTGCATTCTAAACAAATAGCCAGTGGTATTTTGAAGATTTTAAAGCTGCTTGTAATAGAAAATCGGTCTCTTAAAAATATCAGGCCCCAGGCCCAGCAGTAGAAAATAAAGTTACAACGGACATCTAACATTTTCCCTCAAAACGATGCTTTTGCAAAATGTTTTACACGATAAGTTTCATCATCAAGCTTAATGCTGAACCAAAATAACTCACAAGACTTAAAAACTAAATCCACGCAATCAACTGATTGATTTCCACTGGGATTCGCACCTACGCCAGCCCCGAATGTCTCAATGTTTATTGCCTGTTTCTGGTTTACTTGTGCAAGGTTTTACGGTCGAGAATCGAAATACAAGATTGAACATAACGGCGAGATTTTTACGTAACGGCAAAATTTTTACTCTGCACAGCAGCGATAATGCGCTAAAGATATTGAAATGATAACAATTAACCAGTATGCCACAGGTTGAGCCAACTTTGACGCACAACTTTATAATTACACCTACTCAGGTTGAGCCAACTTTGACGCACAACTTTATAATTACACCTACTATGGTTAATTCTATTGTTTCCACTGTCATGTTTTCTATTTTTGTCAAGCGCTTTTCATCTGAATATCCGCCACGAAAGAGCGCAATAATTATTAGTCTGAGTAAATGTAGGCCAAATTATGAATATTACAACGGTTTACAAATATCTGACGAAAAATGCGATATACAATGAATATGTATATGATACAAACAGAATAAAATGTAAATGCAATGTATGTTATACATGCTACTAACCTGACAGACGGTATCTTTAGGTTGAAAATGTCCAGTAAATACTGATTACAATTTCCACTTGAAATGTAATTGACAATTTTAGACGCTTTGCGATTAAAAAGGTCGAGACTGCTGCATCTTTTTCTTTTACGAGACTTTGTAGTGGGAGTCGCACCATTTAATAAATAAGGGTCTTCATTCATTGGCAGAGATGCGGAGGGAGTGGATGAAATAATGTCGGAGTTGGGCGGATTTTTCGAGTGTGGGGTTGAAGCATCCGCATCCTCCAAATCATCTCGTTCACGAGGAGAGGATATTTGGAAAGAGTTGTTAAGACTTTCATCAAGAGATATTTCATCAGGAGTTGCGAGCTGACTCAATGCTGTACTGGTATCATCGGTGCTTTTTTTAAGATAAAGAGATACACCGTTGGTCCGAAAGAAATCTAACTCTTCCTCTTTGCTCGCAAATTCGCCATTTGAATGATATAAAGTGTAAGCTTCAGCCAAATCAACAGCTTCGTTGAAGCTAGCCAGACTGCATCCTGGCTTATCCTATGAAAAAATAATTGGTCAACATAGCTCAAGGAAATTTGCACCTCAGAAGGCTTGATGAATGGAGCGTCTGCCTCTGGAGAGGCAGAGTCGGCTACGGTTTCGAGTTAGGTTAAACCAAGGACGTTAAAAACTGCATTTACAGCTTCCTGCTTGACGTTCAGCATTACAGAGAGTGTAAAATATTCACACAGCACCTACTCGAGGCAGACATGTCACTGTTAATAATAGATATCAAACACGCCCTGTCTTTACCTCTTTGTTCAACTTTGCGTCAGCGTAAAATGCTCGTCCTTCCTCAATTAACTGTTTACTATTAGCGCGATACTTCTTGATACATTTTGACGTGAAAGAATATCGCATTGATCGATCATTTTTATCAAACCTAAATTAAAAAGCATTAATTTTTCTCAAGTCAAAAATTTTGAAATAATATCGACGAAATACACTTAGGCATAAGTTGGCCATTAATTAATAGGAATCGTCCCCCATCAAGTATTCTTTTGAGAAAAGCAATATGGACAAAGTGTAGAGAGGGTGAAGAGCTGTTGCAATATTCCGTTATTGCATAAGCGACTTAGGCGAGATAACCAAGGGTACGGCAACTTTTTGCGATTCAAAAAAGCATAACGCCTCTCTAGCTTTCTCGTCATACGGAAAAAATTAGGTAGTGTATCTACTATCCCCATGTGTGCCACCATTCAAAACTTGGCGAGATTTATGAACTTAATGAGATACACTTTCGGGTAAGCCTATTTACTTCGCACAACTTCTCTTTCCGTCAAAAAAGCAACTAATTAAACCACACCCAAAGACATCGGTAAACTCATTTGACCGTATCTCTGAGTGCGTACTATTTCGAAATTGATTTACATTGAAATGAGGTCACTCAGTCAACAGAAAAAGCACAAGCTTGTTCTCAGCAGAGCAAACAATGAAAGTATTTGTTCAATTTCGACCATAGGCTTACTTGTGATAGCAGATAAATAGAGCTGAAATCTTGTTGCCTGACACCGCTTTAATATAGCACGGCCAAAAACAATAACGCCGATGTTTGATCCATGCCAAATCACCAGGCTTCCATTTCTTGCTTTTATCGTTGGTTTTTAAAATTCCCTGTAATACTTAAACAATTGAAAAACAGGGTACACCGGCAGGGTAGTGCCGCTGTAAAGCACATCAGCGCGGGAGGCCTGGCTCGCCACCGCTGGGATGATTCTTTGGAGCTGTGTCGCTCAGGCGCTGAGCCGTGGAGATGGGCCCAGCCACTCGTCACACGCTTTGGCGTAATCCCGCGAATGTAATGATTTTGAAAAACAGGGTACAACAAATTTACTGATTACACGTAAACTTCTAGGGCTACTAGGTTCCATTGTTATTGCAGCTATATAGAAAACTCCGTGGCTTTTTCATTGACTGATTGTGCTCACATAAAATAACTCCATAGTTTTTACGCTGAGAAACATGTTACAACCTCGCAAGAACTGACAATCACACAGCAGCTGCATTTGCACCAAACCATCTCTACGTACGTAGTGTGCCGCTTTCGCTGTATATAGCCAAGCAATATTAGGTGATTTAAAAAATTGACTTGCAACAAAAGCTTTAAACATAATAAAAGCAGTGAAATAAAGGATGTCACTGCAAGAAGTCAATGATTTTTTTACTCAAAACCAACTAAGAAAAAGTTTCTTTTAACCAACAGCTGTTAGCGTGTAATTAGTTACATATTCAACACATTTTTCCGAAGGCACTTTCCCATTGAAACTGTACTGTTGACACATTTATTCATTAAACTTACCACAGGCAAGTCATCATCGGTTTCATCTGAATTTGAACATGATGCAGTGGAGAGAAAACTTCCTTCAACAATCGAATTTGATAGATTAAGATCTGAAAATCAAAGCTTTTTTATACAAAATGCAACAAACGCTTACATATTCTCAAAATTCATTTCAAATTCAGTACCGCACAATAAGCATAACGCTGACTTTTTTGCGCAGCCAAAAATAGGACCAGTTCATTGTCATGTATGTAGGTTGCAAGAGACCTTGCCCCCTACAAATTTGTACGTAACACACTCAAAACTTCTGACAGCCACAGTTTTGCCCATATTAGGCCTCATCAGAGTAGCTCAGAGTTCGTTTCTGGTAAATTTTAAGGAGCAAAATTGAACTTTTGCTAGTTGCAACCACCCACCCCTAAAAGAAATATAAATTAATCCTTATTCTTAACACACATGCAAAACTTTTCCTTTAAGATAACTTACCAAATTCTACCTCAACATCATCATCATCAAAGCTAGGAAGAGACGATAACTTTTTGGGTTGCTGTCGATTCATCTAAACATGCACTGATTGAAACTTTAAATCTATTTATGAATAAAGTGGTTCAGACATCAAGACCAATAAAAACACTCTCAAAATCATCCAAGGGATTACATCAACTTGAAGTAATAGCTCTGCTTACAAATGCAAGACATCTCATTTTAAAAAGGTAACAACTAATTTGCTGGCAAAAAATTTAGAGTGCAGTGAACAATTGGCTGTCAGTGATAATCAGCCGCATCACTTCACCCCTATTTGTTAGCAAAAAACTTATAGGTAATGATAAGCTTGCAATCCAGACAAATCAAGGTTGCTGATCTATACTAAGCCTAGTGCAACTACTAAAAATAGCCTTAGTCAAGTTCTTTAAACAAACAATGTACAACTGAACTTATTTTTGTAATATAGGCCAACCTGTTTTGATTTTGCTTGCACTACACCAGTAATAGCAGACGAGGTTCGAAATAGGCCCAAATAAATCCAAGAATTGAACAATTTTAGCACTTGATGCTAAACTAAACTCAGTGGTGAATCAGAAAATTAAAAATTTTTCAACAGACAGCTGCAAAAATCAACTCACTCAGTGTTTTTTTTAAGGTTGGGCTTGAGGAATCACTAAGCAATTTTGAAAGGCTGCCAATTTTTTAATGAAACTGCAGTCAACAACTGTTTCAACAAAGATTTGCCAATTTTGAGAGACCACTGGACAATTTTCGAGGCTTGTTTGAATTAAGCTGTGGTTTGGGGTAGGGATCTGCCAGGGCCCTGACCGGGGATGCCACTTTTTGCCCCGGTCCAGCCCCAGCCGGGAAAGTCATAAAAATTGGCAGGGGCCAGGGTTGAATTTCAAATTTATTCACCATAAATTCCGACGTATAAGACGACCTTCAAAGAGCAAAAACTCACCCTCAAAAATTGGGGTGGTCTTATACAACGAATACAAAAGTCATACCGTATTTTTACATGAAGATTTTATTTGAAAAATACGTTGGTGCGTAAAAATAAAGAACGTGCATGCTTGAAGTGTTTTTGAGGTTTGTCATGCTCTAATGAAAAGCTCAATGAGGAGTGAGTACAATTACGACAGCATTACGTCACACTATTGACGGCATTTACATGAGGAGTGAGGACACAAGTAGCCTACTTAGCTATGTATTCTAGACTAGTGCTCCGCAACCGCTGTGCCGCGAGGCGATCCTGGGAGTGCCGCGGAATAATTCTATTTTAAACCACTAAACTGAAAAAAAAAAATAAAAAGAGTGTATTATGAATTCCCGATTTATTTCAAAATTGCACCGATCTATCTCAAAAGATCTTTTTGAAGTTTCGCTTAGTAGCGTAAGGATTATCATCACCTCAATTAATCTCCACATTTTTCTCGTATTGCATAACTACCAAGAGACCCGCACGTTGTACAACAGATTATTGTTGTTAGCAACCGAACCTTTTTCTTAAATGTATCTAGATTTCCCCGCATTCTTGATGATAAGGAGCGTTTTATTGCCAATTACGAATTATTCACTTAGTCTTGGAAGTATAAACATAAAAAATTCCAGCTTTCACTCGACGCGTCGATCTTGTTGTGCTAACCTTTGACTAACCTCAGGAAACCGCTTTTGTTTGATTTTTCTTCTCACGCAAGCTGGAAGCTGATATTGCAACTAACTTTGCTTAATTTTGAAGTGCGAGCAACCTTGAACAACGTTAAGGCGGCTGCACACTGAGCTCGTTGCGATATGCCACGACCAATGCGATCACGTTTGTGTCAAGTCCTGCGACTGCCAACGCCCAGTTGCCCACTGCTGCAGTTTTCTTATGGATTTGATGTAACAAAGCATTTGGCTTTGTTACATTAACCATTATTTTTTTGCAATTAACTCGTAATATGATTGGATTCGAAATCCTTTTTCTGTTGATGCTGAAATTTCAACGCAAAAATTATCATTGCCTATTAAAGAAAACTTTCTTGAACTGCGAAATGACAGAACACTGCGATTGAAATTCCGTGATATTACTCTTGATGAATTTTGGATAGCTGTTAGGAAAGAATATAGGCAAATTTCGGAAAAAGCTCTCGAAATTCTTCTCCAGTTCTGCACCACATATTTGTGTGAACAAAGTTTTTCGACGTTGGTGTTGATCAAAAATGACAAACGCTCATGCTTGAAAGAAATTGATCGGGAACTTCGCTTTGTCATTTCAAATATAGAGCCCAACATGCAGCGATTGAGCTCGTTACGACAACCCCAAGCATCCCATTGAACTGCTGATCCCATTGAACTGTAGTTACAGTGATTTGATGTGTAAATTTTCTGCGCTTTTTTGCTGAGGTGTGCCACAAAAATTTGGACATGGTTTTAGTGTGCCGTGAGTAAGAAAAGGTTGCGGAGCACTGTTCTAGACACAATTCAAAGCATTGTATAAACCCTGGCCAGGGCAGGCGCAATTCCTTAGCCCTGGCCGTAGCTTTGTCCCCGGCCAAAATTGTTGCCCCTGTCGTTCCCTGGTTTGGGTTTAGGCCCTAACCCCTACTAATAACTCACTACCGGTCCTTGTGCTCGTCATATATCTGCCTGTTATAAGATGCAGCTTAATTCAAACAAGCTCCCAATTTTTAGGGGCCATTTTCGTTCCTCAAAATGCCTTAAAAAACACTGAGCTTACTCAACATACAGACACACGATAACAACATAGGCTTACCAGCAGCTACACTATTATTAGTGATACACCACCAACACTGTATGAATGCCCATGCAGCAGTGCAATGATAAAACAATTAATTACACAAAAATATACTGGTAATCGATTAAAACGCACTGCTCACTTACTATCTGTAGTTATTGTAATATAGAAAACATTAATTCTTTGTACAAAATATGCCAAGCCTGTTCAGCTACCAGAATTACTCAGTACCTGTGCTATTACAGAGTTAAGCAGTTTCACAGGCCAGACTAAGTGAGAAGGCATTTCAAGTACAGTAATTGTCTGCATCCGTTGTAAAAATTAACAATGCTACTGAGGTCACAATTACAACTGACTGTACTGGTGTACTGATCTGCTGATTAGACTCTGAGAGTGATGGTCAACTGGTCCAACTCCACACATTACATGGATTTACTAACAGCTACCGTAGCAGCAATATATACCGGTACCAAAGTACTGGCATTGGCTTGTCCACTGTTCCCTCTTAAGGTGCAAAAGGTAAGGAAAATGAGGAATTTTGGGTAAAATTTTTATATTTTTCCTTAAGCTTGAAGCTGAAATAGTGATATGCTATTTAGCCAAATTCAATTCAGGGCTAGTTTAAACTAGCCTAATTACCTCTTATAAAATGACCACCATTGAACCATAAAGAGGGATTTCCCTGTTGAAGTCATGTTTTAACAACGCAAGCATCTGGCTTTATGCAATGACGTGTTATGCATCGTCTGGACGTCAGCAGAGAGGTCTTGCTTTAAAGTGGACATCCTACCTTAGACTATAAGAGGTGGCCTAATTGATTATCCGTCTAAAAGCCCTTTTAATTTAAAGTATTCAGTAGACTAGCCTATTTATGTGCAAAACCAAAGTCAAATATTCTGGAAACTTGACGTTGAGGCAAGAATTGGATCAATCTTTCCTTAATCCCTTTACCAGTACAGGTAATGTCTAATATATATCAGCCCCCAGGTTCGATTAGGGTTGGGATTAGGTTTGGTTAGGGTTAGAATTAGGTTCGGTTAGGGGTTAGGGTTGCAGCTGAATCCAACCCCAACTAAATTTAACCCTAACCAGTAACCAAACCTAATCTTAATCGAACCCGGGGGCTAACATTAGACGTTACCCAACAGCCTTTTCTGTACCAGTACATCTTTGGGCAAATTTGCACTTGCTAAAAACTTGAGAGGAAACAGCACTACAGCAGGCTTGTCTACACAATCAACTTGTAAACCAAGTTAACAATCTTAGGACTTCTGCCACTAGACTACCATTTACAGAAGCTGCAAGTAAAACTGCTGTGGCACTGCTACCGAATGTACTGAGCAGCTGAGTACGGTATTGCTTATAGTACGGTAGCATTCAAAGCCATTTATACCATACTGCATAATCGGTAGTCCTATTTTTACCACTGCAATTCTGGCAGAATAAACGAGAGAACTTAAATTCTAGCGGTTCAAATCGAGAGAGAAAAAGAAAAGCACTGCAGCTTTTACGTGAAATCAAGTGCTGTTAAATAATGCGTTCAGGCCGTTCAGACACAACAAAAAAAATACCGGACAAAAACAACACTATTTGGTTTGTTTGGTGCTTTATAAACACTTGTTAATACATTTTCGGATCAAAGAAAAGATGCAAAACACGTTTATGCAAATTATAAATGTGACTGTGACTGTAAAATGTTGACTATAAAAGCAAACCCCCCCAAAAAAAAAAACAATCTAAATCCAAAAAACTACGAAACTTCAGAAAAATCATAAATTATTTTTGGAAAAGTGATGCCCAATAAATGAGGTGCAAAAGCTGGGCGTGCCAAACGTCAATTAAAATTTAAAGCAAAAACCGAGGAAAATTACATTCCTGCACTCGACCACAAAATTCCATTAAAATATCGTGGGAAAAATAAATCAAACAATAATGCGTGAAAACTATATCCTAAAAACATCGAAATCTTTTCTAAAACGTGTAAAACGAAACCAAATATTATCCAAAACGTTTCCACCTAATCAAAGATTAAAATACTTTTTTGCAGAATATAATTTTTAGAGTTTGAAAAAGTATATTTGCGTTTCGATATCAAACTCATTAAAAAAACAACAAAACAATGCTAAACAACACCCAATTAGTTTGAGCATTTTTGTGACGTTTTGGCACAGCGTTTGATCACACACGAGCAAAAACTGGAGATTTCGGGGGCCAGTAAAAACGTTTGATCTCGTCAAAACGCACTGCAAACTTTTGGCGATTGAGCTGCTTTCCGACGCAAGATTATCATGTTGCACACATGTTTTGTACACTACATGAAATTTCCTATTCGGTGAGTATTGTCAAGTTGGTGGCATTTTATGCCTTCTACCAGCAGAATTGCGACGAAGTTGGAGTAAAACTGCAGTTTTCCAGTTTTGGCGAAAAGTTGATTTTTGACAAAACTGGTGTGCAAACATTGCGCTGTTTGGACGTTTTGCGTTTCGATATCACAACTTTAAAAACATGGGACATGAAGCTAATTAAATTCCAAAACGTCTGCACATGGTGAGATTGAGCACTTTTTTGTTGTTATCATTTGACGCGGATTCGAAAATGAGTGAAATTAAAAAAATCGTTTGATCACGTCAAAACGTCATTTTGCTAAAAACGCTGTGCAAACTTTATGCAAATGCACTGCTTTGCGTTTCGATATCGGACTGGTTCAAATATGATTATGAAACGGAATGAAACGCTGAATAGCATACACCCGGTTAGATTGAGCACTTTTGTGACGTTTTGGCACAGCGTTTGATCACACACGAGCAAAAACTGGAGATTTCGGGGGCCAGTAAAAACGTCTGATCTCGTCAAAACGCACTGCAAACTTTTGGCAATTGAGCTGCTTTCCGACGCAAGATTATCATGTTGCACACATGTTTTGTACACTACATGAAATTTCCTATTCGGTGGGTATTGTTAAGTTGGTGGCATTTTATGCCTTCTACCAGCAGAATTGCGACGAAGTTGGAGTAAAACTGCAGTTTTCCAGTTTTGGCGAAAAGTTGATTTTTGACAAAACTGGTGTGCTAACATTGCGCTGTTTGGACGTTTTGCGTTTCGATATCACAACTTTAAAAACATGGGACATGAAGCTAATTAAATTCCAAAACGTCTGCGCATGGTGAGATTGAGCACTTTTTTGTTGTTATCATTTGACGCGGGTTCGAAAATGAGTGAAATTAAAAAAATTGTTTGATCACGTCAAAACGTCATTTTGGTGAAAACGCTGTGCAAACTTTATGCAAATGCACTGCTTTGCGTTTCGATATCGGACTGGTTCAAATATGATTATGAAACGGAATGAAACGCTGAATAGCATACACCCGGTTAGATTGAGCACTTTTGTGACGTTTTGGCACAGCGTTTGATCACACACGAGCAAAAACTGGAGATTTCGGGGGCCAGTAAAAACGTCTGATCTCGTCAAAACGCACTGCAAACTTTTGGCGATTGAGCTGCTTTCCGACGCAAGATTATCATGTTGCACACATGTTTTTGTTTAGGGGTTAGCAACCTGCGGCTCTTTGAACTCCTAGTTGTGGCTTTGTTTGGAGGTAAATAAAGACGTTTTTTAGGATTCGATTTCGGATTAACTGAAGTTTTTGGACCTGACGGTAGTTTTGCGTCTTCCGCTGGATTTCGTATTGTAACAAACGGACTATTTGGTTGTTTCAGTGCGAAAGTTTGCCGACCTCTGCTCTGGTCTTAACGATGCAACGCCCAAATAAAGTGAACGTGACGCAGTGGGTGGAGCGTTGTTTCCATGTCGACCATTGTTAAAGGTGGTTACTGATTCAACTCTCACACACGCTGGTTGTTGGGTCTTTGGATAAGATGCTTCACGGTGATTATCCCTGCTTAATGGTTGTTTTACAAGCAACAAATTAAAGCATCAACAAGCAAGTTCAACCAAGAAACTGGGAAATAAATGGCAACACCTTAAACCTAAAATCTGGATTCGTATTGCGCGAACGCTTCGTCGCTTTCTCGTCAATAAGTTTTTTTTTCTACGAAGATAAAAAAATGTAATAAATTATGCGTAAACCGACAATTAATCTCACAATGAATAGCTAAAAAATTTAACAGCTTGCAGAACAATACATCTGTGATCCTCGTTATTTAAACCAAACCTGTAGGCTCTCAGCTGCTTCGCTTAGAGCAGATTTGATTTGATTTAAAGCTGCCAGACCGAACTACATGCTAGAGCACGTCTTGTCTTTCAGCCATGCCACCACGTTATCATAAACAGACGCAAGAGGAAGATCACGTGCCCCTTCCATAGGCGCGGGAAGTAGGGTGCCAGGGGGGGCTCAAGCCCCCCCTGAACCATTTGAGCCCCCCCTGACAATTGAAAAAATTATGCACTGAGTGCGACGGGATTAATGCTTGCAACGTACATACGTAATGAAGCAAATATTTTTTAAAGTGCTTTTAACCAAAGAAGAATCACTATTCTTTTAAAAATTAATCAGTTACCGTATTATTCACTTGGTTAACGTAAAACTTGATAAAATTTTCAATGTTTGAAATTCATTTTTAACCGTGTTTTATATCAGCGTTTGCAAACCTTTACAGCAGTCATGGACGATGGACCAGTAAAAGTATAATGGCTGCCAATTCTTGTAGCTGCCAAACACTTTACGCCAAACTACTCTGAATGCTCGAATGAAAGTCGCTACTGATCATGGGAATTACGTAAATCGTAAACGAAAATGCGATGAAGTACAAAAAAACGGTCCTCAATCCTTCAGATGTTCCGAATTCCACCAAAGTTTTTGTGAAGAGCTAAAAAAAAGATCTTCACGGCCCGGACGCGTTACATGAACTGGAAATGTTGGTGGCCAACCTGATTTGCACACATGCCAAATTGACCCGCGATCGACAGCCAAGCATCCAAGGATCGACCGGTACATCGCGATCGACTAGTTGGGCACCCCTAATTAAGCTTATATGAGCTGGTGCAAGTTCTCTTCTGGTTGAGTTTTTTTAATGGTTTGGAATTTTTTCTACCAACCCAATGAAGCGGCTAAATCACTACTAAAGTGGCACCGATGATCAGTAGGCTACTCGATTTGAGGGGGATGCCATCCCCCCTGAAAACAACACCATCCCCCCATAAAACCATTTAGCGTAAACCATTCCCTTACAACTATAATGACAATCTCTCTTTAGGTCTGCATGAAAAGTTGTAGCCTACCACCCCCCATAAGTGTTTTCGCAACTCGAGCACTGCCGATGATTGTTACTAAAATTGAGCTAGTACGCCTACCTAAATACCTATATCTACACATTTCATTATGTTAAAAAATGGTTCAGTGCTTTACTTTGATTTTGTGTTTTTTGTTATTTTTAAACCTCAATGGGGCATTGTTTGTTGCATGTAGCCTAATTCTGATCAGCAAAGCAAAAGTTAAATCGGACAAATTTTGTTTGCCTACTTTTCGGTTTTGTCATTGAGGGATTTGCATTTTACAAATACATGAGTAGTAATTCGAGCATGGTTAGAAAAGCCTAATGGTAGTAAGCAATCTTGTTTTCCATGATAAAAAATTATCCTGAAAAAATTCCGGTCACTTGAGCGGGCATGCAATTGATGTTGATGAAAATAGGTCTGCTGAGTGTCCTGCTCTTAAAAACGTGCGTTCGAAAAAAAGGGGGTTTGGGAGGCGAAGCCCCCCAGACGTTGACACGATCTCACTATTTTGAGCCCCCCTGTCCAAAAAACGTTCCCGCGCCACTGGCCCCTTCTGAACATTGGCAGCAGCTTGTTACTTCGAGCCACTGCATCCTGCAAGTGAATTACATCCTGGGATAACAAGTTGTGTTCCTTGCTATTTTCGATATAATTGTCCCAAAATAATCATATTCGCTAGCAATGTAGGTCAAACTACCGAGCATGTGATCAGTTTTTTCGCTTAGATTTGCAAGATTAGCTTGGATTTTCCCCCAGCTGGTTTTCAACTCGTTGATATCACGCTTTACGTCCTGGTCGTTAGCACTTGCGAGATTAGTGGCCCCAATTATTTCTCGACATTTTTCCGAAATAATTTTGTCGATTTTGTGCATCACTTTTTGGGTTACTTTATCTCCTATTTGTTTTAAGACTTCTTTTGGTATTTTAAAGCTCTTAACTGTTTTCTGCGGCATTCTGGCAATAATGGTGACGTAATAGTAAAACAAAATGGCAGTCTCAATTCGCACTACTTCACTGAATTTACAGATTTGTTAAGCTGCTCTTTCTTGAGGATAAATTTGGGAAATATCAGTTTTAGTTTACTCTGCTACTCCACCAAATCAATATCTGATAATGCTTCTTTTAAACTGGCTGCTTTTTTTTGGTTACAACATCTTTTTTCAGTCTAAATTGTTCCGTTTTTTTGTGATAAACTAAGAATATTTCTTGTGTCGATTGTTATGAGCAACGAAATAAACTTCTGTTCTGTTCTGTTCTAACAATGGTTTTAAGACCGCAGTCTGCAGAGCAAAATTAACTCCTCCATCTATGACGCTTCCTCAACGTATCTGTTTTAGATTCACGAGCCGCCACTTTAGACTCACGAGCCGCCACTGCTCTGTATGCTAATTCCTTCCTTTGAAGTATTACCGTCATATGTAAGGCGGAAAGCTTTTGCCATTCTTAACGATGCTGATTAGAACTTTCTACAATTAGTTCATTAAATATAAAAACACAGAGATTGCGATTGTGGCAAGAATGGTCCACAAAATTGTGACGCAATAAATGGCATTCCGGATTTGAGCAACGCTTGTGGTTCTTGAGAGCTCACGCTACGCAGTTACTACTAGGGATGGCAATCGCATCGCATCGAAGAGGTTCTGCGATATTTGTAATAATGACTGTCAAACTGCGATGCGATGTGATACTTCACTTAAACTGCGGATGCGATTTTTGTAGCGATTATCTAAATTTTTTCGATGCGATTTTTTGTGTTGGCATTTGCGATTTTCGATCATTTCGATTTTTTGAGCAATTATGAACTCTCATAGTTTACGCATCGTCACGTTAGTGCAAAAACTGCGTAAGTCATTTTTTGGTGAAATTGAGTTTTTAGCACCAAGTTGTTCTGCTGGGACTGAATAATGGCAGTTTTACTCCAACTTCGTCGCAATTCTGCTGGTAGAAGGCATAAAATGCCACCAACTTGACAATACTTACCGAATAGGAAATTTCATGTAGTGTATAAAACATGTGTGCAACATGATAATCTTGCGTCGGAAAGCAGCTCAATCGCCAAAAGTTTGCAGTGCGTTTTGACGAGATCAGACGTTGTTACGGGCCCCCCGAAATCTCCAGTTTTTGCTCGTGTTTGATCAAACGCTGTGCCAAAACGTCACAAAAGTGCTCAATCTAACCGGGTGTATGCTATTCAGCGTTTCATGCCGTTTCATAATCATATTTGAACCAGTCCGATATCGAAACGCAAAGCAGTGCATTTGCATAAAGTTTGCACAGCGTTTTTAGCAACATGACGTTTTGGCGTGATCAAACGATTTTTTTAATTTCACTCATTTTCGAATCCGCGTCAAATGATAACAACAAAAAAGTGCTCAATCTCACCATGTGCAGACGTTTTGGAATTTAATTAGCTTCATGTCCCATGTTTTTAAACTTGTGATATCGAAACGCAAAACGTCCAAACAGCGCAATGTTAGCACACCAGTTTTGTCAAAAATCAACTTTTCGCCAAAACTGGAAAACTGCAGTTTTACTCAACTTCGTCGCAATTCTGCTGGTAGAAGGCATAAAATGCCACCAACTTGACAATACCCACCGAATAGGAAATTTCATCTAGTGTACAAAACATGTGTGCAACATGATAATCTTGCGTCGGAAAGCAGCTCAATCGCCAAAAGTTTGCAGTGCGTTTTGACGAGATCAGACGTTTTTACTGGCCCCCGAAATCTCCAGTTTTTGCTCGTGTGTGATCAAACGCTGTGCCAAAACGTCACAAAAATGCTCAAACTAATTGGGTGTTGTTTAGCATTGTTTTGTTGTTTTTTTAATGAGTTTGATATCGAAACGCAAATATACTTTTTCAAACTCTAAAAATTATATTCTGCAAAAAAGTATTTTAATCTTTGATTAGGTGGAAACGTTTTGGATAATATTTGGTTTCGTTTTACACGTTTTAGAAAAGATTTCGATGTTTTTAGGATATAGTTTTCACGCATTATTGTTTGATTTATTTTTCCCACGACATTTTAATGGAATTTTGTGGTCGAGTGCAGGAATGTAATTTTCCTCGGTTTTTGCTTTAAATTTTAATTGACGTTTGGCACGCCCAGCTTTTGCACCTCATTTATTGGGCATCACTTAGCCAAAAATAATTTATGATTTTTCTGAAGTTTCGTAGTTTTTTGGATTTAGATTGTTTTTTTTTTGGGGGGGTTTGCTTTTATAGTCAACATTTTACAGTCACAGTCACATTTATAATTTGCATAAACGTGTTTTGCATCTTTTCTTTGATCCGAAAATGTATTAACAAGTGTTTATAAAGCACCAAACAAACCAAATAGTGTTGTTTTTGTCCGGTATTTTTTTTGTTGTGTCTGAACGGCCTGAACGCATTATTTAACAGCACTTGATTTCACGTAAAAGCTGCAGTGCTTTTCTTTTTCTCTCTCGATTTGAACCGCTAGAATTTAAGTTCTCTCGTTTATTCTGCCAGAATTACAGTGGTCTATTTTTAGGATCTTTGGAATTCTTAGGATTTTGCGGATGCAGCCGCAAAATCCTTAGCGTCCTAAAAAAAGACCACCCGTAGGGGTAGTCCTTTTTTTAGGACGCTAAGGATTTTATGCATTCAAAATTGATTGTGGTTAGGTTGCGGTTGGAAAATCGATCATTTCCGGTGTTTATTGGCTATAACTCATCATAATGGAGCTGACAGTGCCAAAATATGTTGGAAAGAGCAAACCGTTTACAGGATCCTAAAAAAAAGACTACCCCTACTGGTGATCTTTTTTTAGGACGCTAAGGATTTTACGCATTTAAAGTTGATTTTTGTTAGGTTGCGGTTGGAAAATCGATCATTTCCGGTGTTTATTGGCTATAACTCATCATAATGGAGCTGACAATGCCAAAATATGTTGGAAAAAGCAAACCGTTTACAGGATCCTAAAAAAAGGACTACCCCTACTGGTGGTCTTTTTTTAGGACGCTGAGGATTTTGCGGCTGCGTCCGCAAAATCCTAAAAAAAGGATGACCCCTGCATAATGACTAGGCCCACACTGTACGATACAACACCTGAGCAGCAAGTCCATCTCGATGGCCAATACTGAACAGACTACCTGTACACCGGCACAGCAGCAGTACTGGTACATTGAACTCTAGTACCGATACCAGTATGGCAACGTTTACTGTTACAATTATACTGGCACTGGTACGGTACTATGGTACCAGTATACTCTGATACTGGTACGGTACTGCAGTTAATTCATTGGTCAGCATTGATCGTTGCAGTAAACAATTATACAGGTAGGTAGGGTAGACTACCATACCGTACTCAATTACCAGTATCAGTGCCACATCAGGTCAGCTGTCAGTAGGAATGGTAAAACAGTACCAGTACGTTATATGTGTGCAACAATATTTGGGCTTCAGCATTTCAGCCACATCTCACAGTCAACTGTTGGCAATTGCAAATCAAACGCTGAAACATGAGACAAAACAGCTAGGCTACTGGTACTGCCTACCAGCAGGCAGTTCCTGATTACCAGACCACATAACCTTGTCCAGTGTTTTTTAAGGCAGTTTGAGAAATCTAAATGGTTTCTTAAAATTGTCCAACGGTCTCTCAAAATCTGCTTCTACAACAGTACAACCCCACTACAACGTAGTCTACAATAGTGTAGAAAGCTCTGTTTTACGCAGTAAATTGCTTAATGGTTCTTAAAAAAAAAACACTGCCTGTGCAGTAGGGCATAAGCTTCACGCCATTTATGCATGATTGCACGAATGCTATTATTCTAGTCTGACCAAATTTTAAACCGCAGGGTATCCATGGTAAACCACAGACCAATGTAATCATTGCAAGTCCAAGTCTCAAAGATCCTACTTACCAATTCGAAATCTTACCACAAATCTAAATCCAATCCAAAATCCGAAGTCTTATGAAAATAAAGTCCACGCCCCAAGTAATGCGTTTGAACTTTTTTTTGCTTTAGAAGTCTAATGATTTCAGCTCAGGTTTTTATGATGGTGAACAGGCCCGTAGCCAGAAATTTTCTTCGGGGGGGCCCATTGGGGCCCACATTTTCATTACATATATGACGTCAAACACTGCGACAATGTAGTAAGTAGGCTAACGTAATTTTTATCATTCTATACATGAACTGCACGCGTGTACAGCTTATTGGCTTCTCTCTACGGTTTATGCGCACGATATTTTAAAAGTAAATAAGTTTCTGAAGATGAATACTACAACAATAGTTTTGCTTGTGTTACGTGCACAGAGGCGAATGACCGGCAAATGGCAATAAAAAGATAGCAACAAGAAATACGCCCCAGAAAAGGAGTGTGCAACAAAACGAATTAACGTTAAAACAAGCATAGTTAGACGAACTATGTAAGGTAAGCAAGTTTAAGCATATTTTCAAACAGTAGCGTACGCACGGGGGGGGGGGGGTTCGGGGGTCAAACCTCCCTCCATCGACGATTGGAAAAAATTAAAAGCCGCCTTTTTTGGATCGATTAACGTTTTCTCTCACAGAGATTGTGTTTTTCTGCACTGTATCAAATTGCCTATAGGCCTATATAATCTCGAGAAACTTTCATTGTGATGCAATAATACCGGTAGTCAAACTTTTCTGGTGTGTAGCGCTTGAACCAATGGCTGGCTCAAAATGCAAGCCTGGACAAGGTCAATGGGCACTAAAGCTGGAGTCGTGTTGTGATGTCATAAAGGCATTGTTCTCAACGGCTATGGCTGGACAAGACAACGTTTCAGCGCAGAAGGTATTCTTGGAAGAGAACGGTTGCAACGCATGCAGAAGTTCCGCTTGCGATGTCATAATTTTGAGCCGAACCGGCCAGTTGGCGTAGTGCTTAAACACATCGGCGCGGGAGGTTTTGGCTTTGATTTTTGGGCCGGTACCGGGCGTTACCTCAGTTGTTAAGCGCACAGGTTATCGGTGCGGAAGGTCTGGGGTTCGATTCCCGGGATGGTCAAATCGGCACAGTGTCGCCAACGGCTCGCCACCGCTGCGACGTTTCTGTGTTACCCAAGCGCTAAGAGATGGGCCCAGTGGCGTTCGCAGGGGGTCGGGAGTCAGCACTCCCCTTCCCCCTTGACAGTTGCATAAAAAATAAAACCTTTCTTTTTTAAAACGAACCGACTTTTCTTCACGCGGAGCTTGCCGAAATTGCTATCATGTTTTCATCCCAAACAACACCATCCCCCTCAAAACATTTTAGCGTAAACCATTCCCTTACAGGTACAATTATCATCCCTCCTTACATCTGCGTGAAAAGTTGTACCATCCCCCCATAAGTGTTTTTACAACTCGAGCTCTGATTACGATGCAATGCTACAATACTAGCCTAGTACCCGGCAGTCTAACTTTTCTCTTGTGTTTTGCTTAAAGTGCATTTTTGTCATTGATGTTGCTGTGAAACGATTAAGAAGTAGGAGTTTCCTTAAATGCGGAGTATCTGCAGTAACTATATGGCTGCACACAATTTTTTTTTTTTAAATCAAATGAAATCTTGATTATACTCGTTTCATTATGTTCGTTGCTGTACATACGTGGGAGCGAGTGGCAGGGCCCGACCCCGCGGCTTAGCGCCTGGGCAACGCAGCTCCAAAGAAAAGTCGCAGCGGTTGCGAGCCGTTGGCTACACTGTGTCCGACTTGACTGGCCTGGGAATTGAGTCCCAAACCTTCCGCATTGATAGCGAAATCTTTTAGCACTAAGCTATAATCGCCCGGTTTTTTGAGAAATTTTATTTAAATATAAAAAACTAAATTGACACTGCTCTAAGTGCCGAAAGTAAGATAAAAATACTGCCATAGACGACCATAGACCAACGAAAGATTTGAAGAGGCCTAGGAGCGGAACAAGGGGAGAGACAGCATTGTTTTTTCGTACCATAAGCTGACTAGCTAAGGAGCTAGAGTTCTTCATTTCCCGTAAACACCTCGATTATGTGTTTGAAAGCATCTGATTTGGCAGAAAAATGCTCAGATAATATCGACGCTGTTTTTGACTTTAATCGGATGATTAGGGATTCCTCTCGCGCATAATTTATTTTAGTTTAAAAACGTTTTGGTAGGAAGGGCAGTTTTTTCTTATGCTCCAATATCTTCACTTTTCAAATTTCAAGCGAGAAACTGCCTCCTTCATAATGACCGTACCGTATATTGACTGTTTATAACAAGGTTTAACCTATATGCGTTATTTATATTAATGTTGGTTCTTGAAAAAAGCTTTTTCGCAGAGAAGGAATTGCTTGTTTTACCCCCTGGGTGCACCCTGTTTGTGACGTTGCGACAGCTAGTCAGCCTATACTTTAGTCGATTAACCTTCCTATGGCCCAAAAATGATTTCAACTAAAACTTTTATGGAAAATTTTTAACCACGGCCTGACAGCTTGAGTTTCTGTGAAACCTTTTGTCTTCTTAAGTGAAACGCCAAGCATTAAGCAAAAGTGTGAATGAAATATCTTTGTTGTTTCCTTAGTTATGGCATTATATAGCTTAATCATGGTTAACTGCAATTTAGGCTGGAAACATTACAATACGATGCACTTTAATACCTCTATGAAAATAGCAGGAAAAATTTGGTTCAAAAGCAAGTTCCTCTGCGGAGTTCCAACTTCCAAGCGCACTTTTTTGCTCTGGCGCAAAACCACGGTCACACGTTTATCACCATCATTGTTACATTGCACTATAGCGCTATTTTCGACTCGTAAAACAAAGTTTTTGTTGTATCTATAATTTCGCAATTTATTTCAGAAAAATTTGCAAATTTTTCGCCAAGTTACAGGGAGGGCCCAAGGTTTTTTAGGGGGGGCGGCCCCCCCTGTGTCCCCCCGTGGCTACGGGCCTGATGGTGAAGTATGCGCATCATGAAAGCTGACCTAAGCGCATCAAACACTGAAGACATAAAGTGGAAATTCTTCGTAGATTGGGCCTAGCAATGACACCTCATTGACCAACTACATCACCGACCACAATGAAGCAAAAGGAAAACTTTCAGTGTTTAACTTTGAAGAGACAGTTAATTGGTTTTAGTTGCTTATTTATCCTCCTACCAGGAGAAAGCGATCAATGCGCTATACGAGCTCGCTTAGGAGTTGCCGGCCATCTGTCTACCACACCACGATGGGGTAATCCCGCTAAGTGCCTTGCCCAACGGCACAACAAGTAAGCTTGCCGGCTTGTTCTTCACACTGTCCCTTCAATGCTGAGCGTCAAGCAGGGAAGCTGGATGACTCGAAATCAAACCCGAGTCTACAGCTCAAGAGACAGACGCTCTACACCACTCGGCCATCTGAGCTGTTAATAATTGCCTTGTTATGATTCTCCATTTATGTCATGTTGAATCTTCAAAAATCATCTGTATATTTATTTGTTCTAAAACCGCAATTGATAATGAAAAAAAAAGAAAAAAAATATTACGATATGACTTGTGGGTATGAGTAATATTGGAAGGTACGGAAGTTCCTATTCTGAGCTATGCGAAAATCGAATCAAATCAAAACTTCTTTGTGCTCGCGTTATTACGTCAAAGCGAGTAACGATTGGCCGGACCCATCTCCGCGACTTGAGCGCCTGGGCTACACATCTGCAAAGAAACGTCGCAGCGGTGGCGAGCCGTTGGCGTCACTGTGCCGATTTGACCGGCCCGGTAAGCGAAACCTAGACCTCCCGCACCAAAAGCGTGCGCTTGGCCACTGAGCTAACGGCCGGTCTGAGCTTGGGATTTGGCACGCAAATAATTTGATGCAGGTTGTAAATCTATTCCAATTAAAGCAAAAGAAGATAAAAAAAAGTTGGAAAGTTAGGCGCAAAATAGCACAAAAACACTGTTACCTATAAAATAAAAGGTACCCGAAAACACGAAGTGTAACATTTTGAAATGGTTGCACAGAAAATTTCCACTTTGCTCTTTCGCGATGTGATTGGCTAGAGCAGTTGCGCGAGATGATGCGAGTAATGAAGTTTTTTGTTTATTCTATTACCACCTCTCTTCCCCATCCCGAATTACATGATAAAGAACCACACGCGAAAGAAATCAAGTTCGTTAAGAACAAAATAAAAACCTACTGCCAGAGATGGGCATTTATAGAGATAATTTATCGGCGATAATTTATTATCGATTATCGTTATCGCTCAAAATAGTTTTGATTTAGGGGAAGGTGGGGTTATTTCGGACATGGGGCTAGTTCAGACCAACCACTTCCGGTTTTATTTTTGCAGCATCATGTGACCTGTAGCAGTCACCGCCATCTTCTCTTTCAATCGCCATATTGGTTAGGCAGCAAAATCAAGTAGTTTTTTGTTGAACTTCATATTCACGATTTTTAACAAAATAGTAAAATTAGATGAAACAAAATTGTAAGGTTTTGTGCTAGCGTGGTTGCAGTTAAAGCTGAAGTCTAGGATTGATACCAGTCAGGCATGTATGAAAAACACGCAGACAAGATGAATTTAAAAAAAATCAAGTTGTGTAGGAAGAGTTTGCCATTTGCTAGTCGGGGTGAGTGTGGGGTTAATTCGAACATAAACCATTCGAAATAGCATATGAAGATATTGTTTTTGAAATTTGAAAATGATTTTAAATTAAGTATGAAAATAAATTTAGCACGAGAAGATGTTGTTTTCAAATTGCTGGGTTTTCTCGATACCCATTTTTGCGCTTTTTAACTTGAATTTTGAACAATAAAAATTTAATTTTACCAAACTTTTGAGATCATGCGTGGTCTCTTTCTTTCATTTGGTTAATTTCATTTGAATTCTTTGTTGTAAACTTTTGAAAACTGTGTATGTGAATGTAACTGAAACGAGTTGTTTTTTCTATCAGCGGAAATTGATGCAGAGTGCATTTTTGTAAGTAATGGCCTAATGCTGGGAGCTATTGCAATCACGAACAATTTCATATTGAAGTCAAAGAGCTATCTACAATATTGTACAAAGAGTTGGTAATTCCTCATTCTTAATCTTGCTCTAGAGTCACGAAAGCAAATTTTGTCCGAAATAACCCCACCTTCCCTTACCGATACCGCTTGTGTACTATATTTTGCTGTCGCCGATAAATCATCGCGATAAACGATTCTTTATGCACACAGTGTTCAAAACTAGTGAGTTGGCGCTACGAAAAAAATAAACGGTATCCATAAAGTCTAGTTGCAACTTAAAAAATCGCTCTTCATTTTGCTTAATGTCACGGCAAAGTCCGTAAACTGCTCTCTTTTTTAGAAAAATCCAGAAAAACATTTTTGCAATTCGACTTACAAAAAAACTTCGTCAAACCACAGTCTCTAACAACATGGTGAAGTAGCCAATGTATGATATAGTAGGCAATGTAATGCATAGTAGGCAATGTATGGTGTAGTAGGCAATGTATGGTATAGTAGGCAATGTATGGAATAGTAGGCAATGTATGGAATAGAACGGAGTAAGCAATGTATAGAGTAGTAGGCATAGTATGGAAAAGTAGGCAATGTGTAGAATAGCAGCAGTGGCGTACGCAGGATTTTTCAATGGGGGGTTTCAGTGACGTCACATCGTGATGACGTAAAATACTACGTAATACTACGTCATCAAGATGTGACGTCACTGACAGGGGCAGATCCAGGGGGGTAGGATGATGGGTTTGCATCTTTCGACCAGCCATTATCAAAGATGCTTTAATGTATACAATTTTCCATAATTTCGAACCTCTTTGATAGCAATAAGCCTTACGCCACAAGCACGCATAATCGAAAATGTGCGAACAAAATACATCATACTTAGCAAAGCACTCAGAATTAGGGTCAAAAAATAAAGAAAATTTGCCTTAAAATTATTCAAAAAGCACTACAATAGCCATTACAGCATGTAAATTTTCAAAAATTGTCCGGGGTAGCATGCCCCCGGACCCCCCTAGAGTCTTTCTTGCTTCTCAATCAGCTTTACATTTGTTCCGCAAAAAAAAACGCTTTAAAAAATTTGAAAATTATGGCACCCCGTTTTAAAATTTCTCGCTTCGCCACTGCCTACAGCCTACCATGCATTGCCTATTATAGGCCATCATATATCGCCTCTACTATTTCATACATTGCCTACTATTCCATACATTGCCTACGATTCCATACGTTGCCTACTATACCATACGTTGTCTACTATTCCATTCTATGCATACATCGCCTAATTAGAGTAACAATCCAATCTTTCTACTTATACTCATTTTGGCCGAGCCCTACCGTTCTCGCAAATACTCTAGCCAATCAGAACGCTGGAGAGCAGAGTAAGAGCAAAGTGGAAATTTTCTATGCAACCATTTCGAAATATGCCGCCCCGGACCCCTACAGCCTTTTTTATTCTCACTATGCTTCAAAATAATTCTGCCGGAAAAAACTACGCTTGAAAATATGTCGAAATTTGGTGCCCCCTCCCTGAAAATTGTACTGAATACGCCGCAGACCTGAAAATATTTTCCAAAGATCTTATTTATGCCTTTTTTGGGTCAAACGTCTCTGTATTAAGTTAACATTCAATTTAATTCAAAATTTCACCCCCCCACCACCACCACCAAAATTTTCTGGATCCGCTCCTGTCTAGAAATGTCCAAACGTTCCTGCATTATCTTTGTGAAATCAATCGCCACTTTTACAAACAGAAATCGAATACACTTATAAATTAAGGAATAAAACTATTCTTTTACTAATTCATTTCAACTTTTTTTTTTTTCATTGTTATTTTAGCAATTAGGAAGTTTGAGGGTACGTCGTTAAATTACAACGCCCCCAATAACACAACTTTTTTTTCTTTAGAAAGACAAAGTTTACAAAACTTCAAGGAACCTGAGGCTGGAATATCGTAACTAACCAACCATATGAGGTCAATCTTCTCCAAAATTCAAAAATAGCTACAGTAGGTAACGGTGCACAAAAATTAGTTTTTTATGTTTTCATAGTGTTTACTTGGTATCACTTTTTATATTTAGAGGTCAAATTCTTAGACTTCTGTATAGATAAGAAAACATAGACAACAGCTCAATAAACGAGTCATTTTTTGTTGTGATGTATAATAAATGTTACGATGATTGGCATAACAACGACTGCGGAAAAGCTGCGAGTGTCATAGTACCTTAATAGTCTATGTAAGAAATCACACGGATTAGCGACCCCAAGATGATTTTAGCAGAAAACATTGGAAATTGGCGGGTTTTCGACGAAGTTCGTACGCGAATTCTATCCTCTTTAAACAAGCGAAGAGATAGATCTCTTTCTGTGAGCGATCAAGTCATTACAGTATGTAGATCAATTGATAAAAAAAAAATTGTATATATAGCCAAGTGCTTATGCGCAATAAAATTATATTGCAATTTGAGTTTTCGCAGTGTTTGAGCTTTTTCTTCTTTAAACATTAAATTATGATACTCCATAATAATGAAACAAACTTTTGAGAAAAATAAATCATCAACTTTGCAATAGTACAATGTCAACGTTGTCATGGGCTCCTTGCAGTAACATCTGACCAGGGAAGTCCACAATCTTCTTTCGTTTTGCCGCACGTAATGTTCCAACAAGAGCTTCAAATAGATTTGCACATTTGTCGTCGCTGAATAACACTCCAAACTTCACACTATACCGTCCTTCGCTGTCTGTAAAAAATTGCGCATAATAGCAATACAATTGCTTAACCTACTTCATATGTTCATTTTTTCGGGCTAAAACTAATCTATGCGAGCATAAATTTTGAGTTTGTTATTACTTCATTAAAATTAAATCAAATCTTCATTATACTCGCGGTATTACGCCGAAGCGTGTATCGAGTGGCGGGGCCCATCTCCGCTGCTTAGCGACTGGACAACACAGCTCCGAAGAAACGTCGCAACGGTGGCGACACTGTGCCGATTTGATCGGCCCGGGAATCGAAACCCAGATCTCCCGTACCGATAGCGTGCGCTTAGCGACTGAGCTGATTACGCCACTGTAAGTTGTAGGCCTGATTCCGAAAATCCGCCAGCCATTTATGTTTGGACAGGGTAAAAAGGTACTGGTACGGTGAAAAGGCCGTGTTACTACAAACAGAGAAATCACTTTCTGTGCTTTCTCAATAAAATTTTTGAATTTTTTTCCAAATTACTCATTCATTCCATTGTTTTACTGAATTATAACGGTAATCTCCTAGTTGCTTTCTGAAAAGTTTAATTGCTAGCGCCGATGAGCTCAGTTGTTAAGCGTATCGATAGGTCCGGGGTTCGATTTCCAAGCCGGTAAAATTGGACACAGTTACCCTGTCCACATCTCCAATTTTAGTAGGCTACAGGCCCGCGATTCTTGGTTCTAGTTTCTGCATCATAATCAATTTTAATGTCACAATCACTTTTTTGAACTATGACATCACAAAATTGATTATGATGCAGAAACCAGAACTAAAAACCGTAGCGCTAAAGCCCACTAAAATGTGGAAAGGGTAAGTGTCGCCAACGGCTCGCCACCGCTGCGGCGTTGCTTCAGAGCTGTGTTGCCCAGGCGCTCAACCGCGGAGATGGACCCCGCCACTCGATACACGCTTCGGCGTACTACTGCGAGTATAATGAAGATTTGATTTTTTTTTGATTTTGCTAAGGTACAAACTCGCTGTGCTAATTTGAATACAAAAAGAAGTTCAATTACGAATAAAAGCCAAGGCAAATTAAAACACATTTAAAAAAGAAAAATTTTGGTTAGAATACAGTAACCATTGTCAATCTTATTCAAATAGAACTGAATAGCCAACGTTTCAATCGCGTTTAAACTAAATTGCGTTTCAATTTGCCTTGGCTATTTAATTCTCGTAAACGTTTAAAGTACCGGTAACCAGATGCCATTTCGCTAACGTTTAAAATTCGCTGAATTTCGAGTTGACACCAAGGGGAACCCGTCAAAGAATACAATTCCCACCTGGAGTTCCAAGTCTCTTTATTTCTTCTTTAAGCAGCTCAACTTCATGTTCAATATTCATGTTTTCACAACCACAGCGATGCTATTGAGCGAAATTTTAACCAACTGCAATAGAATAGAACTAGGATGAAAATGACAAACCAGAAAAAGAATATCTACCACTTACAATCGTCCCTACAACGCTCGCGCCTCTGCAATTTACTTCAATTTGCTTTAGCTCAGTTGCTAAGCGCACGCTATCGGTGCGGGAGGTCTGGGGTTCGATTCCCGGGCCGGTCAAATCGACACAAAGTCGCCAACGACTCGCCATCGTTGCGAGTATAATGAAGGCGAGTATAATGAAGATTTGATTTGATTTTTTATTTGCTTTAGCTGCATTCAATGGGCGGCAATGCTTCCAGGGGTTGACACAGGAATTTTTGCGGAGGAACTAAGAACCGAAAACTTCCTTGTTTGTTGTCTCGCAGTTTCGGGTATGTAAGCACAATTTGCACAACTAAACATTTTGGGGTAGTTTATGAGTTCTGGCGTGGACAAACATACTGCAAAATATTTTACATTCTATTTCTCTTGATAAGATTACGTCCAGTCAGTCCTATGTAGCAAATTCCATAATATGTTTGACTACATAAACCCCCAGATTTAGTTGCATATTTAATATTATTTTATCCTCCTGTCCGGCGTGCGTTAGCTTCATCATAACCAATAACCCGGCTCATTCCTATCACAAGAAAGCGATCAAAGCGCCATAACGAGCTCGCTTAGGAGTTGCCAGCCATCTGTCCACCACACCAAGATGGGGGAATCCCGCCAAGTGTCTTTCCAACAACACAATTACCGGTAAGTAAACTTGCCGGTTTCTTCTCCACATTCTCTCTTTAAGGTTGAACCTCAGGCAGCAAAGCTATGAATATCTATTCTAAAGTCATTGGTTTGACCCGACTCGGAATCGAACCCGAGTCTGCAGCTCCAGAGGCGGACGCTCTTACCACTCGGCCATCTGAGCTATTATTATGATTAGGTCTTCTGACTGGTCTTCTGGTAAAAGTTGTGTCCGATGTTCCAGGTGGTGTCAATAATTCGAAGAATAACCCAGCACATTGTCTGCTTTTTTACCAATCGGACCGCTCTTTCTTCGATTGCAGTCTGCCCACACTAACGGACATCTCACATTTTATTTAGTTCACATAGTTCATAGTCTACATAACCAGTGCAATGTTTAGTTGCTGAATGAGCTAGCCTTTCATTATTAAGTTTTCGAAATAAGCCTTTACACCTGCAATAAAATCAAGTTGATCTCTGTTTCTGACTGTTTGACAGACACATGAGCAGAGCGCTAGAGCAGTACCGTAGTTAACTCTAAAAAATACACATTTTCATTTGCTTCAGGCTAGTCTAAGCATTATATCACATTTCCTACTACTTGCCCGCGCATAACCGGTATTTACTAAATGTTAGCGAGTTACGCTTCTTTGCATTGCCTTTTAAGTCACGAACCGGACTATGTTGACATGGCTGAATGATTTTATTTCCTTTACGCACATTACGTCATTTACGTCAACACACGTCAGGTGCTTATAAGCGCATATCGCAATTTTACCAAAATTTGAATATTTTTGCGTTTTAAGCAGCGCTCTTCAATTTCGGCATTGCAGAACCAGTAATGGCCTAAGGAATGTGCGAACTGTGCAAGTGCACAGGCCCCCCACATAAATCATCGCATTAAAGAACCTCTCGAAAGGATTTATCCCGCTATAAATCCAGAAATATTTTTTTACAATACAATTCTATTTTGACACAATCACCGACCCCTGAAAAAGCGTAATTGCTTAGAACCTCATATCTTATGTTGAAAATGTGGCATAACCGTATTCAATTATTTAATTTCACACAGTTGCAGAACGGAGAATCCATTACATGGATAGGCCCACAGCATAAGAAAAAAATTAGTGGACTTGACTGCATTTGAGATCTTGCGCTACAGGTTTCAACAACATCACAACACCATTAGAAATGGTGAGACCGTGAGAGTGGCGATTCTAAGGGGGGCCATGGCCCACCCAGATTTTTGCCTGGCCCTCAGGTTGGTCCCTACAGTTTTAACAAGCTCATGTAGCCTATGACAGGGTATGAAAAGATACTAATCGATTGCCAGCGATCAGGGACACTAAACCAGCGATGGCGAACCACTGACCCGCGGGTCACTAAGTCACCCACTTGCACATTTTAGTGACTAACTTAAAGTTTGGAAAATTTTACAGCCCGCGGACGTGATCACCTTTCTTTTTTTGCTCTTCAATCAACCGATTTTTACGGAAAACTTGACATGTACAAGCCGGACGTGATGATCTCTTTATTATTTTTTTGCTCTTCACCCGATTCTAGGCGGAAAATTGGGAAATATTATTTCATCCGCCACGCACGTTTTTTTCGGTCTACGACCGAAAATTTGACCCACCATTTGAAAAGGTTCGTCATCCCTGCAGGGCTGGGTACCGAGGCCCGTGATGTTTTGAGAGGCCCGTCGAGGGGCTCCGCTCTTACAAAATTTTTCTTTTGGGACACCCGCGAAGAAATGCTGAAGAAATTACGTCTGCGTTATGTTAAGACCTACGTCCAGTGTGCGAAGCAGGGGGGGCATGTCTCCTCCAGTGAAAATAGTTGTCCCCTAGCAAGGAAAGAAAATTTGTTCTGGAGGGATGCCAAGTGTACCACCCCCCCAGTGATAAGTACCGTAAGAAGTTAATTTTACATGTTGCTTGTAAGTACGGACTGCGGCAATACTTTTCAGCATATCTTGTAGCCATTATGGCATCCTTCGTAAACTAATCAAGAACAACCTTTTCAGTGTGCCTACTACAGAACAGTTCATTTTTCACAAACATTGCAATGCGTCAGTAGTTTTTTATAAGCGCTAGTGAAAGCACCGTAAGAATATGTTAAAGCAGCGGTTCCCCAACTTTTTTCATATCATCTTTGAGATTGAGAACATGAATTGAGAAAATGCTAGCTTACGAGTATACCTTCTGGGGATCCGTCCAAGACCCCGCTGGGGTAGCTTTACAGCTCTCCCCCAACCCCTTGCTTCATTTGTAAAACAAAAACCTGCCTAAAACAAAGCTAATGAAATTTTCAAAATTCTACCGTTGATAATTTTAGTTCATCATGCTGGTGGTATGCAAACACGCAGTACGCCCTCCACCACTGTTTAAATTTGGTCAATGACCAAAGACATCGCCCCAGAAGCGTATTTTGGGGGTCCCTTTTGACTTTGCTTTTTAGTAAAAAAGAGCAAATGGTGCCAAGTGACTGAAATACACCAGACCCTTTTGATGGCTTTTGTATGGCTAGGGGCAAATCCAGGGGGTGGGAATGGGATGAGTGAATGTATTCACCTCACCAGCCTTGTTCGACTATGTTTTTGATAAATACAAATTTTTCATAATTTCGAACCTCCTCGATAACAATTACAAGCCTTACGCTTTAAGCACGCACAATAATATTATAATGTGCGAACAAAATGCACCATATTTTGGTGAAGTACTCAGAATTACGGTCAAAAAATTGAAGCGAAATTTGCCTGAAAAGTGTTCAAAACACACTAAAATAGCCATTACAGCATGTAATATTTCAAAAATTTCCCGGGGGAGCACACCCCCGGACCCCCTAAAGTTTTTGTTTTTTAATTTGCTTCATTTAGCCTCGCTGAAAAAAACTACGCTTGAAAAAAATGGTGAAATTATGCTTCCCCCCCCCCGTTTTAAAATTTCTAGCTACGCCACGGAACAATAAATACTATTTTCGCAACATTTTCTTGTTATTTACGTTCAGAATTCAAGCAAAATTGTAGACAAAAACGTCCCACCAGCAAAAACTTTCTACTTCGCACACTGCCTACGCTATACGTCTGCGCAATGTCAAGACTTTTCTTTTTCAGAGAATTAAATTTTGGTACCAAGGAGGCCCGCATCATATCTCTGCCCCGGGGCCCGGATTTTCTTTCGAAGGCCCTACATCTCTGCACTAAATAATAGAAAGCTATCTGAATGATTGGTTGAGTGCTTGAAACAATCGATTCGTAAATTTCGCATTATTTTTTATCAGTTATTGTTCGTGCATTTACCTATTACTTCTTTAATTATTTATTTTTTGTATTATGTTTTTTGATGTGAGGGGATATCAAGTGGTGCAGTAGACCTATTTCTCACGGTTTAGATTTTACTTACAGATGTTTATTTTTGTCCAAGTCTTGTAGTTATGCGTTTGATCCCGACGCCCTTTTTGCATGTCTATAGTCATACTGGGCCACCACGAGAGGTAGAATGCAGGGATTCACTAACAGTTTGCACTTAATGATGGATGAATTACGTTAAGTGCTTTTTCCAAAGGTGCTATAACAAGCAAACTTGCCGGCTTGTCGTCGATACTATTCCTTTAATGTCGAAGTCGAAAGTATAGCAGGAAAACTGTGAATACTAATGTTTAGGCTAGGCAATCAGTTTGACTCGTCTCGGAGTCAGACCTTGAATCTGCCGCTCTAGAAACAGACGCTCTGATCATTTTGCCATCTTACTGTATGATGTAGTGAATATCAATAATAAATGCATGTAATGTGTCACATTGCAATACGTTACTTTTCAAGTTTGGTTGAAAATCTCTTTGAACCTACTCTTTTTTTCTCAAGCACAGTTTTCAGTGGCCCAACTCAATCAATCTTGGCCCCAAAGAGGCTCCCCACTTTTTGGGTGTTAGAATCGCCACCGACCGTGAGGTTTAAAGATAGAGTGAAAAAATAACGCCTCATTGGAATTAAAAAAAAAAACAAAAAAAACAAATGCAGTAAAAGAAAAAAAGCATTTTTTTGTATTTGTAGTCCTCGCAAAAACTTCATTGTTTGGCAGCTCTTCAAGCGGCGCACTACGGGATTGCAAACGGCGCGAAATCTTGCTCTTCGCTTGACAATTGCTGCAATGGAAGAAACGGTGCAACACATTGATGCAATACCTTGCAGGATTTTTGTGGGTGGTTTGGATGAGTTAACAACCGAAACCGAACTTTTGCAAACTTTTCAAGTAAGTTATTGGTATACCAGTTGTTTGCCTGCAGCAATAATGCCTGGAAGAAAGTTTTTTTTTCAGTTTTTGATATAGTTAAGAGATCCATTATTTCGCAAAATGTAATGCACGTGCGGCAATACCAATGCACTCTTTTTGAGGTTTTGAGTATCAATACCACATGAGTAGCACATCAGTTTTATCATCACTGTCTTTTATCCAAAAACAAAAATAAAAAAATCGGAACATTAGCATAGTTATAAATAATCTGTTGTATTATTTGACAGCGGTATAATACTGCATTGGAAAAAGCAAGCTAATATTGGAGTAAATGCCTGTATTGCAATTTTGTGTGCAAAGAAATATCGAAGAACTATAACTTTCTTTTTTCTGAAGGGGACTGAAGAACTATAGCTTTAGGCCCCTCCCCCACCCCCTTACTCCACCAGTGAAAACTATCCTGCAAAGTGTTTTGTGGTTTTGTTTTTTCAGCAACTTTAGATGCAGATCCAGAAAAACTTTTGGGGTACTGGAAATCAAAAAAATCCAACGTTGCGTTATTTTTTGCATGTAGGCATGTAACAGTATAATGTGTTTGTTTATGTAAATAAAAATTTAGGGGAGTCGAGCCCCTTAAATTTTGTATAGGGCCCTCAACAAACTTGTGATTTTTAATTTTCCAGATATACGGCCCGATTGTGATTACTAATATAATACGCGACAAGAGTCACAGAGCCTATGGGTTTGTTACTTTTGTAATGGAGGAGTCCGCGCGCTGGGCCTTATCCCAACCGGTGAGTACTATGATTGAAAAGCTCGTAATAACTTTGTTCTATCAGCAAAAGGTTTGCTTTCCTCTAGAAAACGATATGAAAGGTACACCAGCTGGTAACTGTTGTACTCGCAATTTTTCCCCTCGGTATTGCTTAACATGGTAAAGAACTTTCAATGTTATACAAACGGAAAGCACTCTCCGTAAATAGGTCATATTACAAAAATGTAATTGTTACACAATCGGGCTTAGCGTTGACCACCCAGTAGTGGCGTGCACAAAAGGAAGTCTGTGCCGCGTCAACGTCCTCCGAAGTATGTTCAAAGTTGTAATCACTTACATTCGTTGCATTTTAAAACGCGGTGCCTGGTTTTTTGGCCTAACATTGCACGCTGCTCCACCCAAAATAAGCCAGCAAATCATCAACGGTAAAATTTATTACACTTCCAATGAAAGTCTTATGAATAAACTATTATAAAAAGTAAATAAAGCACAACATTCCATAACCTGATTGTCCTTTATGATATAATTACCGGTTTTTAAAAAGAGAACAAAAATTGCAGTAAAAACTGGTTTGTTTTTTTAAACGGTAAGACACATTAAAACTTGCCGGCAGCGTGGCGCAGTGGTTTGGAGCGTCGTTTTTGCGACGACCATGATCGCGAGATTAATGGTTCAACTATCTACCTAGTCTCGTTGTTGCGTCCTTGAATAAAATGTTTCACGATGATTATCTCTGCTTGGTGGAATCTGGCGAGCAGCAAATTAAAGAAGTCAGAAGCAAAATTCAACAGGAAATCTTGTAAACAAAGGCAACTCCTAAGCGAGTCTGGGGATTCGTCCTACGCATTGCGCCTCCGCCGCTTTCTCATGGTAGGAGGATAAAGATGAAGAATTCAATCAATCAAAAAACATAAACTCAGCGCTCTTGATCAGAGCGTCAATAACTTGTACTGTAATTCGTTTTGAGCGCATTTGATCTTACGAACAATTAGTGGAGGGGTTAATTACTATAGGTCTAAGGTTACAAAATATTTAGAAGAATGTTTTAGGCATACTTAAGGTTAATGTTGGACAAAAATTGGGGACAGTACCTGGATCCCCCAGCTGCGCCACTGCTGGAATATTATGAAACAAATCATAGTTTAAAACTGAAATAAGGATGTTTTTTGTGCTTTGAAAGTCAGCCACCATACGAATTCTTTTCAGTTTGCCTGTTACATCAGAGGACGACGGCTACGCTTGTCTCCAGCTTATTTACGTAATAAATCGCGACCGACTTATCGATGTTTAGCGTTTTATGATGTCGAGTATTGAGCTGCTAGTGCATATTTATGGTAATGTAGTTCTTTTGTGAAAACGTTTTACAATGTTAGTGTTTACTGTTTAATAAATTTTACAATTTTTCAAAGCTTTGTTGGACTTTGTGTGGGTTGCGCTGTCATCTCGTTGCCATCCATTGTGCTGAAATTGACTTGCTCTGCATATTTTCGCGAGCTTAAAGTCCCTTCTCGACGCTCTTCTAGCTGAATATTGATCAAGATTTTGTATGCAAAAGCCCCCAAAACACCCCCAAGAAAGGGGCCGACAATTGGAACCCAAAACCAAACGTTCCCAGCCCTGTAAAAAAATGTGTTACAAATAAGAAAGCTGTTGATAAAGTTTAGAACGTTATTGGGTGGTAAACGTAACCGCGACTAGATACCAGATTGTATTTTAAAAATGTCATATTTGTATTTAAACTTGTTACAGCCCTTGAAAAATGAAATGCGCGCGTTTTTGGAACTGCCGTCAAAAAAAAATTTCAAAATTTGGATCAAGGTGATAATAGGTTTCGTGTATCAGCACTCATATATTCTCTGCCCTCACTTAAAGTTTTAATAGATCGAGGTCAACACCAGTACGTTTGTTGGTCAATAATACACTGTTTGATTGAATATCATTATGTAATTAAAAATCAACTATGATACTGAAAAATGAAAGTTTTAGACCTAGAAGTCCTAGAACAGGGCTGGGGAACCTGCGTTTGTTGGTCAATAATACACTGTTTGATTGAATATCATTATGTAATTAAAAATCAACTATGACGCTGAAAAATGAAAGTTTTAGACCTAGAAGTCCTAGAACAGGGCTGGGGAACCTGCGTTTGTTGGTCGATAATATACTGTTTGATTGAATATGATTATGTAATTAAAAATCAACTATGACGCTGAAAAATGAAAGTTTTAGACCTAGAAGTCCTAGAACAGGGCTGGGGAACCTGCAGCCCGCTTAGGTTTTGAATGTAGCCCGCATCGGAACTTTAAGTGTACAACATACCGGTAGTATAGAAAACATTGATTAAACACTGCATCACATTTAACTACACGCTATATTTGTGACATAAAAGCTGCGCCAAAGTTTCTGATTTACGGTAAAAGCAATTCACCATGAAAATTAAATAAATTTGAGACGTAATACTTTGGATTTTTACAGCGAAGTTTAAAACTAATAGTAAATGTGGCCCGCTGAAAATATTATGCAATCGATGTGGCTCGCTGTGCTTTATCGGTTCCCCATCCCTGTCCTAGAACAATGAGTACGAGGACAAGGTCGATAAGTTTCTTTTGTATATAATTTTGTCTCAATTTCATTGCATTTTTACAACACTTACGTGAATACTTCCCCGCCCCATCCGGCGCATAACGTAAATAATCGGGGCCCAAAATCTCGAGCTGGGTTAATGGCGTAACCGCAATTGTAGCCGAAAGATAGGCCTGAAAAAGAAATGTAGAAAATGAGTGAAGTTCCATGTTATAAGCCAGTTTATCAGAATAATTAGTGGATTGTGCAGAACTTAAGAATAGCTTGCGAAAACAGCGCGTTTCAAAGCTGTTCTAAAGTTTGTTAGGTTTTTTGTGTGTTAAATTTTATTTCGAAACTAAATTGTTTTTGATAAAATGAAAAAAAAACAGCAAATTTCAGCCAACAAATATCGGCGAATCAATGTGTTCGTTAAAAACAGACTTGCTTAGCGCGTATAGGCAGCAATTTGTGAAATGAGTTATAGATGACCTTTCTTCGATACCTATGTGGTTAAGCGTACATATTCTTTACAAAGTATTTATGGAAAGAAAGAATGATGAAAAAAAAACAAAAAACGCTTGGGTGTTTTTCAACCGGGGTGAAGACGAAGTAAATCTAGACTGGAACAAGAAAATTAGCCACTCTATTACATTCACTAGCGTAGCCAGGATTTTTGCAATGGGGGGGGGTGAGAATGACGTTCTATTTGACCATACGTTGTATACAAGAGCGGATCCAGAAAGTTTGGGTGGGTGGATGCCAGTGTTGTAGTCGAGACCACATGCTTCGAGACCGGATAATTTTTTCGAGACCGAGACCAAGACCGGGTGTTTTTCGAGACCGAGACCAGCAAGAATCGAGACCGAGACCGACAATTATTCGTTTATCTCGTAAATAAATAATCGGCAATTATCTGTTTGTCTCGTAAATAAATACTAACTAACTAACTAACCTATATTATAATTGAATGACTTGGCGTGAGAGCTATGCGGAATTGTGGATGTCGTATTTATCAAACATTTAGAATAATACCGGCAATTAACGATTAAATTCATAATTATTTATTATCATCAGATAGATTTAGTCTATAGCGTGGAGTCAGTTACCCTCCTTTGATAAAAGGCAAGACATTATCCTGATAAACCAGCGGAGAATGGTGATAACAAATAAAAGAACTACATCAAATCTTCATTATACTCGCGGGAATAACTAAGAAATACTTGATAAAATATTTTGTGAAATTATTACGTAATACAAACCTATGGCTACTGAGGCGATTGTGAACTCAAAAGCATTGATCTCGGGTTCGACACTCCAGTTCTTTGACTACAAGGCTTCTGCATAACAATCTTTCGACTATGAATCCGAAATATCTCCTATCCTCAGCAGCTAATTGATCCTAATAGGCCTACCATTGTTGTTACTGTAATTGCTATAACCTTTCATACATTATAAATTATACTCAGTCAGAAGTAATCAGTAATTCTAGGTTTACGGTCTCTGCAGTTCAATTTCTATTCTGTAACCCGAGGTCTATTCTACCTAGCTACCGCGTAAGCCATTGACTATATGCAGCTAACAAATGTTCACGTTTGCACTATAAATTGTCTAGAAGTAGAATGCCTACCTTCCGTCAGAAAAGAAAGCATCGGAAGTTTGTCAATTACATTATTTTGTAACCTAAAATAAATCGTTCCTGCTATTAATTAGTTTCGCTGTATACGAAATCAAATTAATGTGGCGTGAGCGTGGGATATAAAAATTCTGTTTTGAACTTTTGAGTTATGTCGAGTGAGCGTGCTGGGATTTAGAGCATTCTGTATTGAGCTATGAGTTGCGAGCGTGAGATTTAAAAATTTTGTTTTGAATTTTTGAGTTGTGTCGTGGTAGCGTGCTGGGATTTAAAGCATTCTGTATTGAGCTATGAGTTGTGCGCGTGGGATTTCGAGAATTTAGCTTAAGTCGCGACACGAAACAACTTTCGCACCTCACAATCACGAGTTAAACCAGAGTCTATTGCGTCCGAGAGGGGCAACAATAGTACATGTTTTAAAAAACAGCCAAAAGGTTTGCATGGTGTATCAAAAAACAAGCCGGTCTCGAGACCAGTTTTGACCGTACGAGACCAAGACCACAACACCTCGAGACCAAGACCACGAAAATATGTTCGAGACCAAGACCAAGACCGCTAAAAATCGGTCTCGAGACCGGTCTTGAGACCTTCATCACTGGTGGATGCAATTTTGAATTTGGTTGAATGTTAACTAGCTGCCAAGACGTTTGGGCATATTCAGAAATTTTTTCAGAAGGGGGCACCAATTTTCGTCACTTTTTCAAGCGTATTTTTTCGACAGAGTTAATTTTAAGCAACTTCAGTACAAAAACGACTCTAGGGGGGTCCGGGGGCATGCTCTCCCGGAAAAGTTTTGAAAGTTTGCATATTGAAATGGCCATTTTAGTGCTTTTTGAAAAAATTTTAAGGAAAGTTCGTCATATTTTTGGCCCCTAACTTTGAGTGTTTCACCTATGATGCATTTTGTTCGCACAGTTTCGATTATGCGTGCTTAGGGCGACTCAGGCATATTGTAATGAAGAGGTTCAAAATTACGGAAAAAATTTATCCAAAACATTGTTGAAAATGGCTGGTGGGGGGATGCATACGCAGCATACCTCACATCTCTCCCTGAATCCGCCCCTGGTTGTATAATAACAAAAGATGGCCTCAAATTTAAGAGAAATGCTTTAAACAAAAAAGACCAAAGGCAGTTACGGCACGATTGTTGTAAGGAAGTCAAAGGAATGCTTTTAGTAAAACGATATTCAAATGTTATCGATTTAGTTCTTTTTTGCGCTATCGTTTAGCCTTTTTTCTGCGGAAGGTCTGTGGGGCCCTGCTAATAAAATTGCGTCATTGCTTAAGCATAACGGCAAAGAACAAGATTCAGGAAACAACGCTACGTAATTCTTGTTATTATGACAATTACAAAACCAGATTATCAATGACAAAGCATCGAGCACTTCAAAATAAATATCAGAAAAAGAAGTCAGTATAACGTCATTTGAGGCTCACTGGAACCCCCCACCCAGCCCCGGGGCTACGCCACTGATTAAATTAAATGTTCCAACAGCACTGTTTCCCTAGCTTTCCTTACTTGGGCATGGAAAATCACAATAATGTCTACTGACCACATTGACTTACTATCACAAGAGATCGTGATTGCAATTAAATCTATAGGTCTAAGAGCAAAATACACATTGCCAGAAGTGTCACTAGGGCGAAAAATTTGAATAAACGCCCACATCGCGGCTTTTCAAGCTTAAACTCCATCCATACCTATAACGAGAACAACAAATCCTAGGGACATAGCAGTAATTCCTGGAGCAAGTTTGTTGTTTATTTCGTCGGTGATAGCAAACACCATCATTATAAGTAAACCTGTCGCGAAAACCTAAACAAAAACAAAAATCGAAGACACTCCTTCAATTTTAAAGAATTCTTTATCAAAAGAGCATTTTTAGACTGTTTTATTAACTGCTACTAACCGGCTGCTTCTAGCCGAGCTCGTTACACAATATTTATGGCTTCTTCTCAAAAAAAAAAAAAAAAATCCGGAGCAGATATTCACTTATTCAGTGTACCATCATGTGGCCCTGTCTTGCGAATAGAGCGGGTAGGTCATACGAAAAGGATAGACTGCTAAACAACGTACTAGGCTCAGGTCCGTCCCCAAGAGAAGCAACAGGGGGTATTAAAATCAACCTTTGTCCCTTAAAATATTTCCATCCCACCTACACAACCTCAAAGTTTTATATCTACACGCTCTAAAACGCCTATGATTGACAAATTGACGCTCAAACTTTTTTCTGGAGAGAGCAAATTCGAAGGCAAAACCTTTTTTGTTTTGGAGTAGTTTTAGTTTAGTTGCATATTTATCCTCCTATCACGAGAAGGCGATCGAAGCACTACAACGAGCTTGCTTGGAAGTTGCCCACAAACTGTCTATACCACACCGGGGCCGTTGCCACAGAAGGGCTACTGGGGTCTAAGCCCCCCAGAATATACTTAAGCCCCCCAAAAATATTCATGTCGAAATGATGACGGTATATCAACCCAACGGTTTATAATTTTTTTATGAAGGTAGCCCTTCAATCGGTGTTATGTTTAAATCTCGGGACTAATTTCTAATTCGCATCTTTATATGGTAAAACTAAAAGCAAAAACGCAATTTTCACCGTTAAGCAGACTGATGTCTGAGTGTTGTGCAATTGCGCATAAACGCAGTTAACGAAATTTGCATTATGAAAACACAACCTCTGGTCAAACCAACCGCGATTGAATAGCCTACTACGCTGTTTACCTTTGCTGTAAGACACGTTATGTTTTTTTTTGTTGTTGTCTTCTGCCCTTATTCGATTACCACATTTTATTTCCGCTTGGGGTTGTTGTAGAGTTTTGATACCGGTGCGCCAGCGCAAATTTATTACTTGCACTTTTCGTTTCCGCATGCAAGTTCTTACTGCATTACGTTTTACTTGACTAAAATCGGTCTGTTCAGGCTTGGGAAGCAATAAAATAATAAATCGGAAAAAATTAGTTGATTTTTTTTGCCTCCCCAAAAGTATATTCAGCCCCCCCAAAATGTGAAGGCTGGCTACGGCCCCGTACCACACTAAGATGGGGCAATCCCGCTAAGTGTCTTTCACAACAGCACAAGGAAACTTGCCGGCTTGTTCTTCGCACAATTTCTTTGATGTTGAGAGTCAAGCAGGAAAGCTGTGAATACTAATATTTCATTGCCATTGGTTTTGCCTGACTTGGAATCAAATCCGAGCAAACAGTTTCAGAGGCAGACGCTTTTACCGCTTGGTCATCTACTGAGCTGCAAACAGAGAACACTCTGCGTCTCCTACAGTACAAGCGTCTTGCATACATGCTTAACTCGGCTGCTAGCATTTTTAACTTACTTGATCCCAAAATCCGTTTCCAATGCTGAGAAACGATTGCGGATAAGTGGCAAATATTCCAGCTGTGGCGTTTTCTCCTTCGACTAGAAGTTTACCAGTTGGGTCGAAAGTGTGGATAGCATCTAAAGAAGTTAAATTGTGAGGACTAGCACAAAATCTCCACAAACAGTACTTGTGCTTTAACATCCTTAGCAACTTCCGAAAATGGATTATTTGATAAATTAATCACACCAAAATACAAAAACATTTATGAAAATAATGGGAAAATAGATTTAGGAATGAAAAGTTGCATAACCAATGTCTATTGAACAGGCGTGCAAATCTATAGTATGTTGAACATTGGGGGAAGTGATTCTGCAAAATTCACCATTTTTAGCCATTTTTCGAGATTGAGGGGGGGAGATTTAGCAACTCTGACACCCCCGCGCGGTTGCCCAAATTTTTGCCCATGTGCAATGAAGTGAAGACCAAAGAAAAAGGGTCATCTAATTCGCTGATGTGGGATATGAAAATATTGGACGGGATGCTCCCCCCCTAGATTTGGACCCATGCTATTGAGGTGCTAAAACTGCTTGTGCGTGGATTAAAGCGACTGACAAAACCGAATGCTAGAATTATATTGCTGGTGAGCTAAATCATTTTACCGTGATAAACTGAATACACCAAGGCACCGGAAAGAAAGCCTCCAAGAACTTGAGCTAACATGAACAATGGAAAGCGATAAATCGAAAGTTTTCCGGCAATGGTCATAGCCAGAGATACCGCAGGATTAATGTGACAGCCTAAAACACAAAAAATACGTTAGTTGAGGTGCGTTTTCCGACAGGCGGCAACGCGACTCGCGACAATTTTTATCGCATCTTGCTTGTTTGATTATCTTGTTGACCGACCACGCAAAACCCTGCTATACTGCGTCATAATAATCGTTGTCGCGTCGCCACATGCCGCGTATGCGAAAACAAACTTGCACAGAAACAACCAAGTCAACTTTTGTCGCTATGTCTTCATCTATTAAAGCCTACTTTATTCACATTCGATGCAGCTATGAGAATGGCAAAACCACAGCACACATGCAGACCAGCAGGGGTTGCAGTTATTTTCCCACGTTACCGGCTTTCTTCTGTAATAATCTGGCAAGCAAAGCTAGAGTTTTTAGCTTTGAATTAACGAACTGTGTAACTTATAATGGATAGAGTTGCCATTTAATACTTATAGCTAATTTAAGAGTTGTAAGAAGAATACTTGCTCTTGCATCAACTTTGGTTAAAATGAACGCACGTTTCGGCATCGCAACCCAGTGTGACGTCACAATGCAAATGACTCGCGTAGAGGAACAAAAAGTTTCACCTGAAATATTTCCAACTAACAGCACAGCCATGGTAACGCCAAGTCCATATGCAAAGTTCACTGATATGAATCCACCGTTAGCCTGCCTGCTGAGGACACTCTGCGCAACAGCTCCGTTGCCAAACGTCTAAAAACAAATGCCTTTAATCGACAAGATACACTGCGTATCAAATTACTATATGTCAGTGGTGGGTAATTATTTCACACGAAGGGCCAGATTTGGAAAAGCTGTTGAAGCCGCGGGCCGCACGCTGATTGGAAAACAAGGTGAAGACCTTTTTTTGGAGATCACGGTCCACGTACGAATGTGATCTCCAAAATAAGAGGTTTTCACCTCGTTTTTTATTCCAATTTTGCACCGTTGAGGCTTATTTCTTGAAAATCACTGCCATCCATGATCTCTAAAGGAAAAAAAGGTCTTCCGCTCATTTCACGGTAAGAATTTAAGTTTGTGTAAGTGCCGGCGGGCCAGAATAAAAGGACCGGCGGGCCGGACTTGCCCCGCGGGCCGTAGTTTGCCCATGTCTGCTATATATGCTGTCGCCGCAATCCCTTCTTTATTTTTCACATATCCAAGCTATTTAGATGAGGCAGACTTGCAAGCTTTGTTAAATATTTTCGGTGGACACTATTTTTGGGAGTAAAACCATTGGGGTAACCCAACACAACTGCAAACATTGTAGGCCTAAATGAAAAAAGGCGATAAAGCAAAAAATTGGGAGCACGCTAAAATGGTATAATTCGTGAGTGGTATTTCACAGATCGAGCGGCATATTGATGACCACGATGGAAATGGGAAAAGGTGGTACATCCACTAAGGTTACATGAGGGTGGTGACGTTAAAGTCCACTTTCAAAACCCACTTTTCACTTTGCTAAATACAGTAGATGGTGAAATCCACTCTATAAACAGGGAATATTTATAACCTAAGATGGCATTGCAGCACCACCTTCGCCTAAGGATTGGCGATTTCCACTTCTTTGCTTTTACAGTGAAGCGGTTTTCAAGGATACCTTCTGCTAGTCGCTTTTTGCGTCACAATGGGTAGATGATTTCGTCATATTGGCCGGTAAAAGCTAACAATTAGTCACCAGATACAGACTCACACAAAGAATGAACGTTCCAAGGCACTCAGCAATCATTTCCTGAACAATTTTATTTCGTATTCGAAGGTAGGACCAAACACCCCACGTATCCCAGTTCCATCTACCACGGGTAGACATTCTGCGATATTGTTCTAAAAACACGCGAGTTTTCAGCATAGCCAGTTACGCAATAGGGGCGAAGTGAGGATTTTTTAGGTAGATCGAGTAAATCCTTACTTTGCTTTTCCGTGTTTCGAGAGCGTCGAAGTAGTAATAGCCGACTCACTGCAGGGGCGTGCCCAGAAATTTGAAAAGGGGGGGGGGTGCCGCAATTTCCTGTTTACACGTTTCCACTGAAAATATCGGTGAAGACCAAAAAAAAGGTCTTCACGTCTTCCGACGTCCAATTCATCCCCCAAAATCAAGTGAAGACCAGAAAAAGGTCAACGCGTCCTCACATGTCCTGTTTCCACTGTTCCGCTGACTGCAGATATATATCAGCCTATATTTCAGCGGGAGGAGAGGGGGGCCGCGACCCCAGCGCCCCCCCTGGATACGCCCCTGCTTATTGTATATATCAAAAACAAAAGTTTAAGCCCCTCGCCAGTCGCCACCTTTCTGGATTTGACAATAGGCTTTTTCTAATACCTGTGAAGGGAAAAAAGAGAGGAAAAAAGGGTTTTTTTTTACTCTTCTTTTAAGTTTTATTGCTGTTACTCTTCAAAAGATCGATACTAAAAAAATTGACCGGCAGTATAGCGAAAAGCAAAAGTACAAAAATCTTAAAACAGGACCGGTATTTTCTTTAAGTTATTTAGTTCTTATATTCAACACGCTATACCTTCTTTGGGGGATTGAATAATTGCAGAATCCATTTTTTTAATTCCACTGATACAGTTGCAGCAAAACTCTCTTACCAAAAATACCTTTTTTAGAGGCAATTGGTTTTTACAACCCTGCCTTACCAACTCACGAATAGCCTATGGATGACTTTTATAGCTTTTATTTGATGGTATGAAGCAGTTAAACAAGATATTAGTAAACTATTAACTGTCTCTAAATAGATTTTAATTTAAAAACTTGATTGATTACGCGGTTATTTGTCTTAGCAACGTCAAAGCTGACCTTATGTCGCTGAATGAGAAAAATCTAAAAACAGGTAGGCTTAACGCTAGGCAGTTTTTTTCACTGCATGTCATTGATGTTTCGGCATCACAAACTTTGTTCCCATCATCTGAAATAAAGCTTATGTAAAGCAAGGAAATTGTTAAAATTTTTGTGGCTATTTGTACTAACTTTCTAGCGTTTCAGTAGACCACTGATAATTACAACTAAACTAAGGCTGCTCTAACATTTAGTCGTTAAAAAGAAGTTTAGACTTGACCTATTTTTATGCTGTTCTCCTTTTCGACCTACATGAAAGTAATCTGAATTATTTATATTATCATTTTTTACAGAGTTATAAAAAACTCATGGCTTATCGGTTCATAGATGGATGGATGCGTTTCGTTTTCCATTTGAGTCTTCAAAATCAAATCTTCATTATACTCGCGGTATTACGCCGAGGCGTGTAACGAGTTGCGGGGCCCATCTCCGCGGTTTAGCGCCTGGGCAACACAGCTCCGGAGAAACGTCGCAACGGTGGCGACACTGTGTCGATTTGACCGGCCCGGGAATCGAACCCCAGACCTCCAGCACCAACAGCATGCGCTTAGCAACTGAGCTAACGGCCGTTTTCCATTTGAGTCTTGTTTCACGTAACTACTGAAATGCAGAAGTTAAAATGCCGTTTATTTAACAGCTTTGCTAACAATTAAAAATCGCTGCAATTCATCTACTGATAATGCAAAAGGCTTGGCTGCTGTAAATATTGACATTTTGACAATCTCTGTAAAAAAACTGCACCATGACAGAGAAGGCCCTGCAATTGCATACATTTTCAAAGAAATAAAAAGTGGAGTGATAGGGATGCTGGCTGTGGCGCAGTTAGGAGGTAAGGCACCGGGAAGGGCGGATCAAGGGGGGCCATAGCCCCGGGGCTGCTATAACGTCACATTCAGGTCTGCGAAATACCATGGACTCCCAAAAAATAAACCCCAGATCTCCCAAAGCCTTAATACGAGGCTAACACCGGAACACTGCTCCTTTTTTTGAGGTATGCGACTTTTTTAGAGATCGGTGACTAAGGGCGAAGGAAAACCGAGGGCCCTTGTTTAAATCTTGCCCTGAACCCCTACCCTTCTAGATTTTGCTGGCTACGCTCCCAGATGCAGGGCGTTGAAAGAAGAGATGTATATTTAAGAAACAGAACTCAAGAACCGACTTCTTGACCTGTCAAGAGCATATGACAGCTCTTATGGCCGAGTGGTAAGAGCGTACTCCTCGATAGCTGTAGACTTGGGTTTGATTCCGAGTCGGGTTAAACCAATGACTTTATTCACAGCTTTCCTGCTTGACGCTCAGCATTAAAATTACAGTGCGGAGAACAAGCCAACAAGTTTACTTGCTGTGCCGTGGGAAAGGCACTTAGTGGGATTCCCCCATTTTGGTGTGGTAGGCAGATGGTTTGCAACTCCTAAAGCGGGCTCGCATTGCGCATTGATCGCTTTTTCGTGATAGGAGGATAATGCTATTTATATCAATACAAAAATATAATAAAGAAAAAATTGTGACTCCGCTGTTCTTGCATTTATTTACGCCGACATCATACCCAGGTTTTGAGATATTAGAATATGCTGAAATAAATGTGCCCGTCTTTTAGCAATCAAGGTGCTTTTTAGTTCTTGGCGTAGGAGTTGAATTAAGTTGAAGAGAAAGAAATGCGCTTGAAAAACTGGTTTGAAAAGAAAACACGTCACAAGCGACATGCTACATGTATTTTATATCTGTCGGAATAGGTGGATTTCAAACTTGTTTCAGCGAGCTAATACATAACTAAAACCTAATTAAGTCACTGGAGTTTAATTGAACTTTTTATGTGACCTTAGCACCCAGCGACTTATTTACAGTTGTCTGTCAATTCTAGCTAAAGTGTGAATGATCCTGACGAGCGCGGCATTCTGCAACAAGCAATAAAATGATAATACGTCGGCAACGTCACTCATTGCTTCAGTGCGTAAATTGAGGGTCAGACAAACAAGTAACACTGGGAGACGCAAACGTAAATTAAAAGCATACTTTTTGGGCTACAAAAACCTTAACGTATTAGCTTTCTTTTATTGCAACATGCTTCTGTGCTTTGACCAAAAACAGAAATCAAAAAAAATTTTTTAGCGGTTTTTGCACCAAAACTATATACCGCGTATAGCCTACGGTACTTCTTGAACTTTGATAACAATATCGCTTTTAAGCATGCCCAACCCAAAGAGAAAACACGTCTTTGCTTTATGTTCATCGCTAAGTGTTCAAGCATACTGCATAACAGTAGAGCGTAGTAGACCGCAAAGCAGTGGCTTATTCAAACCAACCACACAATTTTTGAAATTTCAAGATTTTGGATATATTTTGCCTCTCAGCAAAAGTAAGCTACTTATTAATACTAACTAAGAAACACCTTCGCAGAGGTTTTGGTTGGCTTCCGTAACTGTGCTAGAAAAAATATCTCCTTATGATATGAAAACAATGGACTTAGCCTGAACACCACTAGCAACATCACCAAGCATTTAACATGTAATACTGCAATTATCTATGAAGCTGCGCTCTGGATCAAGGCACTTTTCACCGATTTTCTCTGCGTAGTTGTTCTAAAAACGCTTCTAGCTAGTATCCCATTCAAAAACTTAGCACTGTTTTTTTAAGCAGTGCAGTTGAAAGCTTTATGTAAATAAACACAAATTGCCAAGTAATCAACACACAAACAAATAAATGTTTATTTAAGATTTTCAATGGAAAATTCTGAATTTCACAAACTCACCGCATAAGCATTATGTCGTTGGCTATATTAGCCGGTGGGGTGAATGTCACATTTAGCGAGCAAAGCGCATTTTACGAGAAAAAATTCAAAACTATACAGACTTAATAGTCATGAGCGTAACCGGCTAAAAAATAGGGAAGAGGATGCAAATTATACCGAAAATCACAAAAATTGCGTTTTTTTTTTATAACAACGTTTTAAATACCCTTTATTTTTCAAGCCACATAATTGTACCTTAAGTTTTTACGTTAGTAAAGTTTTTGCATCATGGAAGATGATCTAGCTGAGCAACGAACCGGCGAAACCACTTTCGCAGCCCAATGCACTAACCACTCAGCCAACTTCATGTGCGGTTTTAAACACCCTTCGAATTGGCTTGGCAAAAGGAAGCACTGTCCATGTGTTCCATTCCTTACTCCCTGGTTGCAGCATAGGATATCATCCTTCAACTTGGCTTTCTGTAAAGATTTCTATGTCTAACGCAAGAGGTTTGGCTTCTTGATGCATCGGAACGCGATAAATAGCAGCGCTATCCGCGAGTCGCAACAGTTTTTTTTCGCACCGTGTTTGTTTAAGCTTTAAACTAAGTGCTTTAAAGGCACATTTACAAAAACACTTCAGCGGAGTACACAGGGAAAATTTAGGACGACTGGGCCAGAGTTAGACAACGGGAGGCTGCAAAAAAGTTCCACATTCGTCAAAAAACGAGGAACAGAAAGTGCCCCACCCCCTGACTAAGCCATTATGTTCGCTATAGTTTCTCGTTTATTGAACACTCAAAATACTGCTGCGTATGATATATGGTTGGATACCGCTCACCGTCTAGTTACGTGATGGTAATTGCATAGTATTTGTATTTTGTTTTTTGTTGCATATTTATCCTCCTACCACGAGAAAGCGATCAATGCGCTATACGAGCTCGCTTAGGAGTTGCCGGCCATCTGTCTACCACAACAAAATGGGGAAATACCGCTAAGTGCCTTTTCCCAACGACGCAACTAGTAAACTTGCCGGCTTGCGCTCCACACTGTCCCTTTAATGCTGAGGATCAAGCAGGAAAGCTGTGAATATCAGTTTTGAAGTCATTGGTTAGAGGAAATATACAAACCCAAGTCTACAGCTCCCGAGGCGGACGCTCTTACCACTCGGCCATCTGAGCTGCTGTTGATTATATAATTATAAAGGTCCTTGAAGAACATTGATTTCACGTGCAGTTTTTATTTTTTTAAGCAAAAAACACTCACTTTTGGTTTCAAATTTTCAAGTTTAAAAATGAAGTTGTAGAATCTGAAACAAAATTGCAATATGGTAAAATCAGAAAAAAACTTTCAAATATTTTCAAATAAACTAAAGCAAATCGAGATTAACCGCCGAACTGTAAACTTCCTACTCTACTATAATCAGAGTTGGGCAGTACCGCGGTACTGTAACGCGGTACTTTTTTAGTACCGTTATGGGTACCGTCGATCCTTTTAAAAAAATGTACCGTTTTTGGTACCATCGTTGCTTTTTACAACGTTTTACTCAATATTTCGGTAACTTTTTTTGAGTAAACTTAAGAGAGCAAAAGCGGAAAACGTTCCGGGTTTTTCCGAAAAAAGCATCTTCGAAAAGTACCGAGAAACCACGTTGTAGTAGATCAGTGTTCGTGTTCGGCAACCACTGGGCTGCGGCCCCGTGCGAAGTTTGTTACCGGTCCGAATGCGTTTTCAGAATAAATGCTTTGAATTTGAAACATTTTTACAACGTTGGACGCAATTTTAGTCGCCAACGATTTTTTGCGGTTTTCACATAAAAACACTCATTTTAGCGAACTTACTTATCGAAAAAAGGCATGCAGTGAGTGCAGCCACTATGGACAATGCAAAAATGTTTTCGCAGCTTATGTCGAATAGCAAAAGTTTGGCTAAAATAAATGAAAGGAGGCTGCAACCACCATTAGTTTGAAAAATTATCGACTAAAAGTTAGGTTTTAGTACCTTGATACAGGGCCAAAAGGGGGGGGGGTCATAGCACCGTAGCCTCCTCCTGCGTGCGCCCATGACGTCAATTCGCCTGTAACGGCAGTTTTTTAAATCCCCTAGAGGTGCCGTTGTAGACGAATTCTACTACCAATAATGTTAACAATTGATTTCTGAATGGAAATAAATTCAATAACAATGCGAATCAGTGTTTTAAAAAGTGTTGGATAACTGAGTTTAGTTAGAGGAATATACAAACTCACTCACCACAGTTTAATAACATCTATTTAAAACCTGACAGTCTGTTTCACCCAAGAGGGATCATCAGGGGATCTTATTCAAATAGAATCTATTCTATTCAAGTAGAATCTATTCTATTTGAATAAGATAAAGTGAAACAGACTATCGAGTTTTAAATAGATGTTTCTAAACTGTGGTGAATTTGCAGAAATAATTTTAGACTTATTAGCAACATACCTATTTAATGATCTTTCGAAAACTTATACAAATGTGTTGCAAATAACGAAATTAAAAAAAGAATTATAAAAAAATTCCCCAACGCCAGAGCTGGGCAAACTGCGGGCCGCTTTCTTTTTTTTTTTGCTCTTCGCCGATTTTCAGTGGAAAAATGGTAGATCGGCGGACGTGCTAGGTTTTTTTTTATTTTTGCTCATCAATGCTTTGTGGAGGCAATTTAGACCCACACTTTCCAAAAAGGGGGGATTGTGTAAAAAAGGTTGAATATCGCTGGTCTAGACTATATGGAAAAATTTATTTCTGTGTCATTGAATCAAAGTAAAACTACACACCTGCAAATTCTGAGAAAAATGTACATTTTGATTCATCTAAAAGTTCGCAGTATGCTGCTACTGATACACCAACCTCTACTGAAAGTGGCATTGAAAATACAAACATTCTCCTTCAACCCAATGATGAAATTCACACAGCAAGAACATTTGCAACATTTTTTTTTGTATATAGGCCATTAGCTCTTTTACGTCCTTAGTATTGTTTGAATGTAGCTACGTAGCGAGATAACCAGGGGTGTGACAAAAGTTTCTGCTCTCCAGAGCGAGTTTTTGATGATGATACTCCTTATACCTAGCCTCATAACTAATGCAGGAGACCAACAGATTATTATACATGTTGCCATACATGAGAAGGTTTGTTTCAATAAGCGTGCCGCTGTCGCCTTGTTGATATAACTGACGTGTTCGCTTGCAATATCAAGATTCGCGTGAAACTACAACTCAGATCTTACAATAGCACCAGATGCTACGAAAAGCTTGATAAGGCTTTAATTTTGTTGCTTTGCAAGACCAAAACCAAAACAAAAATTATTTTTGAAGAAAAAAATTTTTGTTTTAAAATTACCGAAAATCAGTACCGAGAAACGATATCGTCGATACTTTTTTTAAAAATGTACCGTTATTGGTACCGACGGTACTTTTTTAGCAAAGTATCGGTACCGAATCGTCGTTACTTTTACCAGCTCTGACTATAACTTGCAGAATTAGCGGCTTTACTATTCGCTGATCATAAGCCAATTTTTTTTCACAAACAACGGCTTCAGAAATCAGACTTGTAAACGTGATTTAATTATATCTACACAAAAATAGGATTGACAATAACTTACGTTCGAGTTGGAACGTTTAATATTACATGTTTCATATTTTTTTCACCTTTCCATTGGCAAATCCACGGGGGCCCAAGCCCTCTCTAAATTTTTAGTTGAGCATACTGCATTAGCACATCGATACGCCTCTAGGCGTGTCTTAGTAGTAGACAAAAAAACTGCAGGAAAAACACTTTTTCGATTTCTAGGAACCACCCCGTAAAAATTTTCTGTATCTGCCTCCATTAGTTTTAAAAATTCTCCAACTATGCTCTGTAATTTGGTTATTACTGTAGTTCAATAAATAATATTCATGAAAAGTATTATTGCTCGCTCACCTTTTCACTTCAGTTAATCCAATAAGCTTTTTCTTGGAACAACAGATTAGAAAATTGCTGATGTTTTTCCACGTCTCAACTGATAGAAGGTGCAAAATATTACTAAGCTCCAACAATACACCACAACTACACAAGCTACAACCATGCTAATGTAAAAGGTAGCTCCATTTATAGATTAGACTTTAAGTGCAGAACAAATTTTAACCGAGCAAAAGTCAATTTACTTGCTGCTTTATGTCAACAAAATGCTGGCAGTTGCAAACAATTTATGACCTGCGTCAAAATTATTATTAAAGTCGGCAAATCACTTACTTGCTTTGCGTTTCTCTTGCTCTGAATATCAAAGCATACAAAGGTTTGGGCAGAACGAAATCCTTTTTTAACTAAATAACCTTTGCAGTGATACCATTCAGCTTGTGATGCTACTGGCTGTCTCAGTGGGTCGACTTTGCGTATTATTTCAATTCAGTGAATTCATACAGCGATAGCAATCAACTATTTTAGTGACGGAAGTATTTCAAAATCATTAAAATTTCTATTGGCTGACCGCAACTGACTGTCGTTTGGACTACGCTTGGTTTTGCAATATAAAATTTCGCAAGTTTATAGCAGGACTAATTGGCTTGCCAGTTTCCAATAATTTCTAAAAGCCAACCGTCGATGAAATGGCTTACGGGAAAAGGAACAAAAACGACTCTCTTTCCTTTAAGTTTAGAACAGTGGTCGGCAGTCGGCACTTCTCTGGGCCTGTCAGCAATTTTTGTGGGCTGCGGGTTATTCTGTTTCACAAAGTCTTTGTGAGCAACTTGCTACAGTCGCAAACAAAAAGAAAGCCCACACCGGTATCACTAATAATTCATGCTTTGCTCGTAAAAAAAAAACGCTTTCTAGGTGTCAAATAAAAAAATCAAATCTTCATCATGCTCGCGTTTGCCGAAGCGTGTAACGAGCGGCGGGGCACATCTCGGCGGTTTAGCAGCTTCAAAGAAACGTTGCAACGGTCGCGAGCCGCTGGCGCCACTGCGTCCGATCTGACCGACCTGGGATTCGTACTGAAGACTAGAGTTTTATAAACTTTCTGAAGGAGCGGAACCCCAATGAAACATTTCAGAGACCCGAAGAACTCTAGCGCATTAATTTAACTCACCAATTTACTTGAACCAAGCTCTAAATTATAAACTTCGGAATCCTTGGACTGCACTGGTGGAACGCTAGAGTTCCGCGAATTCCCGGTAGAAAACCACTGCCCTAGACCTCCCACCCTGGCCCCAATACCTTAAAAAACTTACTCGTTGCGACTACGACAAACTTTCTGTCTGATTTTGCTGCAAGTGAATAATATCAAAAGTCACATTGATTGATTGATGCCAAGGTGGAAACCTGGCTACTTGGCATTAGGGTGTCAATTTCAGTTTCGGTGTGTTGAAACCCAGATGTCAGGTTTCAGTTTTGGTTTGGTTTCACGGCTTTTGAAAAATAGGTTTCAGTTTCGGTTTCAGTTTTGCTTACGCACAACTTCGGTTTCTGGGTTTCAGTTTCGGTTTAAGTTTCATCCAAAAAAGCTATTTTATTTTGAATACGGATTTTTAAGTGCTCTATTTTTTAGCGTTTTTGTTATATAGCGATGAGCTGGACATAAGACCAACCTCGCCTCCACGTGGTGTCCGGTGGAAACAACATTGTAATGTTGGCTAAAGAGGCTCTGGCATTTTTACTTTTTATGTTTGCCAACTTAGTCTTTGCAACGGCCTTACTTGTTGAATTCGCTCCTTGAAGCATTTCGGCTTCTTTTCCTGGCGGAGGAGAAGTCGAGCTGTGAGGGAGGGAGTGGATAAATCAGGTTTGGCATTAGCGAGGATGCGGGTGGTAGGCACCAAGAATTGTTTATATGGGACATGTCAGGATTGCGTGACTGGAACTCGGATGATTGCAATGGAATCTCATAGTTGTAGAGGGTACCGGTCTAAAACGCGCTCCGTACCGCGGCCGCAAGATAGTTCAGAGGCCCGCCCCTGATCTAGCCAATTGGGGGGGCTGCCTCCGTCAGCTTGTGGAAATCTCCATGCAATTGTAGCTCCAGTTGGCGACTGGGAGGGGGCCTGCAGTTGTATTGGGGGGGCATTCCTGAGGCCACTGCACAGAATGACAAGTCCATTGCACATAGTCGCCTGGGTCCAGCTGCGGGACTTGACGTGGCCTAATAACAATTTTTTTTTTTTTTTTTCAAATCTGGTCTTTAGGTTTTTCCCAGTTATAAAGAAAAACCCAAACTTTATGAATGAAAAACAAACGAAAAAAGAAAACAGTACGGTTTGTTCCCCTAACAAGGAAAGAACCACTGTCGCAGCGAACAGTTCTTGAACTATTCAGCGGCAGTGAGAGTACACAGCTAGTCAAAACCTCTACTCCTGCCAGGGTTGAGGTGGAGACAAGTGCGAAAAAATTGCCTTCAGCCTGGACTTCTCTTCTGTTGGAGGAGAAGCCTCTGGCAAATCAAGAGGCAACAGTTTCAGCGGCATTGTCGATTGAAAAGTCGAATACCGCTCAAATATCCGGTTCGCTCACTCAGAATCCATCAATGTCTCTGGACGTTGGTAGCACGTCTGAGTGGCGTCGAGGAAAAAATTATGAAAGAAATCAGAAGCGGAAGCAGCGAGGATGGTTGTGGAAGGGGTTAGAGGGTTTGAACATCACTAACCCGGAGATAATCTTCAAACTGCCTGCAACTCTGCATCAACGAAAAGGTCGATGGAGTCTTCTAGCACTCAATCGAGAACGTCAGAGATGCTTCGGAAGGAGCTGAGGAGCCTCAGAACCTTGATCAGGGTTCGAAGGCAACCAGTTCCTACTAAAGTAGACTGACAATCAATACCTTAGAGCAAAATTGTTGTATTTTCAAAATTCATACCGTGTATGAGTAATAGATCTGCAACAAACGCTTTAAGTAATCAAAAACAAATTCCAGCACGAAAAACCAAGTCGAATGGATTTGAATGCTGGCAGATTAATCTTCACAGAAGTAAGGCCGCTAGCTATAACTTATGTGAAGTAACAAAAAACATTCGTTCAGGTATAGTCCTAATTCAGGAACCCTGGACTTATGGAGGTGCAATCAGAAGTAAACTCAGGGGATGGAAACTTTTTCAAGGTAATGAAAAAGATAAACGTCCCCGAGCATGTATTTATGTCACTTCTGATATGACATGCTCTCTCTTACCACAATTTTCTAGCGAAGATGTGGTAGCAGTGAGAGTTAAAAATGTAAGACGAGAAGGAGATAGCTTTGTCTTTGTATCGGCTTACATGGCTTTGGAAGAACCAGCTCCACCAGTAATTCTGAAAGAGCTGCTGTCATTCAGTGACAGAGATAAAATTCCTACCGTTATAGGAACTGATGCAAACGCACATCACACAGTATGGGGCTCCTCCAACGTCAATACAAGAGGTATGGATTTGCTTATGTTCTGTGCTAGTGCGAACTTGCACATCTGTAATGTGGGCAGTAAACCCACCTTCAGAACGAGAAAAAGAGAAGAAGTGCTAGATCTGACTCTAATAAACCGAAATGCTGAGAACTGTATAAGTGACTGGCATGTCAGTGATGTGCCATCCTTTTCAGATCACATGTATATTAGGTTTAGAGTTCAAAGTGGCACCAAAAGAACAAAAATGATCAGGAACGTTAGACGTACTTGCTGGAACAAGTATGCAAACGAACTTGGTCACAGGTTGCATGATTTGAATAGTACACCAGTTAGTATATCATCAGTAGATGATATAGAAAAACTGGCATCAACTGTTCAATCACAGATAATAAAATCTTACAATGTATCTTGCCCTCAGCGTAAGATCCGTCGTAAAACTGAAAATATTTGGTGGAATACAGAGCTAACCTGTCTCCGCAGAGAGGCTCGTAAAGCCCAACGTAAAGCCATCAAACCCAAACTTGGAAGCGATTGGGAAGCTTTTAAGCAGGCCCAATTGATTTTTAAAAAAGCCGTAAGAAAAGCCAAGAGAGATTCTTGGCGTCTTTTTACGGAATCGATGAATAGCCACTGTGCAACCGCTCGGCTGGCTAAAATTATGCGTCGAAACGAAACGGTGCAACTAAGCAATGTTTTAAGACCTAATGGTCAATTCACCGAATCTTCTGTTGAGACTATGAATTGCCTTTTAGACTCCCTAGCACCGGGAAGTCGAGAGGTAAACTATAGTAAAGCAGCAGAAGAACCAAATGATAACACTGTTGTGTTACCAATGCACGACGAAATTGTTAGCTCCATCTGTTCACTTGAAAAGATGGAAAGAGCAATAAACGAATTTCTGCCATTTAAGGCGCCGGGACCAGACGGTATTTACCCGGTGCTACTACAAAAAGGCTGGAATAGTATTAGAAATATATACCAAACCATTTTCCAAATGTGCTTGAAGTACAGCTATGTGCCGAAAGTATGGAAGGAAGGGACTGGTATCTTCATCCCTAAACCCGGTAAAGAAAACTATCATGAAGTTAAGTCTTTCCGGATGATCACTTTAACTTCCTTTCAACTTAAATGGTTGGAAAGGTTAGTACTGTATCATTTTAATGAGGATTCTAATTTGCAAGCAAGGTTTTCTGCGTTCCAGTATGGATTCAGAGCAGGAGTTTCAACTGAAACTGCACTGCATGAATTTGTACGACGCATAGAACTAAGTTAGGCAAAGAAAAGAACAGCACTTGGAATATTTCTGGATATTGTTGGTGCTTTTGATAATATCACACATAGTGGCATTACCGATGCTCTGCGAGAATTGGAGGTGTCGCTTTTTCTCGTCGATTGGATTGAGAATTTACTGAGACACCGCACAGTTCAAGTAGAGCTAAGTGGTGAAAAGATTAAAAGAGAAGTAGTAAAAGGGAATCCCCAAGGTGGTATTTTGTCCCCTTTTCTATGGAACTGTGTATTAAACTCCTTGTTGGTAGACCTACGCAACAGGGGTTTTCATGTACAAGCCTATGCCGATGATGTAGCAATTTTGGTCACTGGCACCAACATGCTGTGGATCAAAGGTAGGGCTCAAAAAGCGCTAAATATTGCAAGAAATTGGGCTCATAATCAAGAGCTTCAATTCAGCAGTAAAAAGACTGAAATAGTTCTGTTTACTAACAAAAGGAAGCCGGATTTTGGAACCTTGCGTTTAAACGGACGCCAGCTAGTAATTTCCAAAGAAGCAACACTACTAGGTGTAACCCTTGATAGTAAGCTTACCTGGAAATCTCACATAACACGTATTGCTCGCAAGGCGACTGCGGCGTTATTACAATGCAGACAAATAGTGGGCAAAGCGTGGGGATTAAATCCCAACAACATGCGATGGATATACACTGCAATGATACGGCCTGTTATCACATATGCGTGTACATCCTGGGTTGGTGGACTAAATAAAAAATATCTAGTGAAAAAGCTTGCTAGAGTACAAAGACTAGCTTGTCTCATGATTTCTTCAGCATTCCCCAGTACCCCCACAGGTGCTCTGGAAATGCTGTTGAATATCATGCCAATTAATGAATTCATATTGTCAGAGGCGCTAAAAGGTTCATACAGGTTATCCCGTGTGGGCCTTTGGTCAGCCATGACAATCGGATCAACAGGGAAAACTAAAAGTCATGTTGACGTATGCAATGAAGCAAAGGAAAACTTGTCTTTGTTGAGCATGCCCGCAGATTTGATAAACAAAACAAAGGTATTTGGAAAACAGTACAATTGCCTTGTTTTAGAACGCAAGGACGCAGTGCAGTTTGAACGTGCTTTAGAACAAAGCATGATCAGATGCTACACTGACGGGTCCAAATTGAATGGAAGAGCCGGTGCGAGTTTCTATATAGAATACCCATCAGGATCTCACACAGACCAAAGTTTTTTCCATTTGGGAAGATATAGTACAGTCTTTCAGGCAGAGGTCTTCGCTATAGCTGAAGTAGCGAAGAAACTGACCATGGAAAAAACTCTAAATGAAGAAATAATAATTTTAGTGGATAGCCAAGCAGCGATACTGGCAATCCAAAATAATACTGTAAAATCTAGTACAGTATTATCATGTATCAAACACCTAAATAAATTGGGTGAAGACAATCACGTCACTGTTGCATGGACGCCGGGCCACACCGGCATCCACGGTAATGAGAAGGCGGATACACTAGCTAAATCAGGATCAGCATTTAATTGCTTCGGCCCTGAGCCTTTTGTTCCAATCCCATATGCGAGCTGTTGCGCTGCAATAAAGGATTGGAGTGTTGAAAGATGGAAAACATCTTGGATAGAACGAAAGGACTGCCTGAGCACAAAAGAAAACGTGGAGTGGGCCTCGCCCCAATTAACTCGTCGACTTTTGAGTCTCAACAGATCTAGATTAAATGAAGTGTTGCAAGTCCTCACTGGTCACTGCAACTTACAGAAACACAGGAAGACCACTGGACGTGACGAGTCACCGACATGTCCAAAATGTAACCTGGAAGAAGAAACTCCAAATCACCATATTGGAGCATGCACTTATTACCAAACCCTTCGAAGAAAGGTGCTTGGTAAAGAAAAAACCACAATAAAATCTGTGGTACAAAAGCTAAATATAAATCTGCTGGCTAAGTATTTGCAGCAGGCCGGAAGGCTGGCTGAATACGGCCAGTAGACTAATCTGAATAAAACAAAAAAAAAGCGGTGAAAAATTGTAATGGGCCTAATTGATGGCCTACACAATGTGCCAGAGAGGTTTAAACGTTGTTGTTCCTCTTTGGCACCACCGCCCACTAATAATAATAATAATATATAGCGATGATAAGTAGCAGGTCAGATGGCCGAGTGAGGAGAGCAATTGCTTCAGAAGTTGTCGACTTGGGTATAATTCCGAGTCCGGTAAAACCAAAGACTCAAAAATTAGTATCCACAGCTTTTTTATTCGACGCTCAGCATTAAAGGAACTGTTCTGGTAATGATGGTGATGACGATTTTTAAAACCCAAAACCTTAGAAAATTTTGAACAGGTTTTAGTTTCAGTTTCGGTTTTGACGTTTCAAGAAAAAACGGTTTCGGTTTAAGTTTAGGTTTTCAAAAATTTAACTGAGTAGGTGTCAGTTTCACTTTGGGTTTCAAAAATTTTCTTTAAAACCGGGTTTTCAGGTTTAGGTTTAGGTTTTGGTTTCCACCCTTGATTGATGCTATTTGTGAAATATGAAATTGCTTGCAGAACAGAACAGTATATGTTTTTCTACACCACAAGCGATTGATTTTAAAATACAATGTTTAGTCTAGTGATAAATTTGCTTCTAGAAATCAATTGTAGCACAGATTGGGGAAGGTGAAAAGCCAGTTTTGGCTACTTGTAGTCAACCTCCCCAAACGATTTGAATTGAGATACGTAAATGCTGCACTTGAAACACAACACACACAAATATGCATTGTTGTTCTGTAACCGGTACAGTAAAAACCATTGACGTTTTTGTTCAGCAGTTATTTGTTTTGCAGTCGTGGTTTCAACTTTCAATGAGTGTAGTGGACCTTCAATAGCTATTGAAAAGGTGATCGGCTGGGTAGCGTTAACGCAAAGTTGCGAACCGCTGCTTTAAAACAAGGCCGAGTGAAAGTTGGAGAAGCACCTACTTCTAGAGCCGTATCACTACTCGGGGTCTGATCCCAAGTTGGGTTGAACCTATGACGTGAAACTGGTATTCACAACTTCTCTGCTTAATTGACGCTCAGCAATAAAGAGAGGGTGCGGAGAAAAAAGCGGATAAATTTACTTTTTGTTCCGTTGGGAAAGACACTTTGAAATGATTTCTCTACCTTTTAGTAGACAGCAGATGGTCGTTATTTATAAGTCTTAACATTAACTAAGCAAGCTTGTAGGTATAGCTGCCAACGCTATAAATCCTTTATTGCAGATGTTACAACAGTCATTGATCACGTCGAATAATCATAACAATTCGCGAATAGTAACAACGTCGAATAAAATGAATAAATAACTTCGAAATAAAATTGAATGAATGAATCTTTCACTATAACTCCCACTTACATACCTAAGATCTGTATAGCCTTTGTGCTGGTAATTTAAGTAAATCAGTACCTATGCTCTACTATAGCACCAAAATCCCATGTAATGATTCATAACAAGACCGCAGTAGCAAGCAATCGCTAATAGCTTCCCGAATAAACTTCCAAAACAGGAAAGGGTATGTGGGGGATGCATCTCCCCACCGGTCTTTTTCAACGATGTTTTTGACGAATACAATTTTTCCAATACTTCGAACCTCTTCGATAACTATAAAGCCTTACGCCTTAAGCACGCATACATCGAGATTTGTCTACAAAATGCATCATATATTTGGTGAAGAGTTAAGTGGGCAATCAGGGGATTAGGGTAATAAATCTAAACGAAAATTTGCCTAAACATTCTTCAAAAAGCACTAAAATGGCCATTGCAATATGGAAATTTTCAAATATTTTTGGGAGCATGCCGTTGCACTCCCCGAGTGACGTTTTTGTTCCTCAAGTAGCTTCAAATTAATACTGCCGAAAAAATACGCTTACAAAAGGTCAAAAATTGATGCTCCTTCCATGAAAAAAGTTTTAACGAGTGGCGGCGCCCATTTCCGCGCTTGGCAACACAGCTACGAAAAAATATTGCAACGTTGGCAAAACTTTAGCGAAACCGAGTTCGATTTGACCGACCCGGGAATCGAAACCACAACCTCCCGCGCCGATAGGAAAATCTTTACCACTATGCCTACCGGCTGGCCGTATTTAATTAACATTCAACTTAATTCAAGACTGTATCCGCCCCCACCAAAATTTTCTGGATCTTCTTTTCTTCTAAACATGTTCATAAACTTGCCTATTTGATCTTTGATCGGACAAAGTCATGTCACTTATAGAGTTCGTCACAAGCACATGTAATGGATTCGAATCAACACTGCTAATGTCAATCTCAATTAGTCAATGTCCTGAGATCCGCTTGACCCGCTATTGTGTAATTTTCTGAATTCTTTCTTCGGAGTTATTGTTTAAATTAAACTTTAAATTAAACCACGCCAAGTGATATAGACAGACTTCGCTTTTTTAACTTAAAATAAAATAAAATCGTAGCAAAATATCCGTGGGCATTATCACACGTGAAGTAAATTTAAATTCCTGTAACCTGGTGCTCCATAAAATTAATATTGTAACGACTTCTTACATTTCCATAATGCAATGACTAATACTGCAAGCTACAATTTGACAATGCATTCGAGACAGGGCCGTATCAAAAAAAAAAAAGAAATTCGGGGGTGGGGGGGGTTGATATGAATAATTGAATATTCACTACCGGTAAAGCAAAATTTTTAAAGTAAATTTTTACGAAGTTGTGTACGCATATCAACGCTTTCTGACATAAACATTACAATGCTTATTAATTTTTTTCTTTGTCACCGCTACCGCTGTTTAGTGGCGCAAAACCGGGATCTGGGGGCGGAGCCCCCTAGTCTCCAACAGATTTTTCCTGTTTTCTCATAAAAAACACTCGTTTAAGCACACTTTTTATCGAAAAAGAACGTACCGTACCTGCAGTTAGTGCAGTTTTTGATAGACTGTGCAAAAATATTTTAGTAGACCTATCTAAAAGCCTTGGTATGTCTTAAACAGTGGTGTAAAAAGTATTTTCAAACTGTACTTAAGTAAAAGTATTGTTCCAGGCGGCAAAACTATATTCGAAGTTAAATAGAAAGTATTTTTTACTTTTACTTAAGTACTTTTTGTACAAAACTTAAGTAAAAGTACAAAAAGTACGTAACTACAAAAAGTACTTCAGTACTTAAGTAAAAGTAAAAAAATAGTCTACAAAAAGTACTTAAGTAAAAGTAAAAAAATAGTCATTCAAAAACTACTCAAGTAAAAGTAGGCTTTAGCGTTCTCAAACACTAAAGTGTCAACTGCACACTTGCCGATGATGATTTGCTTTGAAGGTGGCAAAATGGTAAACCAAAAGAAATAATTACCGCCCAGATGGCTGAGGGGATAGAGCGTCTGCTTCTGGGACGGTAGAGTGGGGGTTCGATTCAGAGTAGGGTCAAACCAATAACTTACTTCCCTGCATGACGCTTAGCATCAAAGGCGACAGCGTGAAGAACAAGCCGGCAAGTTCCTTTATTGTGCGACTTGGAAACACGCGTAGCGAGATTTCCATATCTCGGAGTGTCAGACAGGTGACTCGACAGTCCTAAGCGAGTTCGTTATAGCGTCTCTATCGCAAAGAAGGATAAACAAATAAATAAATAAATAAGTTTAACTCAGAAGCGGAAATTTGCTTATTTCCGTTAACACTTCAATTTTAGCTTTGCAATTTCCTTTTTTCCATAATTAAGGTTGAAAGAGAAATACTATAGTTTTACCGATGGGCCTACAGGTTTATGGAATGAACATATTATTGCGAACATACTAAGCATTTTCTGTAACTTGCGGTTATGTGGGTACGGTCATGCAGTAATTACAGACAACAGTGACATTGCAAGCGACGCAACTTTGAAACGCAAGATTTTAGGTGCAACGTGGGATTTCACGTGAGACTAGTAACTAATGCCGTGGTCACATTAAGCGTCTAGTAGCGTAGTAGTAGTAATTTATTAGTTCAGCGCACGAAAAAAGGCACACTGGGGACAACAGCGAAAGAGCAATGGCTCACCCAGTGAACTGCAACCACAAGTGACAATTAAAATTGGCGTTTCCATAGGCAACTGTACACGAACAACAAAAAATAAACATAGCAAAAGTCCTTTTCTATTTTTTTTTTGGCCGAGTGGTTGGTGCATTGGGCTCCGAAGCTGGCTTCGCGGGTTCGATGCTCAACTAGGTCACCTCCATGATGCATGTACTTCACTACCACAAAAATCCTAAGCTGCAATTAAGTGGCTTGAAATAAAAATAAAAAAATAAAAAAAAAAAACATAGCAAAAGTCTCGTCAAAACAAAAAACATAATAAAAAAGTAAACAAAAAAAACATATACACTCAATAGCGGCTACAGTAGCAGCGGCTACAGTAGTAGTGGCTACTTCTTGCTAAAGTGGTCAGATTGAGCGATTTAACGCTGCTACGAATAGCAGCAATTTTGCACTCTGGCGAAGAATTCAGCAGTTATAGCAGAACTTAAGCTATAGCACAATACCAAAAGTTCATCGTTTGCTATTAACCGCGTTATTAAATTGTTAAGTGCAGAAATTGAGAAAGAAATTAAGAGTGAAGTATATCAAAACAAAAGCAAAAGATGGCTGAAGGATTGGGTGTCCAAAGAAGAAGAATATAGCGCATCTGGTTCTTTATGTAACAAATTGGTTGCAAAAGACCCAGTCGGTTTTAAAAACGCCTTGAGGATGGATTCGGAAAAGTTTAATGAGCTGATTCCCTGCTCGACGCAACTTTTTTCAAGAAAGCGTCTGCTTCGTCGTCCCAGATTAGTTCAGGTTTATATGCTCGATTCCTGCTCCTCTTTTCATATTGCTTTGTTCTTTTCGCTTCTGTAAACATCTTTGAATCTTTTCAGTGTTTTGCATAAGGCACCGTTTGAAAAAAATAATTTAGTTTTTTCACATGTTTTTTCGGCTAACTTAAGCTACATTTTGTCCAATATGTTACACAAGAAATTTCCCACATGTATACAGGACAAATAAGTGGTTTAAAACAGCCGAAAACACCGACGCAAAATATATAGGAAATATATATACAAGATAAGACCTGAGCCATCCTGTTTCGGGATTACGTCCCTCATCAGTGATAACAATCAGAGAGGACCATATCGAAAACCACACAACAAAATTACTCGATCTGGCGTTTGGGCATTCAATACAGTGAAAAGAAGGATAGCAGTTGCAAAAGAGAAAAAGAACAGACAAATGGAGTTAGCTAGATTAATTTCAAGAAAAACAAAGAAAACATTATAAAATAATATTGCTGCGGATAGAAATAGCAATCCACGACCGGTTTCGCTCTCATTATGAGCTCGTCAGGTGAATATAGCTGATAGAAAACTGAGCAAAAGATACAGAAACATAGCGAAAAAAGACAAAGAAATCGATGAGTAGTACTAGATAGAAAAATATCAGATGGTAACGACAGCAACTGATGGTCTTTTTGAATGTAATCAAATCGACGTCCAAATAAATTGAATAAGATAAAACAAATCTTTTCCAAAATTAGTATGCTGTTTGCTGAAAATGAATCAAATTATCCTCAGATGTTCATAAAATCCAACCAATCAACACCAACCAACCAATCAACACCAACACCAAACAACCAACCAATCAATCAACCAATCAACTTTTAGGAAATATATATATATATATATATAAATGAATCTATTCAACGCTAATTTACATACACTACACAGTGTTTCATGCCACACGCAAATGCGTGGCAATCTTCAGGTGTTAACTTATTCAAATAGAATTTGAATTAAAACACATTCAATTCAAATAGAATTTGAATTAAAACAAATTAAAACACAATTCAAATAGAATTTGAATTAAAACAAATTAAAACACATAGTTAACTTATATCAAATATATATATATATATATATATATATATATTATATAAGACAAATTATTGCTCAAATTCGCCAACAAATGCAGCGCAAAACATATTGGAAATTTCCTATATATTGCATAAGACAAATTATTGCTCACATTAGCCAAAAAATGCAGCGCAAAACACATAGGAAATTCCTATATATTATATTAGACAAATTATTGCTCAAATTCGCCAAAAATGCAGCGCAAAACATATAGAAAATTTCCTATATATTATATAAGACAAACCTTTGCTTAAATTCGCTAAAAAATGCAGCGCAAAACATATAGGAAATTTCCTACATAATATATAGCACAAACTATTGCTCAAGTTAGCAAAAAAGCGCAGCGCAAAACATTTCCTATATAATATGTAATGTAAGACTGGAGTGGAAATTTCATATATAATATGTAAGACAAATTATTGCATAAATTTGCCAAAAAAAGCAGCGCAAAACGGAAAGGATGCTTTGCGCTGCTTTTTTTGGCAAATTTATGCAACGATATTTTGTCTTAATTATTTTTTTCCAAACGGCGACTCATAAATTTACTTTATATTTTGTGTCAGTTTTTCGTCTTTTTAAGCCACACATTTGTCTTATATATAAATAGGAAATATCTTATGTAATATCTAGGACAAAATGTAGCTCAAATTGACGGAAAAACATGAGGAAAAACCTAAATCATTTTTTTCCCAACGGCGCTTCATAGTTTTGCGCAAGGTTTCCGCATCGTCAAAATCTACGTTTTGTTGAAGCATATCTTCCATCAATTTCAAAATTGATGTTCTCTAGCATTTTTTTTAAGCAGAGCTGGTTACTAGAATCCCACAATACCTCATAACCAAGGTAGGCGCTATGTCGAGAACTTTTATAACATCTTCTCGGTCCCACTTCATGTTTGCAATTACGTAAAAGATGAAAAACGATTGTGTAGATTAGAAGTACGTATGCATGAAATTAGCAGTATATGACACAAAAATCGCTCATTGTCTAGTTTACGTCACGTGACCTCGAACACGCTTGTTAGCGGTTACCAGAATTAAACATGGTCACATTGAGCGTTTAGTAGCGGCAACTGCAAAGTAGTTGCTAATAAACGCTCAATGTGACCATGGCATAACTCAAGGACTAATTTGTGCCTTTCTAAAAAAAAACTACCAATGTAGAGTTACTTTATACTAAAAGTACTTAAGTAAACGTAAAAGTAGCCAAAAAAACTACTCAAAAAAGTACTCGTTACCGAAAAAAACTACACAAGTAAAAGTATTTCGTTGCTTTACAGTTACACCACTGGTCTTAAAGCAGAAGCTTGGCCAAAATAAATGAAAGGAGGATGCAGCATTATTAGCTTTGTCGCATTTGATTGAATGACGTGTAGGTGTGTTCTATAATGTACAACAACGACAGGGCCAGCGGAAGGCATGACACCGTGGCTATCCCTGAATGCGCCTACGCGGCTAGTCCTGGTGCTGAGTCTAAACTTACGAGGTCCAGTGTGCGAGAACCGAAATAAAAACCAAACAAAAGCACCCACGGGATTTTTCATCAAAGGCGTGAGAAATGCGTGAGCTACGTTGCTCACAGTAAAGATCTGGTTTGCAGTGAGTGTACCATAATTCACTGTGCACTACAATCACTGCTGTACTTTTATGCATGGTTGTTACTTGTTATTGTATTAGGGCTGTAAACTAAAAAAAAATCATAGCCCAGATTCGAACCCAAAGTTTTGCGATTTTCCAATCCTTGAGGCGCAAATTTTGCCAAAATTACGTACATTTCTTGTAAAACTATTTTCCTGTGACCAAAACTTTTTGAGTACTATGCAATATAACTGCATACAGTTGTGCCTTGATGCTTACAGAGAGCAAATATATAGTTTCTGTACAGAGCAAAATAATTAGAGGTGTTGCGCAGGAAGTGGCAGACATTTACTAAGCTGACGGTTAAATTTTCATATACCGGTAGACTAAAATCAAATTGGAACAGATCCTCAGCTTGTTGCATTCATGCAGGCTGCAGAGCAGGAACCCTTGATTGATGATCACCGTATTTGTATCTAAACTAATTCTCACTGCAAAGAATTCGCTGCAGCTGTGAGCACAAAATGAGAAAAAATTAACGAGTTTCGAAAAAGTGCAATGGGGGGATTGTATCACTATCTTATTTGCATTCATGTAAACTCATATTCTGTTCTGCGAGCAAGCATTGATTTTATGTAACACGATAATTTCCTTAGAAAATAGAAAAGCAAATTATTTGTAACGTTTGCACCTTTAATACGTTTCTATTTGCACTGGCCCACTAAGATAATTGTAAATATCAAGCTTTGTTCAGCATAATTATGCAGAATGTGACTTCTTTTTTCAAGCAAGCAGTATTATCCGTCACGTACCCAATCAAAGCTGTCTATTAGTTGAACATAACGTTATTGTAAAATTTGCTGTAAACTGGTTGGGCACTTATGGCGACAGTCTTCGCAGCAGCCAATCGCCTGCTCCTTTTACGCCATTGACGGGCGACCACTGATAATTGCAATCAATTTAACAACAAACAGATCATTTTTGAATATGCCTCCACGCTTTACCGTAATTTAGTCGTATGAGTAGCAGCCAAAGGCTTAAGTTTTTTTATGGGTTCGTGTCTTGTACACTCCAAAACGGTTATAGCTGAATTAATTATACGGCAAACGTACGAAATGTTGCGGCACCCTGGGCCTGGAGTGCTAAACAGTATTATGAAGAAACGCACTATTGCAACGATGACTTGAGGGACAAAATGTTTGATTCTACAACAGTATTTGCGTACTACATTTTTGATGATTACTGAACTTGTAGTGTCTCAGTTCAAATTTACAAAAATATTTTGGGGGGTTTGATTCCCCCTTATCCCCCCTAAATACGGCCTTGATTGACCATATGGCAGATGTACCAAATGGTAATGCTACGACACCCCGCGCCTGGAGCGCCGACTTTTTTGATTTATCAGGAAACGCACACCGCAACAATGACCTGCGGGTCAAAATGTTACATTCTACCACTGCGTACTATGCTATGTTTTGACGATTGCAAGGCTTGAGCTGTCTTAGTTCAAATTATGAAAATATTTCGGGGGGGGTTGAACCCCCCTCATTCCCCCCTAAATACGGCCTTGATTCGAGATGTCGATTAAACTATTATTTCTCAAATTTCTACGCGTGTACGATGATAATCCTACACAACTCTGTGCAGCAAAAAGATCTTGCTTCTCTGACAACTCAAGCAAGCTGGCAAATCTTGCAGTAAGTTCAAAAAAAAAAAAACGCAATGATTCTTGAGTGATTTGTACAGCTGCAGGCCGACTGCAATCACAAACGAAATTAAATCATCGAGCTTGGGTTTAATTCTAAAGGCTTGAAATCGCGACATTAAATTCACATGTAAAGCAGCATATGCAGTGCTAAACAATCTGCAAAGGAATTAAACGGGGCAATATTTCACACAAACTTCGCTCAATGTATTGTAGATAAATCAATTGAATTCAATAAATGGCCGACTGGTTGATAAAATGAAACTTAAAAGTTAAAACTTGATACAAACTTATCACAGCTTAAAATTATTGTGCATATTTTTGTTACCCACATTGACATGCATCATACTCTGAAAATTTAAAGGTGTTACCTGTTTTCATTCAAAAGTTATTAGATTTTGGGAAATTTTTGTTTTTTGACCTTTAACCTTTATGCTCTTGACAGCCACTCCCCAAAAGTTGTTAGACACAAGTTCGCATTGACATCTACCATCCCTGAACATTTCAAGTCTCTAGCTTCAGCGGATCAAAAGCCTTAGGCTGCACAGGAAATTGTTGAAAAAAAAAGAATTGTTTTAGGACAAATAATTTTTTTCTAGAAAGTGGGAGATTGTCGGGGAAAGTTACGGTGACCAAGGTGTAGACCTAGGTGGGACACACATTATTTGAACTTCAGGACACTTTTGAATGGGAACAGCCGTTTTGCAGCTACAGCTGTTTGAAGTGTCAAATAAGTGCAGAATGGCCAAGCAAAAACAATAGGGGGTTCTATGGCTTCCTTTTCGGGAAGCCATAATCAGTAGATTTAGATCGTGATAAAATGGTAAATTCATTACCGGTATGCATCTTTTGGTCTCTATTCTTTGGGAAGTTTAAGATTTAAATTTACATTGAACAAAATTTGTTGTTTTATTTCTTGCATTAGTGAATAAAGTAGAAGGGAAAGGTAAAACTGAACAATCCGACAATTACATGCCAAGGGTCCAAACGACGGCACTGAAAGTAAATCACAAACAAACGGGAACGTGATTATATTGAGAACACAGCATACTCAGCGCAATACAGTACAACGAATAATGAAATAAAACACACAATTCTCACCGAAACTTCTCCGCGTGACAGCTGTTTCGCCCTTTGGGGCTCATCAAACGAGTCGCACGAGGCTGCGGTGAGTACCCTTGGCATGGAATTGTCGGGTCGTTTAATTTTACCGCTTCCTTTTACTTTTGAAACTTTCGGCATAGGGAACAAAAATCTAAGTTGCTTGCCGACAATTTAGTCAATGCGTGACGTGCTACTTGTTCGAGCTTGTATTGTTTGCATGGTTCGACCTACGCCAATGAAAAGCGTAACGTCATTGTTGTGCGCTTGTTTTTCTGTTATGTGCTATTTTCCTGGCCGCGGCCTTGTGACTCGTTTGATGAGCCCCAGAGGGCGAAACAGCTGTCACGAGGAGAAGTTTCGGGGAGAACTGTGTGTTTTATTTCGTTTATTCGTTGTACTGTCTTGCGCTGAGTATGCTGTGTTCTCAATATAATCACGTTCCCGTTTGTTTATCGTTACTATGCTAAATATGTTATTAAGATGTTGAATACTGTTCACGTACCGTACTGTAATCATCGAGCCCACCAAGGATTTCATTTTCCTACATCTGGCCCGCCCACAAGAGATGTTGCCCATCCCCGGTTTTGTTCTTATTAAACTTCGGTGAACGCCTATGGATGGGAAACTGCGAAAAAAGTCTTCAAATTTCGTACGCGAGCAAAATTTTAGAAAATTTGCGATTTGTATACACTCAACAAATAATATCAGTTTAGAAATGCACATGGAGTCGGCCGAGTGGTTGGTGCATTGGGTTCCGAAGCTGGCTTCGCGGGTTCGATGCTCAACTAGGTCACCTCCATGATGCATGTACTTCACTACCACAAAAATCCTAAGCTGCAATTAAGTGGCTTGAAATAAAAAAAAAAATATTAGTTTAGAAATAAAGTTTTTTTTTTATCATTATTCCGCACTAAAAACCGATGCTTAGCATCTGGCGGGTTGCGATTGAACTTGTTATGTTACATGACTTGCTTAATTTTTTCTGGTCAAGTCCTTGTACACTTCTTGCACAGACGTTGCGAAGCTAACTGTTGAATCTCGATTTGCATAAATGTAGGTCTGGTGGGCGAGACTTTTCGTTGGTTAAAAAAACGTTCTCATGACGCTGCGTTCGAGTTTCGCATAAAAGACCAAGTTCTGCAAGTTGCAGTTGGCAAACCCGCAAGTTAGCGGCTCATATTTCAACCTGGGTTCGAAGTTAAACAGGTATATTTTTTGACACGATAGGCCTACGCATTACAAGAACGAGAAATCAAATCAAGTCTTCGTTATACTCGCGGTATTACGCCGAAGGGCGTGACGAGTGGCGGGGCCCATCTCCGCGGCTTAGCGCCTCGGCTACACCCAGAGCCGGCGCCAAAGAGGGCCAGGGGGCCTGTCCCCCCAATCGACATGCTTGACCCCCCAATTAACAAGCTTACTCTTTTGATAACAGTGGCTTTTGGCCCCCCAAGTCGACTGCTCTGCCGCCGGCTCTGGCTTCACAGCTTCGAAGAAACGTCGCAGCGTTGGCGAGCCGTTGGTGGTGACACTATCCAATTTGACCGGTCCGGGAATTGAACCCCAGGTCTCCCGCACCGCCAGCGTGTGCGCTCAGCAACTGAGCCAACGGCCGGTCACAAGAACGAGAAGCAGTACTTTTTTCCTGAGTAATTAGCTTTAATACGGCGGATGGCAGAAACACGTCAACGTTATCTCGTTTTATTGCGTAACACTTAAAAGAACTGGTCAAAGTGAACTTGCGCGTAGCAAGTCAGCAGCCCGCCATCGAGCAACTTGAAACAAATGCAGTCGGTTCCAGCAGTGAACCACTAGAACCTGAGAAGCTAGTAGGCTAACATATTGCTAAAACCACGCTTTGTGAAAATTTTTTTTTCAACAGGGTTGTAATCACTGTTAATTTTATTGTGAAAGACTTAAACGTTCAGCATGCTAAACCATAAAACGACTTGCTAAGTTTAGTTTACATTGCGCTGAGAAAAAAAATGCCGAAGGTTTCTGGTATTGCAACCAAACTAATTTGTCACCTCATAGCATTCAGAAAATTTCGTTCCAAGGAAAGCCTATAAAAACAAAATGTAGGCCTACGCAAAAGACTATACTAGCCTACAAGCTACACCCTACTATATGCTCAATACAATTGTGAGAATGCTAATGTACAGTAACGAAAAGCGCAACTCAAGCAACAAAACTGTAAACCGCAAATCGATACATTGGTATGTTCTACTATGTTCCATCATTTGCAATTAAAACCAAAATGAGATGTACGATTAACGAACCACATACTAATGCTTTAAAAAAAAAGTTGAAAAATGATCGACATACAGTAGATAGGCCTACTAAGCAATTAGCACGCGCAAACGACGACCCAAAGCAACTATCAATCGTAAATGATCGACACACTGTTATAGTAGTTCATCACGCAATTACTTTTTTTTCTTTTTATTCTTTTTTAACTTTTTTTAGCCACATAAATATTTGGATAACAGCGTTAGCCATTTCATGTTGTTCCAAAATATTTTGTGATATCCACCAAGACTAAACTATAAGAGCTATTTTGAACTTACATTTTTGACCATTATAAAATTAAATGCTATATTGACTGTGTTGTAGAGCGGGACAGCGCTGTTTCTCCGCGGTACGTTTGACTGGAGTGTTTTGCACTGTTGGTGATGGAGAGCTGATACTAGTCTCCGACCCAACAAGAGGAAGTCGTCATGACCAAAGGTCATGACTTCCCGCCAGTAGGCCAGGAAGGACATTGCTTTTTTAGTTATTGACTGTGTTTGTGCATAAAGTGGTTAAAAATTAAAAAATGCATCAAGTCAGAAAAAGAAACTAAAGAAACTTTTGTTTTGCGTTTTAGGAAAGATTGAGCCTGTCTAGACCCAACTTTTCTTAAGTCGTTGACATTTTGCCGAAGAAGGGCGGGTGACAATACTGTACAACATGACATGAAATCGTAAGCATAAATAAAAGATTGGTTCAAGAAAACCATCTTGTATTGTTAAAATACCCTAGACTGCACTAACGTGGTAAACGACTTTGGATAGCTCATAGCCACTCAATTTATATAACATAATGCAGTGAGCAATCCAGCATGCAAAGTCGGTAGCAAGGATTTAAGCAATGCGTCCTTGCATGGTTTTACTCTTCTTTTAAAAAGAAGAAAGCACCTTAATTGTTTTTCTTGCACACCAATTTCTTTAGCATCTTGTCAATGATCGAGGAATACAGGAAAGGATTCAGGGCGCTGTTGACTGGGAGCAAAAACACTGCACTGACTTGGTAAACGATGTTGGACAACTCATAGCCACTCATTCTAACGTAGGACATAATGCAGAAAGGAATCCAGCATGCGAAATCGGTAGCAAGGATTCTAGCAATGCGTCTTTGCATGGTTTTCTCTTGTTTCGCTGCATTTTGGTCGTGTATTTCTCGTCTTTGTGTTTTGAATTTGAAATACAACGAAACATAACTTGAAACTATGAACAAAAAAGCCAGAAAATTCATTGTAATAATGGCCGAAGTGTATTGCCACGAACTATCACTAGTAGCCACGAAGAACCTCGGCATGCAAATGCTGGTTTCGCTGTAATATCCAAATTCTTCAAGAGGAAAATTTCCCGGAAAATTCTTTTCCAAAAAACTTCGTTTTGCATTCCAGTCACTCCCGTCATAGTCGATTGTGAGGTTCTTCAAGACTGCGAAGCGGCAAGCAAACTTTGATAAAGCTTCTTTTTTCCAAATGTTTTTAGGCTGAGATGAGCTAAATTGAGATGAAAAGACAGCGTTTTCTACGAAGTAATCGAAGTAGCGGTGAGGAATTGGTACCAGAGCAAGCACAAGAGCGAACGACCAAGCTGCACAGAAAGCCATTTTCCATGGTGTAGTGTTTATGGTAACAGTTGCATAAGGGTTGGCGACTGTGTATAACCTGTAAGCGGATAGCACTATCATCAAAAAACACGAAGCTTGGCTGGAAATGACTACCAGACTTCCAATGAAGGAGCACCGTAAGCTGGTTCGCCATTCAACATCTACTAGTCCGTAATATCCCGAATAGACTTGGCTAAAAATCGCTATGGTAATTAAATAGACTCCCATGATAAAGTCAGCAACCGCTATGTTTAGAATGATCACATGCTGACATTGAAGAGAAGTGTTTAGGTTGGAAGTTTTCAAATGTCTCACAGTGCTAACAAATACAATGACATTTCCAACGATAACAACAAAACCTATTATCCAAAACGCACTTCGAAATAATAAATTAGCAATCATTTCGGTGTCTGATGAAAATAATCCAGAGCACTCACGTTCGTCGGATTTGTCATCACAATCTACTTTTCCATCACAAACCTGTTTCGCCAAAATGCTTACTCTGTTGCCAGACACGCATTTGAATCGATCGGGGCAATCTTGTTCATCAAAGCCTCGGGGGCAAGATGAATCGTTGATGAATTTCCACGCATCGTCTATAAGGCCATCACAAACTCGATCACCCATAGGGTAAAACGAAAAGCATTTATCTGTGCAGAAACTAGGTGGATTGTCACAGGAACATTCATCTTCAAAGTCTATGCATTCAGGCTTACCATCACATAAAATTGGAAAGATCGGACCGTATTTCCCGTCGCATGGAGGAGCGGATGCGCTTCTAAACTTAGGGTCATCTAAAAGGCGTCCTGCGTCTTTCAACAACCAGCTTTTAAGATCTATGTCACTGTTATCAATTAAAAGTAAAAAGTGCAATAAAGGCTTCAAATAATATAGAACGTAGGGTACGGGAACAAATGTATCGTAAGGGTAAATTGAAGGCACTGAGCTGATTTTTTTGTATGGAGCATCACAGTTTGGCTTGAGAGCGTTATTACCACATAGACATTCATCCGACATATCATTACAATCAATGTAACCATTGCACAATTGCGCTGACGCAATCACTAACGTACCGTCAAGACATTCAAAACAAGAATCGTTTTCGTTACACAAATCATAACCACTTTCACAATGTGCGACGTCGTCGAACACATTAGATTGGGGCAAAATGCACTCGTCGCGTGCAGGCCCGCATTTGAATCCATTTTGATAACGTTATTTCATCGCTGTTATCATCGCAATCCCCTTTTCCGTCACAAAGCTGTTCCGCAAAAATCAGTCTTCCATTTGTACACTGTACTGCAGGTTTAGGATCACACGTTTTGCCTGGTAGGGTTGAGCTACAAGATGTACATATCACTTGCATTGTGTCACATTTTCCGTGAATGCACCAATAAGGAACTGTTTCGTAACACAGCATCTTATCGCATTCATCTTGAGTAAGGTTTTGGTAACATTCAGAAAAGTTGTGAAACCTGTATATTCTTTTTACATAAATACCATACATATCTTCATAAAACCGAGGAGGCTCATCCGTACCATCTGGACAATCTATGACCCCGTTATATAACTTTTCCTTTGGTATGCAACCCTTTCCGAAGGGGCATTGCGTAATATTTTGTTTCAAGCAACGGCATTGATAACTTACTGAACGGTTACACTTTTCGCAATCCTCTTCATCGGAAAGATCATCGCATTCGGAATTAAAGTTGCATATTTCTGCAACAGCAATAATGCGCATTAAAACCAATGCTGGGTTAAGGCTTATGCACCCTCAAGACATCAGGCCCGCAGCCTTGGAAAAATTTCACCGCCCTCCCCTCGACATAAAATCAGTTTCAATTAATACGAGTTTATATTCGCGTTCAATGTGAATTAACCGCGGCAAAAATTGGTAAATATACCTGCTAAATGTGTGACAGAAAAATACTCAACAAACCTGAACAAAGCTCTTTTTAGAAACTGAAATTGGGAAATTAATGCATTATTATTAACAAGCAGTATCAACAATTCAAGCCCACTCTCACGTATTGACTAGCTGCAACACCCGCAACCAAAGGGACCGGAAAATTTTTTGCCCAGTTTTTCATTCAGTTTGGCCTAATGACTGCTTAAAGCATAAAAAGTTTCTCAACCGCGTGTCTGCTTTTCTACCGGTGTGCCTAAACAAATTCCAATATTGCACCTCAGTTGCAGTAGTACCTATTCGGTTACGCGCGCGCAACACTTTTTTCCATCAGCGTGCATTCAGCCTTTCATTTATTTTTTTTGCCTTTTTTGTAAAAAATGGTGAGAGGTGAGACAAAACTTGCGCATAACAACTCATTTACGACAAGTTGTTCTAGTAGCACCACCGGTTGGCCTACGTGAAATCTAAGAATACGCTTAGGTGGAATTCAGCAGTATAATTACCGGAATTTGATATTCAAATGGAAAAAATCAAACTGTCAACTATCAGGGCTGCGAACTCGAAATTGAACTCGAAAGAACTCGATCATTTTGCCGAACTCGAACTTGAACTCGAAAAAATATTTTGTCTGAACTCGAATAAAACTGTTGGAGTTCATTAGAAAGATATTTAAATTGTTGAAAAGAAATAAAAGACCACTACGAAATATAGTTTGTTGTTCAATTGTGCCCACAACACTAACAATTTTGATGGTGCTAAACAGGGGCGGCGCCAGCCAGAAATAAGTGGGGGGAGAAACCAAGCGACGAAAATTTGTAAAAAATTAAACATAATTGTTCAGAAATTGACATTGCCTTTGCCTTCGGTTATCGTACCCAGTAACCCGGTTTTGTAGCAGGGCTGCGAACTTGAACTCGCAGAACTAAGTCATTTTCGCCGAACTCGAAAAAATATTTTTTTCTGAATTCGAACTTGAACTCGCAGAAAACTGTTTGAGTTCATTAAAAAGATATCTAAATTGTCGAAAAGAAATAAAAGATCACAACAAAATATAATTTGTTGTTCAAGTAGTCACAATCCGTGCAAATTGAAGTTATGATTTTACCAAAACAAAAACTGCATGTCGTTTATTTGTTCATGCCATTGCGACCTATAAAGTCCAGGGCTGCGAACTCGAACTTGAACTCGGTCATTTTCGCCGAACTCAAACTTGAACTCGAAAAATAAAAGTCTTAGAACTCAAACTTGAACTCGGACTTGCAAATAGCTCTTAAACTCGAACTTGAACTCGGTTAAAAATTGATCGAGTTTGCAGCTCTGGTTTGGACCTTAACAAACTGAAACAAGCAAACTTGCAGTTCTTTGAAAAAGTCACATTAAGAAAATTCAACGGTAATTGAGGGAGACTGCGAAGTGAGCTTGTGCTCTTCGAGTCAGCAGCCACCCATTAAATATGTCAATTGCGATCGGCTCCAGCCGCGAAACGAACCCGTCACGTAGGATCTGTCACCTGCGCGCGGTACCGCTAAGCCATGTCGCTGACGATAGCAAGAAGGCGATGTCACATTAGCAAGAAGTTCATTTACTGTAGTTTAATAAGATGTTTTTTCACAACCTGATGCAAAACCAATGGAAGATGCTTGAATTACAGTACAACTAATCGCCTGAGTCAAACGCAACAACTACAGCTATCACTGGAACTTTGTCAACCTATTTTTTGACCTGCACGCGGCACCGCTGGGCCAGTGCTTGTCAACCTATTTTTGAAATCGTACGCGCTTGCAACTATTGCTTAAAAGCTTGTACATCCCAGTCTTTACACCTAGATCTCAACTTTCTGTTTCGCCTTTTCGGGACACGTTAATGATTGATGTATCAAAAGCTTATGCAGGCATTCTCTAAAATATTGGTTTGCTAATGGGCTAAAAAAAACGCGTATCGTTCAACACAATTCATATTTAGTTCTGTCTCAGTTGCTAAGCGCACGCTATCGGTGCGGGAGGTCTGGGATTTGAACCCCAGGTCGGTTAAATCGACACAGTGTCGCCAACAGCTCGCCACCGTTGTGACGTTTCTTCGGAGCTGTGTTGCCCAAACGCTAAGCCGCGTAGATGAGCCCCGCCACTCGTTACACGCTTCGGCGTAATACGGCGAGTATAATGAAGATTTGATTTTGATTTGATATTTATGATGACACAGTGACACCTGGTATGAAAGTAAATTCACTATTGTGTTTTATGGTAAGAGTTAGTTACATATTTATCCTCCTATCACGAGAAAGCGATCAATGCGCTATACGAGCTCGCTTTGGAGTTGCCAGCCATCTGTCTACCACACCAAGATGGGGGAATCCCGCTAAGTGCCTTTACCAACGGCACAACAAGTAAACTTGCCGGCTTGTTCTCAACACTGTCCCTTTAATGCTGAGCGTCAAGCAGGGAAGCTGCGAATACCAATTTTAAAGTCATTGGTTCGACTCGACTCGGAATCAAACCCGAGTCTACAGCGCAAGAGACAGACGCTCTATACCACTTGGCCATCTGAGCTGTAAAAGTGGACGCTCTTGTAATGGTACACCCAGAACCGGATTTAGGGTTTCTGAGGCCTGGGGCTATTGCTAGTCAGGGGCATATTTTGTCCCCGTCAGTCGTAGACCTGCTAAAACATGTAGCCTACAGACCACTTTTAAATACATTCAAAAACCGTATAATCTGGACATGGTAACTGTCGCCAAATGCGTCTGTAAGCCATCGCCACGGCTAGCCACCGCTGCTACGTCGCGGAGATAGGTAACGTTACTCGCTACCCGTTACAGCGTAATATCGCGAGTATACGAAATTATTTAATTTTTTTTGGTCAGTTGTTTCATTTTCAGGTGGCTACTATGCACTGCCAAATCATTTGATAAACCGGGGTTACGCTTGCAGTTGCACTCTTTTAGTTTATTGAGTTCCATATTTACAGACAAATGAGAAATCGACATTGACCCTCTGACTTGCTGCAAGTTGAACGCTCTAGACCAGAGGTGGCCAACCTGTGGCGCATGCGCCATGCGTGACGCATTGGCTCCTTAAAAGTGGCGCATTGCACCTTTTTGATGAAAAGCCACTTCTACTCACTAAGTTTTTTTTTTTCATTTGCCCTCCACCAATATTTTTCAGTGGAAAACAGAACATCTGAGGGCATGAAGACCTTTTTTTATTTTTTGCTCTCCACCGACATTGTCAGTGGAAAACAGTACGTCTGAAAGCCTATGCGCACGCAGGGAGCCACGGTGCCATGCCCCCCCCCCCTTTTGGCCCTGTAATAAAGTGCTAAAACCTAACTTTCAGTCTATAATTTCTCAAACTAATAATGGTTGTAGCCTCCTTTCACTTATTTTAGCCAAGCTTCTGCTTTTAGACATTAGCTGCGAAAATATTTTTGCATTGTCCGTAGTGACTGCACTTACTGCATGCCCTTTTTCGATAAAAAAGGTGTGCTAAAATGAGTTTTTTTTATATGAAAACCGTAAAAATCCGTTGGCGGCTGGGGGCTTCATCCCCAGATCCCCGGTTGTGGCCCCCTTTGCCAAATCCTGGTGCACCATTGTCTGAGGGCGTGAAGTGAAGACCCTTTTTTTTTGCTCTTCACCGATATTGCACGCCCTAGTTTTAAAAAACTGAAAAGAAACGGATACTTGATGTGGCGCATCTAAATTAAAGATGAAAAATATTGGCGCATGGAATCAAAAGGTTGGCCACCCCTGCTCTAGACTAAAGTCCAAATAATGCGCCAGCACCCCGCGTAACAAGTTATAACTCGCGGTAGACGTGGTTGGCGATTCAGCGAGTCAAAAAACATCAAATAGGCTACTTATTAAAATAAAAATGACAACAATTAGCTTATTACACTAATACCAAGAGAAACGAATATCATGCCAAACTTAAGTTACAGTTTCAAAAATTAAGTATGAAACTTGATTATGTCATAATATGTTCTAGATACTTTCACAGGTGGTCGCTTGACTCGAAGACCTTTAGGTCCCTTCGCGACCATCCTATGTACATCTGTAAATCTACTCTTTGTGCCGTAATTTATTTAACGTTGATGTTATTGTTTGTGATTGTTTAACATCGTGGGCTTTCAGATGCATGAAAATAAACTGGTTGTTGTTATACAAGAAATTTGCTAGGAACAAAATTAATGTTTCGACTATAGCAAAAGTCTCGTCAGTCTAGCTAAAAAATGCCTAGAAAAGAAATAAAGTCGAGATGTTCAGGATAAGCAAAGTAAAAAAGAGTCTTTACAGTCTGGAATGAGTCTAGCCTGGATTGGTTGAGTGTAGCAAGGTTCAAAGAGACTTTTGTTATAGTCGAAACATTCATTTATAATCATGTGAAGAGTTATAGGAATATGCTAAAGCTTACAAATATTGATAAACTAATTGGAATATGTTATAAAAGTCCTATTGGCACATCACACAATTTCTTTTTACAATCTAATCCAAACTTACGCTTTTTCGTCTTCGTAATTTAAATATTCAACAATTCCGTCATCAACTCCCTTTTTTGAAATGCATTGATAATTAAACTTGTTCTCGCTACAACCATGTCGACGACTGCATTTACTGCATTGATATTCATCCTCTGAACAGAAGCATTCCATTTCATCGGATCCATCAGGGCAGTCTTGCCATCCATCACAAACCCACTCAAACTCAATGCAGAGTTTATAATTTTGATCTTTTGTTTTAGAACCACACATACAATTGAATTCACCTTCCCTTGCTTGTGATGGGTCTAGGAACTTTGCCTCTGGGACGCAAAGATCATGGCAGGACTCTGTTTATATCGAAATTTAAGGAGTTAACAGTTGATGAAAACAAAAACACAAACTGTGGAAGAGGTCTAGCCAGAAAGGGGGGACGCTGCCTTTTTCGACGTTTAAAGACTTTTTTTAGAGATTCGATCACTAAAAAAAAATAAAAACGGAGTTTTTCATTGTCTAAATTTGGCCTTGCCCCCCCCTAATTTTTTCGCTGGCTAACCTGAATTGTGGATAGAGCTATTAATTTGGGGTTTTGCAAAAAACACTGACGTGTAATGCACAGCCAGGCCCATACACACATCATGACACACTATCACTTAGTAAACTACTCTTAATCGATAGTGCCGGTAGTTTGGTAAAAAGAAATACCCTTATTTATTCGGCAATTTCTATGCTTGTTTTCGTAAAACAATCGTATTTACGGTAGATGAATGGAGCCAATACGTGCCCCCTTACCACACTCTTGTTTGAAGACTCGTTTTCGATTTGGATCATGGGATGCACAGCTGCGAACTCGAATATTTGCAGTCGAAGTGAACGTCAAGATCATGAAAAGCTTGCAAGTCCGAGGGCTTTACTTTGACTTTTTCGGGATTAAGTTCGAGTTTAGTATATTGTATCGGGTTCATGTCAAGTCCAAGTAGTTTATATCAATAGGCCAAGTTTAAATTTTAATTAAACCTTTTTCGAATTTAAGCTTAAGTTCTAGCTCAAAGACTTTCATTTTTCGAGTTAAAAAAAAGAATTTCTGCGAATTTGAATTCGCAGCTCTGATAAGACGTGCAAGGTGCAACTGCATTGTTTTCCCATGCGGCCATGCCCTCATTGCCCGGATAATGTTTTTACGGATAATTTCTGCCACTCCAGGGTCGTTCTTGTAAACGACGTTAGCTGCGATAGAAAAACCGTAATTAACCCTTCCCTAATCCTATTAATACCCTAACCATAACCGAACGAGCTTGCCAAATCGATTGTGCGATGCCGGTTTCCGATTGATATATAATCAACCAATGGAGAATTTATTATTTAACGTTTGTGGAACCAACTGGAACGACCGTAAGGTGGGAGAAATTATGTGTAAAAACATTATCCTCGTTGCCCACCGATTTGATTAGCCTACTCCTGAGTCTGAAGCATCGTTATAGCAGTTCCGTAAGAAAAGGATAGCTCGAACGATATAGTACATTTTATATCAGGGGTGGCAATTGTTTTTGGCTTGCTTGCTCGAAGTGCAAGCCCGGAAACTAGCTAAGGGCTGCACTTTTTATGAACACATTGGTAGGCTATGTTATTACAGCAAATTTGTATTTTAAATCTGGCAAAAAATGAAAAATCAAAAACAAATATAGCAAAGTAAATCTAAAATACAAGTACATAAAATTTTCAAATTCTCTCAAGAGAAAAGTGCGCTCAATCACGAGCTTTTACAATTGTTTTAAATAAGAAGTCACATCTGTTGTTTGAGATTTTCATCAAAGCATTCAAATCAACATCTCCGTTCAAGAGCATCTACGTTTATGCTTGTTGATCTTCATGCAAGAAAGCTTTATTCACAAACATACGTTGACCCCAAATACACCAAACATTTTCCCACCAAGTTTCTTCATACATATAGCTACCTTGAAACGATAAAATTAAGCAGTCGCAAAACTTTGACAAAAATTTTAAATACTGTCACAAAAATTCAAAAACTGAGCAGTTTCAAACATTGCTATTATGGTGACAACAAACAACAAAGTTGATTGATTAATTTGGCCACTCACGGAAAAAAGTGTTTTGAATGTTTTGGCCAGGGAGTCGAACTGTTTAATTTTTTCGGTTCAGGTTCCGGTTCAACAGCGGTTTTAAACTTCGGTTCAGTTTCAGATAAACTGAAACGCTTCGGTTTGGGTTCGCTCCAGTAAAAAATATTTCAAAACCGGTTTATAAACTTCCGGTTCAGCCTTCAGGTTCGCAGTAAAAAATGGTATAGTTCTAGTAACACAGTTTAAAAAATCAAACGTGCAAAGCAACTTTTCTTCGCATTGACAGGCCAATATAATCCATAAAATAGGTAGTAAAGTCAATTTCGAGATAATTAAATTGTTACTATGCTATGTTACCGGCGGCCTATTCAATCCTCAGGTAGCGTTAAATTAGTGTTTAATCGTTTTGTTTAGTCTGTTACTCGTGTACTACGGGACCGGGTACATCAAACGTTAAAGACTTCTTCACCCTGCGTAGATTACTTGCATTCAGCTTCAAAGTGACGCGGGTGACTTTACGGAGCGGGCCGCATTTTCAATCGGTTCGCGTGCAGTTAAGGTTCGCACGTACACACATTATTCAGTTCAGCTCCGGTTCGCTCTTTGTGATTTAGAAAAGTGCGGTTCGGGTTCGGTTAAGGTTCAACAAAATTAGCGTAAAACCGGTTTATAAAACTCCGGTTCGGGTTCGGTTCGACTCCCTGGTTTTGGCGAGCCACCTAGAAAATGTTAGCATAGTCTCACGCGGAGACTGCTCCAGAATACAGTCAAATGTATATTCTTGTCTCTAAATTGTCAGAGATTTCACGCATAAAAATTTTCGTAGCAGCAAGCCAAACACTTTTTATGATACTTTTAATTGATTAGATTCACTAGAAGTAACTCTCAGTCAGCGCAGTCTGGTGACGTAATCTGTCTTCCCATCATTGAAGTACTATAATTTTTATTGAATTTTGTTGATTTTTTTAATTGTTTGCTTGAGGGCAGCAGTTTGCCCACCCCTGATGTACGTATATGTTACGGAAGCACAAAAAACTTTTACTGCTTAGGCCTATTTTACCCCATTGTAAGGTATCTTCAAAAAAGGGGAAGCTTACACCACCGAATTCTGAAAAATGATTGGATAGTTACATAAGGACTAAGACACGTGGCAATAGTTTATTGAAAGCAGTGAATACTTTTTTAACCTTCAGATGTCATCAGTGTAGCTTGCGTGATCAAGCGCAGTACTAACACGCGAGTTTGCGAGTGTGGCGCTTATGAGGAAACGGCAGGTCACGGCATTTCCGTGAATACTTCAGCACGTTCTGTTGTATGGATGTTCTTTTCGAATGGAAGGACAAAATAAACATTACTCTAATGCGAAAGTATGGCACACACACACATTAAACAAGGGCAGTATATAAGCTTATCAATAGATGAATACAAAATGGTGAATCACGTCGGAGGGAGTAAACTAACAAATCTGTTACGTGCTTTTCCAACGGCTTAAGCCTTAAGTGAACATGCCGGCTTGTTTTTCACAATGCTGATTGCCAGGATGGAAAGCTGAAAATATCAATTCTTAAATCGTGGGTTTGACCTGACTCGGAATCGAACCAACACCGTGCTTACAGCTCTTAACGCAAACGCTTAATTCATTCGCCATCTGATTGATATGTCTGTAACGTATGACATTATAGGCTATCTACACAGTAAAAAGCTAGGTATGCCTTCAAGAAATCATCAACTTACTCACCCAGCAAAATCACTTTTTTGATGATAATCGATCCATCTAAAGTGTTATTGAGATTTTCCAATTTAGAAATACTGAATTTTCGTGATATTATGTTACCAGAAGAATTATACGCAACATAAAAGTATGTTTCATTGGTTGAAGGTTGTTGGCTTTTGGAACTTGCGAAAGAGCATGCGAATATAACACAAAACACCGAATTGTAAATGGATTTCATGAAGAAATTGTTGGAGCTTTTTACAGAGTTATATCTGTAGTATTAGTTTAAGAAACTCTAAACGTTTATTGATTAGTTGCCAACATACAGTAATATCGCTTTTGCAGTTTAAGTTGCAACTTTTACCGGCCACGACAGACGCAACATGCGTGGCAAGCTTTAATTTTTTGCACCATGTTTGCTTTATTTATTGTTTTTCAATCAAGCAAAACTTTGCTGAGACAACTTTAATATGTTAACCGCGAGTTGATTGCTGCAATACCACCAGTCCTGCTGCGTGCCGATAAAAACACAAAACATAAGTTGCAAGGTATAGTAACCAAAAACTCTGATATACGGCAATTAATTAACCGGGGTACAACTCACATACTGTAGCACTTTCTAATGGAAGAATTTAGCCTAGTAGCCTATGCATCAGCAGTAGTTCATTGTATTTTTCAATCAGTTTTTCATCATATAGTTAAAGGCCAAGTAACACCAATTTGAAGGGAGTTTGAATTTACGCATTAGCGGTGTTTAAGCATCTTCGCGAAAATCCGACGTCGATCCATGGCCAGAGTAACGAGAAAATCGCAAATTTTAACTATCAGATGGCCGAGTGATCGATCATATGGCCGAGTGGTATGGAGCGTCTGCTTCTGGATCGGTAGACTTGGGGTTCGATTCCGAGTCGAGTCAAACCAATGACTTTAAAATTGGTATTCACAACTTCCCTGATTGACGCTCTGCATTTAAGGGACAGTGTGGAGAACAAGCCGGCAAGTTTACTTGTTGTGCCGTTGGGAAAGGCACTTAACGGGATTCCCCCATCTTAGTGTGGTAGACAGATGGCCGGCAACTCCTAAGCGAGCTTGTACAGCGCATTGATCGCTTTCTCGTGATAGGAGGATAAATATGCCAATAATAATAAAAAAAAAAAAATAATAATAATAATAACTCTGATTATCTTAGATATGCCTGACGAGAGCCATTGTAGCGCCGAAAACAATCGTATTATTTTGAAAATAATGTTTATGCTGTAAATAAATTGGAATTAATGCATCAGATTTTTTGGTTGCTGTATCTTGCAACTTTATGGTGCAAAAAAATCGATTTCATTACCGAAAGTATGCCTTTAAAACAGTACCGTACTGCAAATTTTATTTTCTGCAGGCATTTTTAAATGATCGGGGTTTTAGGTTTAAACCATTAAAACAAATTAAAACTTTTTGTTGCTTGCGAGTAAACATTTGTTAACTGCAGTGCAATGAAATATGTTCTTTACACGGTTAATACATGTTTAGTTGCAAAAATTGATACTTGTTTAGTAGCGAAAATTGAACTCAAAACTGTTTGCGTGCGTCCTCCTCAATTTTCGGGTGTTGCGACCATGCCTACTAATCCCCTCATCTTCAAGTTTCACTCTCGCTAGCATGTTACAACGTTGATCGTTTTGTCGCTTCTTCCCTTTTCTGTGTCCGTTTGTATTTGAAATCCTATATTGCTGTGTTAATTTATTTTGACGGTGCAGAAATAAAAGACACTACTACTACTACACGTTAAATGCCGCTATTGGTCAGATTCTCCCAAAAATTTGTGACTTTTCGCGTCATCTCCAAGAAAATCTATGCGTAAGGTATAGGCTGCGCGCACCTGATTAAGCAACGGATTTGAGAAATCACAAGCAAAAGGTGAGGCGAAAACAAGAACCTAAGCAAAAATTTGTAGGAGGGGGATGCATAAAGCAAATTTACAGCAAAAAACGCGACTTTTCTTGAAGAACCCGAGCCCTAACAAATTCAGGGTGATTTGAAGGAATTGATTTGATTTACTCACGATAACAAAAAATAATAATACAGTTCATGAAAAATTAATAAAAAAATTGTGTCTTATCGTAGAAGATGTTGAGGGTTAGCGCGCTTAGAACTTCACCAATGCACTTCACTAACTGAAAACATGATAAGCTTCGACGTCCTGAGAATATGAAGACTTTAAAATTTAAATGATCAAACTTCTTTCTTGTTTGATGAACATATTCCTGCTTGAACGATAAATGTGTTCTCAATTCAAAACTCTGAGTTTATAAAGCTGCCATTGGGGGCGTGTACGAGGCAAAAGCAATGAGAAACAAATGTTCTTATTTCTCAGAAGGAGTATAGCCTATTATGAAACTTTATATTAAACCTATCACAACATAACAGCTACTGAAATATTCCTTGAATTTCAAAGAAAACTTATCAATATAACAACATCATTAGCAACAGCTCATCCGTTGCGTCTTTAATACGTCACTCTTGCGTAACCGACTTTAACAGTCGGATATTTCCTGGATTTTGAAAAAAGAAAATTGCTTAAGCAACAACTATCTGATAGAATAACACTAGTTCATCGTAAGGCCCAAATTTTGAAAATAAATGATTTATATAAATTGGAAGTAGCTGACTATTAAATAAATCTCTGCCAATATCTGTCGAAAAATATTTTGTTCACGCAACATCCATTCACCATTAGCGCTCCACTCGAACGTCTGAGCGTAAAGGTTATTTTTTACCACAGTTCGCTACTTCTCGTCTACAACGTTTTATTAGATTCTCTGGAGTTCAAATATGGAATTCAATCCCACACAAATCAAAAAACTATCTCCTAAGAACTTTCTTTCCCGATTCAAACTGCATCTAATAAACCAATATACCCGTAATTGAGTGTAAATTTTACTCTTCTTCTAACATTAACAAAATCTGTTTTACTTTATTCCTTTACAGCATTTGATCCGATCCGTGGGCTGTTGTCATTTTTGTTTTCTTTTCTTTCAACCCAAATTCCTGAGTATGTTCCGTAAATTATTCAAGGAGATGATTTATCACGCATGTTTTTGACAGAAGTCGTTTCGACTAGAAGACATTTTTTCATTTCACGGCTACCTGGTCGCAGTAACCTTCTAAACTTTATTTATTTTCGCTTTTGTTGTAGTGCATTGCGACAAACAAAATATGTTGTTGTTGTTTATCAACATCATCATTATGAAAATTACTCGTTCTTCCTGTAACTGACCCATCATTGAATTGATGAAACCTGGAACTTCCTGGATCATGTTTCGAATCTGTTTAACCAATCACACTATTTCTTCCGATTTCATCAGCATAATGTTAGCTTGGGCGCTTGTTTGGATGAAATTTAAAAATAACATTTCAATTGAAAATGTATTCAATTTACAACGAAACCGCTTGCGTAATTGTGGGGGTGTGACCACAACAAAGTGGTAAAACAAGGGCCGGACCACGCTCATTTAAGGACCTTAATTTGTCTCCTAATTCTTCACCAGGAGCGTATTAGAGCATTGTGCCATGGCCTCCCCCCCTTTCGACTCTGCCTTTTAGTAAAAAAGAACAATACTAGTGGGCTTGTTCTGCCTGACTTTTACATCTGCTTTTTTAATGTTTTGTGAAATATGTTTTCAAGTCAGATTAAAGTGGCGCTGAAAAAGTAATAAAGGTGGCTAATTTCATAATACAGTAATGATTATTTTCACGAGGATTTCAACTCCTTTTTGAAAAGATACTCACAGGGTTCTGAGTATAGTTTTTCAGTTAGGCGCTTCTGTCTGTGCCTTTTTAGGCAACACGCTTTGACCGCCGAACTTATGTTTTCATTCACACGTAAAGCAAAGCTGCTGCGCTAGACTTGCTTCCATCCTTCTTCTCTGCCGTCTCTAATTAAATTTTCTGTAACTTCTATTAGCGCCATTTTTAATAAAATGTCAGTAAATCCACTAGATTGAATCCCAAACTTTTTTCAGCGCCACCCAACTTTGAGTCAGGGATCCCTGACCTATACCCTTTCTCTACACACTTCAATGTTAAAAATTCTTTCAAAAATCCAAATCTTCATTATACTCGCGATATTACGCCAAAGCGTGTAAGGAGTTGCGGGGATCATCTCCGCTGCTTAGCACCTGAGCAACACAGCTCCGAACAAACGTCACAACGGTAGCGAGCCGTTGGCGACAACGTGTCGATTTGACCGGCTTGGGAATCGAACCCCAGACCTCCCGTACCGATAGCGTGCGCTTAGCGACTGAGCTGGCCGGTGTGTTAAAAATTCTTCTTCTATTTTAATGACTTCACTAGAAGGTTTGACGTCATCATCATTTATGATGAACTCCTTCTATTAAAACTTCAGCGTAGGCCACTTCTGATTCTGGGTCTGGGGTCCGTAATACCCATTCGTTCAAAACTCTTAAACAATCTTTTTGTCGCATTCTGCGCAAAAAATGGTCCTCAATAAAAAAAGTTTTTGCTTTATGCGACGCGTGGGGGCCCATTCTTATGGGCGAGGATCAGCGCTTCCACATAGGAGGAATTTCTCCTCATTTGAGAAATTTTTAAATTTTTTACGCAAAAGAGGAATTTTAGGAGGAATTAATCAAATAATATGGGAATTAATAATGTGGAAATATAAGAATTAATATGGGAATGATAACTGAAGAGCTTTAAAAAATTAAAAGGTTCATTTTCACGAAAACATTTTACCGAGTAGCCTACACTAATAAATTTACAACTGGTTATATTCTGTATGTGACCGGCCGATCGCTCAGTTGCTAAGCGCACGCAATCGGTGCGGGAGGTCTGGGAATCGATTCCCGGGCCGGTCAAATCGGCACAGTGTCGCCAACGACTCGCCACCGTTGCGACGTTTCTTCGGAGCTGTGTTGCCCAGGCGCTAAGCCGCGGAGATGGGCCCCGTAACTCGTTACACGCTTCGGCGTAATACGGCGAGTATAACGAAGAGTTGATTTTTTTTTATATTCTGTATTGAAGGGCGGATCTAATTGTAATGTAATTTTACTCCGTCTCGATTCTTCAACCCAACAGGTGGAAACTAGGAATGAACTGGTAGCTCCTAGACCTAGCTGTATTTATATTCAGTGCTGCTAACTTAGCTACTTAGTATCTAGATCTAGATGCTTTTTTAGTCCCCTTAGATACCAATTTTTTCGTCTAGATCCTAGCTATTAATCTAGATACTTCTATAACTACCAGTATCCAGTTTGTTTATTGTTTTATCCCTTGGAGGAGGAATGCCAGAAGTTATCGCTTTAATTTTGTGAGTCGTTCTTTCGAGTGTTCAGCTCAGTACAGGTACGTTAGGAATCGTGTAAACGGTTTGCTTTTTCGAACATCTTTTAGCATTGTTAGCTCCATTACGACAAGTTATAGCCAATGAACACCGGAAATGATAGATTTTCTAACCGCAGCGTAACAAAAATCAATTTTAAATATGTAAAAGGAAGCGCATCCTAGAAAAAAAGACTACTAGGACAGTAGGAGGGGTAGTCTTTTTTTTAGGATCCTGTAAATGGTTTGCTTTTTCGAACCTTTTTTAAACTATTAAGTGTTTAGGCTTCGCCTCTACATGGTACACAATACCAGAATACACCTTCGTCTTGTAGACTTGAAATATTGTGGTGTTTTGTTGAAAAACTTTGATTGAGCACATGAGCAGTTAATGTTTTGGATTGTTTTGCGTAAAATTGCAGTGGAGTAAGCCTACAGCATTGAAAAGGATAGTGTGCTGTGCACAAGATTCACAGATGCTTATGCCAATATACACTGTTAGTGCGTAAGTTTATCTGGAAGTTCATGAAACTGCTGAATTCGAAGTTCAGTTCATTTAAAACCATTATAGAACCAATTGTTGAAAGCTGATGATATGACTTGACTAGCAGATCCATGGTATTTTTCTGCTGTGTTTATTTTGATTTGTCTCTTGCTTGAATGTGTGGTTATGGTGTGTTTAAAGGTGCTTTGATGTCACTGCGACTAAAATGTGTCTTCATTAAGCAGAATATTTCTCGAAAAATTAAATGCATGCTATTATTAAATACTGTATATAAGTTAGTTCATGTCAGACTCCATAATACCGCTTGTTTTTTGTCTTATTAACGCACTTTTTGTAGTTAGATACTAATCTAGATAGGCTACTATTGTTGTTTAGATGTGGTTTAATCAAAAATCTAGCTACTTTCTAGATACTTGAGTAAATTGAAATCTGGCAAGACTGTTAATATTACCGGTAGGTTATGGCTTACGCTTATCAGCAGCTTAAAAGTTAGAAGTTACCGTATTCGTAGATGCACCGAAGAAGGTGGAGGTTATAAATGATATCTGCCATGTTACTAAACCTGAGGTTTTAAGTAAGGAAGCATCTATTGCACCGGAAATTCCTGTTACCGAAGTTTGAAAATCGTGATTTGCGGAACTGGAAACATCCCCTAATGGTTCCCCTACTGTGAGAGTCACACTACAGGAACTGAAAATGGTTACGCAACTACGATTTTTCAAACTTCAGTAACCGGAATTTTCGGTGAAATAGACACTTCCTTTAAGTATTGTTTTGAAAATTATTTTGTTGTTTGAATACTATCGCTTGTGAGAAATTTTTGCTTTTGACAATTCATGTGTCAAACTATACGGTAGTAGGCAAGGCCTACTGGTAGGGTATTCATGACAAAGTGATATGAATTCAATTGCGTTTACACAGAATAGATGCTATTTTTTGAACGATCTCTTTTTTCGTGATCTTTTCAGTGTTTTTTTTTTGGAAGACTGCAAAGTGAGCTCGCTCTCTTCGAGTCAGCAGCCACCCGTTGTATATGTCAAATGCAACCGGCTCCAGCCGCGAACCGAACCCGTGATGCAGGATCCATCACCTGCGCGCGGTACCGCTAGGCCACATTGCTGACGACGTAGGCTACAAAAAGCTACAAAGTTATGACATAAAACTACGTCACATTGCGCGGCATTCTAGAAAACAATCATGAGGTACCTTGCAAAATAGCAAATAAAAAAGCAAAATGGTGGAAGTTCAAATTGTGTGGAAGGTATTTTTGTCAGCTGCTTACGTCAAAAAATGAATAAAATTTCGAACGACAAATCGGATGAAAATCGCATGTAGTGTAAACAGACCTGTAATTGGGTAATTTTTACTCTTGATGTGGTATTTTGATTTTAGTTCATATTTTCACTTATACAGCTTATGCGAGCAGCACAGAGTTGGTTGCTTTTCATTTCAAATGACTCTGCCAATTATGATATTATAGTGTGCTTTGGCTTTAAAAATAAACCCACTGTTATTCACTTCATGTCTATAAGAAAAAGTAATGAGGAAATTAGGGAAAAAATTGTTTTTGACTATGAGGAATTAATCAGTTAATGTTGCAACGTAGTCGCTTATCCTTTCTATTTTTCTTCTCTGTCTTGGCCCTGGTCTCGCAATTACTTTATTTACCCACACAGTTTGTTTCCAACTTTTTCATTTACCACCTTTTCTTTGACCGTAAAGAATCCTTTCAGAATGAAAATGAAATGTTGTGTGGTTTTATGGCGCTTTGTAACTGCTAAGGTCCTTTAGCGCCAGGACTAAATTTTGTCAAGAATTCACTGATATATTTTTATCCTCTGTTTATTTCATCCTCCGCGCTACACTTAATTGCTGAGCGTTCAGCAAGTGCAACAGCAGATACCAGTTTTAAAGTCTTTGGTTTGACTTGACTGAGAATAGAACCCAGCCTACCAGCTTCCAAGGCGAACGCTCTTAACCACTAGGCCATAGCGCTGGTCCTCAGCAACAAAAACCACATTGCGAAATAAACATAATCACGTGATTGACCAATGGCAATTAAATTATGGGAAGTGCAGTAAACGACAAAGAATCTCAGTTGATTAGCGTTGATTATTGAAAACGGAATAAGAAATGATAATTAGAACGAAACATTGCCTGGTCTCAAAATAAACGTAATGCGATAACACAGATAACATAAAAACGAAAATAATGGTTCGACTACTAAGATGGTCGTTACAATGTCATAAAGTGGAGGAGATTTAACAACAACAATGTGGAAGCCCTGACGAGGATAATGGTTGCATTTCGTCTGATTTTTGTTGCTCTAATCTCTAACAATAGCTTATTTAGTACCGTTTTATGGCCTAGTAGTTAAGAGCGTTCGCCTTGGAAGCTGGTAGGCTGGGTTCTATTCTCAGTCGGGTCAAACCAAAGACTTTAAAACTGGTATCTGCTGTTACACTTGCTAAACGCTCAGCAATTAAATGTAGCCCAAAGAATGAAGTAAACAGAGGATAAAAATACGTCCATGAATTCTTGACAAAATTTAGTCCTGGTGCTAAAGGACCTTAGTAGTTATAAAGCGCCATAAAACCACACAACATTTCATTTTTTGATGGTTAGTGCATAGTTTGTGATTCATGAATTGTGCCGTACCAAGTAGCCTACTAACGGTAACACTACTCAGCTACTGCATTGAGTAGTGTAGTATTTAACAGTTTAGCTGACTAATAGTTTAGCTATATATAGGCCTAATTATTACGAAAATGTACAGTTTTTGTTAAAAGTCAACAAAATATACTGCAGCACTTTCTTTTTAAAACGTTTTTTAAAAAGTACAATCAATCAAAGGTTTATTTGTGCTTTCTGTAAGAAATGTGCGAGGTATGCCTGCACGAAAAATTATTTTTAGCACCAGGAGATGGTGTAGTCTGTAGACTAGTCGATCTAGACTACTGGAACGGTATTGGTTTTTGATTTCCAGGACTCAGGAGCAATTGTTGTTAGCAAAATTTGTTATAACCTGTAGTCTTGACATGCATTATAAACTAGCATGTCTGTGTATGGTCTATTTGTTAGCTTTGGAGTATTCTGATTGCTCTGAACATGTCTTGGAGTTGGATGACAAGTAAGTTTCATATTGTAAGGCCTGTTATCAATAACTGTGTTAGCCTACTTGGTAACAAATTGTTTTGATATTGTTTGAGCCTACTGGTATTGTTTTGCTGTTAAACCTGTTACAGTTTCAGATTTCATACTAGTATAAAATATAGTAGCAATGTTTTTTGTGAGTGCAGGATTAAGATAGTCTAGATTATTTTTTTACCTAAGTTACTGCAGCAATGTACTGGTAGTGATAGTTAAGAACTTTTACCGATACAATTTGGAGCTTTAGAAAAACCCTAGACTTTTATTTTACTTACCAATGCGCAACAATGTGTCAGTAATGCCTAGCCTACCAAGTTTTTTGTTTACGTGTAGAGGTACTGGTAGTTGGTTTGTAAACATGTTAAAGGTGAAATTTAGATGTGCTTAGCTCTGATGACATGAAAGATGTGTTTTCTTTTAAACAACTTGTAGTATCAGATCTCAATTACCTTCATTGACTTTAGTAAGTTGTTACTGCTAAAAATTAATCCATTATCAACTGAAATGGTAAAGAACCAACATGAACATAAAGGAATATTTTGTTTATTTTCATACCATTACATCCTTCAAGGTTTATTGAGATGGAAAAAGAAAATATGTGGCTTGTGATGTTTTATGCTCCATGGTGTGGTCACTGCAGAGTGATGGAACCAACATGGTTGGAAGTTGGAGCCACATTTCACAAAGAAAACTCTGATGTAAAAGTTGGAAGAATTGATGCTACCAAGTTAGTGGGAAGTTCAAGACTTCAGTTTGTGCATTTTGGTAGTTTTGTGTAAAAAAATTAATGCGATTGGTTTAAAAATTATGAGCAAAGTATATCTGCATTATGATATTTGTTTTGTTTTTGTCTTTATTCAGCCAAGTTATTGAGGTTGAAATATTACCAAATATAAAAAAAACGTGGTTAAGTTTCACTTATTGCCTGAGCTGGGCTTTTAAATGTATTGGTGATTTTAGAAAAGATTTCAAAAGGGGTGCCCTGTGTTTGCATGTTATGATATTTTGGGTGCTGGCTCTTAATCATAGCATCTTCACCATTATTAACATATGCCATTGCTGATGGAACTCTCTAAAATTTTTGATTACAGATGTGACTGCACCTATTTTTTTTTAGATTTGACAGACTAGCTATCTCAATAGTAGTTACGACTGTTAACTTTGAAACATTCGCATAACATACAATCTTTTTTGGCAGATATTCCAGTGTTGCCAACCATTATGATATTAGAGGATTTCCAACTGTTAAATTCTTTAAAGATGGCATACATTTTGACTACAATGGTGCTCGCAATAAACACAGCATTATAGGATTTGTGAATCGTGCCAAAGGGTAAGGTTTCTAATTCTACTGATAACAACCGCAGTATTTTTAAAGCAATTGCATGGTTAAAATAACAGAGATGTATATAGACTCTTCTTTGAAAGAATATGCTCGTAGAATGTGAGCTATGGCACATTCTATGGCACAGTAGTTGTGAGCTTAGCTCTGAAGCATAACCCATTGAGTGCTCAAAACGTTGCATTAGTAAATTATTCATGTGAAACTAGTCTCTTCAGCTGTGCAGCCAACTCTTAGCAACAGCTAATCTTCCCCGCTCAACTACCTTCAGTCTATGTATGCCAATTCAACGTAGTCGCTAAGTTGGATTTTTGCAGTGTCGTCGAAACCTGTAATGTTTTTTACCCATTACTCTGAAGAAGTAAGCTATATGTAAAGAACTTTTGTGTTTAGACCTTCAATAACGCCGTTAACAACCCCAAAAATTTTTCTTTCTGCCAAAGAAAGCAGTGATGTATTCTTTGTCTATATTGGAAACGAGCAAGAATCATTGTATGAAATGTTTCTTCATATTACGAAGCAGCTTTTTACCAGCATTAGATTTTATTCTATTTCAAAATCAATCTTACCTAAGGCAAGTATGCTTTTTAACATTTTGTAAAGCCTAAAGTTAATGGTAGAAATCAGGCGGTCGAATCGTTTAATTTTTCCTGTTCAGGTTCGGTTTAGGTTCAACAGCGGTTTCAAATTTTGGTTCAGTTTCGGTTAATATTCAGATAAATTGAAATGCTCCGGTGTAGGTTCGCTCCCGTAAAAAATATTTCAAAACCGGTTTATGAAGTTCTGCTTCAAGTTCGCAGTAAAAAATGGTATAATTCCAGTAACGCAGTTTAAAAAATGAAAGGTACAAAGCAACTTTTCTTTGCATTGACAGGTCAATATAATGCATAAAATACTTGTAGTAAAGCCAATTTCGAGATAATTAAATTGTTACTATGCTCTGACACCGGCGGCTTGTACTTTGATGAAGAAACATATCTTCACATTGATGAGCCAATGTACTACTTGAAGTGCTGTGCAAGTGATTGATTTTGATTGATTTCTTCATCGTTATCCTTCCATCACGAGAAAGTGGCGGAGGCGCTATGCATAAGACGAATCCAGACTCGCTTAGGAGTTGCCTTTGTTTCCAAGTTTTTCCGGTTGAATTTTCTTCTGACTTCTTTAATTGGCTGCTTGCCAGATTCCACCAAGCAGAAATAATCATCGTGAAGCATCTTATTCAAGGACGCAACAACGAGACTACGTTGGAAGTTGAAGCATTAACCTTGCGATCATAGTCGTCCTAGAAACGACGCTCCGAATCACTGCGTCACGCTGCCGACAAAACTACTGTATTGCATTGAATATAAAAGTACTGTAGGAAATACGTGGTAGCTTATTTTTATGTACTGTTAAGTGTCGTTCTGGCTACTGTATTTGTGTTGCTGGAAAGCTCGGGGCAGGACTTTTCGGCGTGAGATGACTAGACGATGGGACGACTCGTCGTTGGGACGTCTCGGCGTCGAGACGATTCGGCGTGGAAAGGTGTGATTTGTTAGCGGATGTAATTATCGCGTTTCGAAGTAGAATGTGGGAAAAGACGTAATCATCACGTTTGAGAAGTGCTAAAAGTAAACAATAAACGACTTTATATCAACGGCATTATAAAGGTTTCACGAGATATTATTTTAAAAGAGGTTCAAAATTGTTCGACGTAAGCTTAACCAAAAAGTGGTGAGAAAATTGTTTTACAACTTTTAGCATTTGATTTCGTTTTATTACATGAAACGCAATTGCTCGTTTAACAAGCAATTATTAAGTGCTGCGACTGCACTTTGATTTTCATTTTTTGGTCAATATGCAGTAAAAAATAACTGAACGTAAAAAAGAGATTAAGTAAACACAAGAAATTTTTGTTGATGAAAAATATACCCGCGTAAAGGTCAAGGCCTCGGCTTGGTCGGCTGTGGCTTACTGAAGTAATCCAAATTGGAAGCAAAATTCTTGATTATTATGCGAGCAGCCCTACACGGCATTTAATTTTGGTCGCCAACCCATGGTTTCTCCTGATGTACCAAGCATAAGAGTGATAGAGCTGCACCCATGATCAATTGATGTTCAAGTCTTCTTTTACCACGTTTTATAAAAAAATCAAGAATTGACATTTTATAATTGCAAACAACGTTTCAATCCAAACCAGGCAATTATTTTTTGACTGCATCTTCAATAGCTTTTCAACCTTAAAAGAGTTCTACCGCTTTCATTTCAGCAGTGACTTTTTTGACACTTGCTATGGTAAACACGACAAAAAAGGATGGTTTATTTTTTTCACAAGGGGGTTGAAATGAATTTTACTCTTGATCTCAAGTGATCATAAGTGCAGCTCTATCACTCTTATGCTTGGTACATGAGAAGAAACCATGGGTTGGCGATTAAAATTAAATGCCGTATAGCACTCGCATACTAATCAAGCATTTTGCTTCCGATTTAGTTTACTTCAGTAAGCCACAGCCGACCAAGCCGAGGCCTTGACCTTTACGCGGGTATATTTTTCGTCAACAAAAATTTCTTTATTTAATCTTTTTTGCGTTCAGCTAATACACAGTTTTTGCTACAATTGATCTAAAAATGAAAATCAAAGTGCAGTCGCAGCACTTATTACTTGCTTGTTAAACGAGCAATTGCGTTTCATGTTATAAAACGAAATCAAATACTAAAAGTTGTAAAACAATTTTCTCACCACTTTTTGGTTAAGCTTACGTCGAACAATTTTGAACCTCTTTTAAAATTATATCTCGCGAAACCTTTATAATGCCGTTGATATAAAGTCGTTTATTGTTTACTTTTAGCATTTCTAAAAAGTGATGATTACGTCTTTTCGCACATTCTAGCTCGAAACGCGATAATTACGTCCGCTAACAAATCACACCTTTCCACGCCGAATCGTCTCGACGCCGAGTCGTCTCAACGACGAGTTGTCCCAACGACGAGTCGTCCCAACGTCCAGTCGTCTCAACGACGAATCGGTCACGCCGAGTCGTCTCACGTCGAATCGGTCACGCCGAAAAGTCGCTTACTTAGGAAAGCTTGAGTTTATCCAGCAGTCTTTATACCAGCGGCGTGGACAGGGAGTGGGGCGCTGAATCGAGCCCTAAGTGAACTTTAATTTTTTTACAAAAATATCCTGCCCTTCGGTGCTAGCGATCAGTGCGCAAGGAAGGCAAAACGAAAAGCAAATACTAGTTTCTTGTTGATCGTTCTGGTTATTTTTGATAACTTGAACCGCCGACGGCTGGTGCTAGAAGTTTAGCCCTGTTTTTTTTTCCGCGCCTAACTCACTTTGTGCCGTTTGAAATATGTTTATCCATTATAAATTGCAAATACAACTTTTCCAAAATTTTAGAACCCTTTCGATATCATAAAGTTTATGACAAGCACACATAATTCGAAAATGTGGCCAGCAGAAATACTCCCTGTTTGAAGGACTCAGAATTAGAAGCAAAAATTTCGCCAAAGAATTGCTTTAAACGTTGTTCAAAAGGCACTAAGCCTGCAATTACGGCATGTAAATTTTCAAAAATTGTTGAAGGGGCATGCCCCCTTACTCCCCTCTAGTCGTTTTTTTCCTCATTTGGCTTAAGTTAACTCTACTGTTGCCGCACGCCAGAAGAAACCGCGTCTAAAAAGTCTCAAAACTTGGCACCCTCCCGAGAAATTTTTGTAGATATCGCACCATGTTAAGCGAACTCTACTTCCACTGAAGTGAAACGTGTCATATATATATACGTCATTTGCAAGTTTTGATAAGGTCTACGTTCATATGGTAATACATAGATTTCAGCCCCCCTTATTCAAAAGTAGTTCCAGCGCCACTGAGAATTATGCTGTTGTGTCGATAACCTGCCGTAATGTATTGCCATTGCATTGAACAGACTGCCCTCAATACTTTATGACAAACGAACACAACAAATAATTCAGGATCGGATATTCAATGAAAAAATTGTCCCCCCTTTTTTAATTTCTTGCTGCGCCGGTGGTTGCGTCAGTCGTGCTCGGCTAGGGATAATTGAAGCCTTTATTGTACAAGTTAGTACATGTAGTGAAACTTTCCTTTATTACAGTATTCGCATTTTCAATTGTCGACTCTGACCTGACCTTCCATATTTGGCATTTTATTGGAGTATAGGACCTAGAAATTTAAATGTATGTTAATCAGCCTTGATAGCATTTGGCCGTATATTAGGCCTACGAGTTCTGTAATTTGCCAAAAGTAAAATAAGAAGAAAGTAGGCTACATGCTATATACTGAAAAAACAAACGAGTTTATGCAAGAGTAGCTCTTCGTTTCCTCATTAGCAAGGTTAGTGATTAAAAATGAAGATTATGTGAGAATGATTTTAGAGTAACAAGTTGCAGTTACTAAGCGTTAGGACTATTACAGAAATTAAATCTTCATTGCACTCACGATATTACGCCTAAGCGTGTGACACGTTGCGATGCCCATCTCAGGCCTGGGCAACAGCTCCGAAGAAACGTCGCAGCGGTGGCGAGCCGCTATCGACACTGTGTCCTGTTTGAGCGGCCCGGGAATCGAACCCCAAACCTCCTGCGTCGATAGCGTTACCTTTAACCTCTGAGACTGCGAACAAATTCGCAATATCTCTGGATACTACAAGATCGACATGAGTGAAGTTCATTGCCACGTTTGGTTGAGTTTTACAACAGCACAGAAGTGTGACTCTTCTACTAAATTCGTTTTTTATGTAACTCGTTCGGAAGCACTTGATTGGCGCGGTCGACCTGTGGTGCAACGCTAACCCTATTGAATCCCGTACGAGACATAAAAGCTGTGCGCTAATGGCAGACGCTGTATAGTTTCATACGTTATTTGCTTTAAGGAAAGACAAAACCGCTTCTTGGCTGTTTTAATTGCTTTCAATCCCCCTGCTTCAACTATTTACAATGATGGTATTTGCAAAGCTGAATCTTAGCCAAGTCTTGTTAACACGTTACGCTGTTGTTGCAGGATATTTCGATAAAAAAAGAGCCTACTATCGTAGTGTTCAAGGATAAGTCGTACTATGAGCTCCCTGATGACTTACCTGATGCGGAATTCTTGAAAATGTGGGTGGAATCGGAACAATTCAATGCTTACAACCCGTTAACAGGTACCAAAGTTAATTTAATTGGTATGTTGTTTTTTTTTTATGTATTTTAAGTCATACGCATGTGTTTAAATGTTGTAGACAAAGATCGTTTGCACCGCTAGGCTGTTGAACATTTTTTAAACTGAAATATCAACTGTAAATGACGAACTGCGAAGTGAGCTTGAGCTCTACGAGTCAGCAGCCTCCCGATATAAATGCAAATGCGATTGGCTCCAACCGATAATCGAACCCGTCACTCAAGATCAATAGCCTGCTCGCTGTATTGAAACGCTGCTCCACTTGTATTTTGTAAGGTGACGTTTTTGTAGGTTTTTCATACCATTTGCTTCGTACATCTGGGTTACCATTCGCTATTGTCGTATTGCAAGACAAGGACAAATTTAACGAAACTTTTTACGAGATGGCATTGGAAAGAAAGCACCCTTACATGTTTTGTTGGATTGTAGGAAACAGCATTGCCAATAGCATGACTAACAGGTAGACTTAGTATATAGTGTTCTATGAGTGCTACTATACTGTCCGTATTACCAGTGCAACATATACTTTGTCTGCATAATACAGATATGCAGGCACTTCAGTCATAAGAGCTTTGAATCAAATGCACTTTATTGATTTATGGTTTCATTAAAGCTTAAGACTATAGCTGAATCAGTAGATGGTAGGCAGTTTGACGTGATTGATAAGTGATTTTCTTAACAGCGCAGCAACACATTCATCTTAGGTACAGTATAAAGCTTGTATCAAACGACCTGCGGGGTATTTGCGCTATGATTTGGTTGAAGTAACTCTTAAAAAAGCTCGAACTAACCACTAACTGATACCCCAATGGCGAGGAAACATGATTACATTAATAGCTCTTGAAAGCGATAAAAAAGAATTTGAGTAAAATAGATTTGAAATAAGCTCTTCAAGCAACCGGTTAGCTCAATTGTGTAAGCACACGTTATCGGCGCGTTAAGTCTGGGGTTCGATTCCCGGGCCGATCAAATTGGCACAGTGTCGCCAACGGCTCGCCACAGCTGCGACGTTTCTTCGGAGTTGTGTTGTCCGAGCGCTATGCCGCGGAGATGGACCCCGCCACACGTTACACGCTTCGGCGTAATACTACGCTGTATTGTACGATGAAGACTGGATTTGAACACTATATTTTGCAATTTTCAAAACTAAAAATTGGTGTACTACTCTACTTAGTTCTTGTCACAGCTTTTGTTATTTCATACTATGACAAAAAGGTATACTAGAAGATAGGCAAAAAACAGAAATTTTCTCATGTGCCTAGTGTAAGTAAGCCGCTGGGAACTACGACCAGTAGTAATTGTTTTCTGTTTTTGCAGCAATATATCTGTTCCTAATTTGCTCGTTTATGATACACAATCACATGAATATTACGTGATGAATGATGACGATGGGTCACGTGAAATGTCGAAAGAAAACGTCGAAGATTTCTTCAAGAAAATCAAAGACGGAAGCTTGAAAGCTAAAGGCGGAGGTGGAGTAGTTTCCCAAGTTGAAAAGTGGATTGTGGAATCAATAAGAGAACTTGTGGTAAGTCTTAGAACGTTTATGCACTTATCCTGGAATCTAATTGCTGTACTCTCTGTGGCGCTTTATGTTAAGAGCGCAACTTGTAAATTAAATAACTGACGTTATTTTCAAATTCTATTGAATTGAAAATTCAACAGATTGAGGGAGATGGCGAAGTGAGCTTGCGCTCTTCAAGTCACAACCGCCCGGTATAGATGTCAAATACGATAGGCTCCAGCCATAAATCGAACTCGTCTCGTAGGATGCCTACTGCAATTTCCTGTCTAAAAGAGCAAAATCGCTTCACGTCTAATTAAAAGGCAAAATTTTGTTACAAATGAGCTTTAAAAAATCGAAAAAGAAAAAGTGATGGCACAACCAATTAAAAGTTGTAGTGATAGTTGTTTACTAATATTGACTACGGCTCGTTTCCATGTAGCCCACTGGTGATTCAATTGTGATAAAGAGAGAGACTGGAAAGCGAGCTTGCTCACTTTTAGTCCGCAACTATCAAAAGTTTGTGTTTAATAGTGAATGAAACCCGACGTGTATAATGCTGAAAAAAGTTGAGCTTACGTAAAATTGGTTGTATTTCTGTGAAGAAATAGCCTCGACTTAAGTCTGTTCCCTGGCGCCGTACTCGTTTTGCCATGTCAGTAGCTTACAATATTTTTGTTGATCTTTGCCTCATCGTCTTTGAATCGTGGTCTCGTTTTTTAAATGATGAATTTCACAGCATCAGCATATCGGTTCAAATACATAGGTCTCTTAGTTATTTTCAAACTGTGTTGAACGAAAATCCCACAGTAGTTTTAGTTACTTCAATTTTTGTCTTGGTTAGTAGTAGCACCGCGTCATAGCGACAGGGCCGGGTAAATGAGGTCGGGGTTATGGGGCTAGCAATAATAGGGGCCTCCTGGGAAATTGAATCCTCTAAAATGAAGTTTTCTGCCAACGTTAAAATCAGGTCTGCAGTATAGCAAGCCCCCTCCCCCCTTCCGAAAATTTATCCCCGTAACTCCCTAAAGTCTTGGTACGACCTTGCGTGGTGGAGGTTTCACAAGAATTGATGGTAGATCGTTCTTTATTTACATTGATTGATTGAATTCGTGGTTATATCTAGAACCCGATACCGCCATGTATCGGAACAAGTCGTGATAGCTATGCCATTTAATACGCTACGTTTCTTGAAATATCAGTTGTTAAAATCGTGTTTACGTTCTGCATACAATTTGCTTTTGAAAATTATATTTATCTGTTCTAAACTACTGGTCTGTTGTCTTCGTTTTATCGGCCCAAAATTAATGATCTGATTACGTTGTTACACTGCCCTCATGTCCAATTCAAGGTTTTTTTTGTATTTAGTTGCATATTATTCATCTTCCTATCACGAGAAAGCGATCAATGCGCTATACGAGCTCGCTTAGGAGTTTCCGGCCACCTGCTAATCACACCAAGATGGAGGAATCCCGCTAAGTGCTTTTCCCAACAGCACAAGTAATCTTACCGGCTTGTTCTCCACACACACTGTCCATTTAAATCTGAGCGTCAAGCAGGGAAGCTGTGAATACTAATTTTAAAGTCATTGGTTTGACCCGACTTGGAATCAAACCAGAGTCTACAGCTGCAAAGGCGGCAGCTTTTATCACTCGGCCATCTGAGCCGTGAAAGGATTCCGCTGGCTTACTGCGTCACTATTAAATTTGGGTTGTCATATCCATTTTTTTTTTTTATTAGGACATCAACAATTGGATTATAATCCAGAAAGTCTTTGTGCCTTTGGAATCACTTAAACTGGACATGTGATTGGGTAATAGTCTCTTAAGAGGCCTAATAGCAGGATACACATCAACACAGTTTCAAAGTAAATTGAATCTTAAATATTTCCTCTATTTTTATCGATACATGTTTCAGTAATATTTTTGAAACGAAATAAACTTGTTTTCAGACGCTTTTTTCACAAAGACCTCTTGTTGCATCACTGGTAGTAATTGTTCCAAGTGTATTACTGGCCACATTCTGTATCTGCCTGTGTTCAATGCGAGATGAAGATGTGCGGTACAGGGTCCAACCTCCAGTGGATTTAGCGGATGAACCCAAAATTCGGGAGCTCGACTCGGGAGATCCTGAAAGAAAGGTTAAATTTGAAGATGATCCACAAGAAGGCCAAGAATCAACTGAAGCGTCTGAGCCTAATACGGAAGGAGTCCGCAAGCGAGTGAAAGAAACGGATAAAGAACAAAGTTAAAGGCACTAAACGTGCAGTTTAGGTTTTACGGCTTCTGATTTTCAAATTTGGCCTCTCTCTAGCGAGTGTTACTGAAATTTTGTATCAAGTCCTCTGCTATAAATTTTGAGAACGAGTGTTTTGTGTGACTGGATTTTTTTTAAATTGTGGACTTGTACTAGCTTATCTCATTTTGCTTGCATTAGAGCACCATTATGATAGCAAATTGCGATGGTGCATCTGTCAACATTTTAGAATACTTGTTTCGTCTTATGTCATTTTGTGAGTTGTTTGTATCCAGAAGCAGGCTTGTATTAATAGATCTTGTCCCCTTTTTAGCTATTATGAAGAGCTGGTTACGTTGGTCTGTAATAGTTTTAGCACTGCTTCTCGTCCACAAAAATTTTACTAGCAAATTGTACTTTTTGCACGAATGAGCCGCAAAATGTTTTGAATGCAATTTACAGCCACATGTGAATATTGTAAGTTTTTACGTCCATGCGTTGTCAACTAGTTACAAAGGGCTAGGCTCTTGTAATATAGTATTTAAAAAGCTAGTAGCCATAAATATGCAATGGGTTGTTAATGTAACCATTAACCAAGTTACTGTGGTAGCTTTTTGCTTCTTAGCTGTTAAGTCCGTTAACACGACTTCTTAATTAGTTTTTCCAAATTTGAACAGTTTGATATCAAGGACTTGTAGTGAGAGGTTTGAAAGCGTTCGTGCTTAGCGGCACTGCGTACTATGCGTGACTTTTCTGATAAAATGAACTATTTTAAATTTTGTTGCTTTCGACGTCGTCACTTGCTGCTCAATTGCACGTTTTATATTTAGCTAATTTTTTTGTCTATGCAGCTTAGCAGCGTTGTAATTGTCTTCAAAAATGTGCACATTTTGTATTGTTCACTGTTATCATAATCGGAACTGCAGTTTTAATTGTTAATCGTTGATTAAAAATGAATAATTCATTTTTTGTTCAACTCAACTGCGTAAAACGTGTTCAGCGTGGCAATGCTCAGCGCTGTTATACATACTCAGCCAAAATTATAACGGGATTTGGTCAGAGCCGGATTTGTCAATAAGCTAAGCAGGCTGAAGCCTAGGGCCTCGTCACCAACTACAAAGTTTTTTTGTTTTGCTCTTCCAATCAGTGCGATCAAGTAGCCTAGGGCCTCTCATTGTCTGAATCTGGCCCTGGATTCGGTTTGTAATTACATTTACCGTGTCCACATGTCCAGTTAAAGTGGTACCAAAGGCCCACGGGCTTTCTGCATCTCAATTTCATTATTGATGTCATAATTGTTTAAATAGTGCTAAGTTGTCATAAAAGTTATTTAGGATGCAGAAAACCTATGCGCTTTTAGAACAACTTGAACTGATCATGTGACAGGGTAATTCTCTTCCTACTTGAAGCGCCGGCTTTGGCCAATCTAGGTGGTAAGGGGACACGCCAATGTTCAGTAATAACATTCATACTTCTAAAGACCCACAAACTGCGAAGTAAGCACTTTTTAACTCTTAGCCCTCTCCTTGCCCAAAAATTTTTTGGATACGCACCTCCAGCTCGCATATTTTTTGATTGAAGTTTGCTGTTAGCGGTAATAACTGGAGTGTTTTAGCGAACAGGCAAGTCATCGAAAAGGAAGCACTGTGATTTATCTCGTTACGACACAAGTTTTTGATGCAGAAAGCAGGCCCGCAACTAGAAGCAAAGGCTTCGGGGGGCCAAATTACCTATACCGGTATCATGGATTATAGTAATCAATTTTTTGTAGGGGGGCAAAAAATTTTTCATGGGGGCTCTGCCCCCCCCAGTTGCTGCCCTGGCACAAAATACGGTGCTGTCGACCGCAATTTTGCTGAATTGGAATTAAGCCGTCTTTTTTGATACCTAAACACTTGGCGAAAATCTTGTAAAATTCAAAACTTTTTCTGCGCATTGCTAATACGTTCCTATTTTGTACAGTGCTGTAGTTGTTTTACCGAACAAACTTTTATGATTATTGGCATATTTATCCTCCTATCACGAGAAAGCGCTGTACGAGATTGCTTGGGAGCTGCCGGCCATCAGTCTACCACACTAAAATGGGGAAATTCCGTTAAGGGCTTTTCCCAACGGCACAAGTAAACTTGCCGGCTTTCTCCACACTGTCACTCACATGCTGAACGTCAAGCAGGGAAGCTGTGAATACCAATTTTGAAGTCATTGGTTTGACCCGACTCGGAATCGAACCCCAAGTCGACCGATCCAGAAACAGACGCTCTATACCAGTGGTCGGCAACCGGCCGCGGCGCGGCCCGGTCCGTTGTAAGTTTGTTACCGGTCCGTACGTTTTCAGAATAAATGCTTTGAGTTTAAAACATTTTTATAACGTGAGACGCAATTTTGGGACGTTTTTGTAAAAATGCTAAATAACTCAATTCTGGTGATCCAGTATGGCAAAGTTACTCAATATCACAAAACTAACCAAATTGAAAAGTCAAATCTTTTGATTGAACAGCGAACATTTGATTATGCTGTTATTTCATCGTAAATCTTTTGTAAATCAAACAGCGCTTGGTTAAGAGAAAGAATAACGTTAAGAATCAGGTTTGAGAAGCTACTATAGAAAAATTGAGCAATGCTGCTGCTGCAGCAAGATTGAAAATGTTTAATGCTCTGGTCAGAGTAATACAAGATCGAGATTTTCAGTTCTGAATAAATATGAGTGTTTTATTGCTTAAACATTTTTGATTTTTTAAAAGGCCGGTCCGCAAAAACAATTCAGTTTCAAACCGGTCCGTTGTGTGAAAAAGGTTGCCGACCACTGCTCTATACCACTCGGCCATCTCATCGGACAGCATATTAAACTAAAATGCAAGACCTGCATATCTTAGTAGAAAAGTGGCGAGAGTTAGTGCACTCCTCTTTTAGTGATTTCAGATCAGTCGGCAGCGTGGCTGAGTGGTTCGCAGCGTCGTTTTTACGACGGCCATGATCGCAAGGTTTGCGGTTCAACTCCCACCCAAGTCTCGTTATTGCGTCCTTGGATAAGATGCTTCACGATGATTATCTCTGCTTGGTGGAATCTAACAAGCAGCAAATTGAAGAAGTCAGAAGCAAAGTTCAAGCGGAAAACTCGGAAACAGCGGCAATTCCTAAGCGAGTCTGGATTCGTTCTATGCATAGCGCCTCCGTCACTTTCTCGTGACAGGAGGATAAAAATGAAATCAGTAATCATGAGCACGTTCCCGAACAAAACAAAAATGTAATGCACAGTTTTGGTGGTGAACGTTCTTTTCACTAAAAATTTGCAAGCAGAGTACCAGTAGTTCGAGTTCCTCGTCATTAATATTTCGAGTAGGGATAATTTTATCAAATTGAGGATACAAGTTCAGGGTTTTCGAGTTGCGCAAAAAAGGTTGAGCTCAGCGATATGGAGCCCTGGTTTCCACACTACTCCGTTATATCAAAAATAGGCCAACAATCAACATTTTGGCAACAGATTAGTAAGCACAGCGTTTAATATAAACAAGTTCATTTCAAGAACAAAGTACAGTAAAGGCAGGCACAAGCAATAGTTCAGTAAACAAGAACATCACTGCCAACGCAACAAGGGCAAAAGAAAAATCGCTTTCCGAGATGGAATTCCGTTAGTAATCTTGTGATTGGCTTGCAGGGATAGACACCTTTTTTCCGGAGTGTTTCGGTAAAAGAGCAGAAGATATATTTGGAAGCACACCCCCTTGAGCAATGGTTACTTTCCCTACAAATGACAGAATTAAAATATATAAAAGCATAATGCACGGTTTAATGTTAGTCTACTGTGCTTACTGTAGGAAACAGACCACTATACTTAACGTATTGAATAAAGTGTTGATGGAGTACCCAGTGAGAAAACAGGAGTTTCATAATATCGAATGATGCAAGAGCGTCTGCAGAATTTTTTTGAGGGAATGACGAAAGAATTAAGTATTGAAAACTTGAACAAAAAAAGTCCTGAAAGGGAGTGCCTCGTGTATGCCAGGGGAGTCTGCTTAGTGTAAAGCTTCATGGATGTATTGTGAATGAATTTACAGGCAACAGTGCTTGTACAATAGGTAAACTAAGCAATATAAGTATTGCTACTTACGAAAGGTGGAGCATATACCGATCAAGTTGGGCATACTGTTTGAAAAGTGTTACATGCAGCAAACTGCTAAGAAAATAACATAGGCCTACATCATTTCAAGTTTAACTTTGTATCATACTTACCTAGCAGAGAATTCAGTTCTTCATCATTGCGAATTGCCAGCTGCATGTGCCTTGGCACGATTCTTGACTTTTTGTTGTCTCTTGCGGCATTACCCGCGAGCTCCAGCACTTCAGCTGTTAGATACTCAAGAACAGAAGCTAAATACACAGGAGCACCACCACCTAAAAACACAATTTTTTCAATTCCACATTAAAAAAAACAATAGCCAGAGTTGGACTGATATTATTGAGGCATAATTTTGAATTCCATCCAAGAAAATCCCATTACAATCCTGGCACTATGACAAGTCAGATGGCCAAGTGGTAAGAGCGTCTGCCTGTTTAGACCCGGGCTTGATTCCGAATCGGGTAAAACCAATGATTTCAAAATAGGTATTCACAGCTTCCTGTTTAACGCTCAGCACTAAATGGACAGTGCGAAAAAGCTGGCAAGTTTACTTTTCTGTAGTTGGGAACATTGTTCCTTCCAAGTTTTTAGCAAGTGCGAATTCGCCCAAATATAGCTTAAAAAAAATTGCCCGAAGATTTAGGGGGTTAAAAGAAAGTTTGATGCAATTTTCGCCTTAAAATTGAATTCCAGAGTATGTAACTTCTGTTTTGCACCAAAATATTGAAAACTTTGATTCTAATTCGGACTATAATCACCATTCCAGTCAGCAAACTTAAAGAAAAATTAAAAAATTTTGCCCAAAATTTCTCATTTTTCTTAATTTCGCTTCTTAGAGGGAACAATGGTTGGGAAAGGCACTTGGCCGGATTTTTTCATCTTGGTGTGGTAGGCAAAGGGTCTGCAACTCCTTAGTGAGCTTGTTATTGCACTTTCACCGCTAACTCGTGATTAAAGAATAATTATGCTGCTTAACAAACAAAACACTTAAGTTAAAGGAAATATCTGTGGCCATGTGACTTTAAATTAGAATGACCCAAACTGGGGAAATAAACACTGATTCTGGGTTGTACCACGAAATATGATGAATTGTTAGTATGATTAATGATTCATACAGTTTGGTTTGTTTGATTTTAGACTTATCACTTTCTAGCATGTTTTATTATGCCAAGAAAATTAATTTTAACATGAAACTCTAGCCATCTAAAAATGGTTAGAGTAGTAAACAAATCAGAAAATGTCTAATGAAGGTTAAGCAGTGAAGGCTTATATACCGAAGTCTATTCAGTCTAGCTATTATAAGCTAAGAGAGTGATTCAAGGTTAATAATCAATATATAGAATTTCAATTAATGAATTGAACTTGAATCTAACTCACCAAGATTTAAGGCCAAATCAAATGTAATCAGAAAAATCTGATTACGAGTAGGATTCGAACCCACGCCCGCACCGAATCACCCGCACCGACGTATCACCAGCCCAATGGTTGCGGGTGATACGTCACTAGTCGGTGCGGGCGTGGGTTCAAATCCCACTCGTAATCAGATTTTTTGATTTGGCCATAAATCTTGGTGAGTTAGATTCAAGTTCAATTCATTAATTGAAATTCTATATACAGAAAATGTCTCTGTGTTTATTTTTATTGCCTATTCAAGGCCTGAACTTTCAAATTGTGAAACTTTGAAGTAGGCTTACTGGTAACTAATTCATTGTATCAGTTTATTGTAAACCACATTACCATATATGATATTCTAAGCTGTAAAGCTATCTAAACAAGCGCTGAGAAACAATTTAGTATTGACACCACAGTACCAGTAGACCTTAAATAATGCAGAATATTCGATAAATGAAACTCAAAAAAAGAATACTGTGAGACAAGTTTGCTGAGCATTATTTATTTATTAACAATCATATTCTAGCTATCTAGGCTAGACTAGCCGTTCAGTTTATATCAATATTTTTTTAAGTGATAAAAGTATCATTTTTTGAAAAAGCTCTGAGCTATGGCGGAAGCATTTCTAAAGTAAGGGGCCCAAAAGCAACTACCAGATTTCCTTCGCCTACAACCCATATTTAGCCTGTCCACGTGTGACACGTCCAATTTATGTGGGCTTCAGACCCACGGTTCTTGCTTCTAATTTCTGCATCACAATTAAATTTTTAATGTCATAATCACTTTTTCAAGTTTAGACATCAAAAATTTAATTGTGATGCAGAAACTAAAACCAAGAACCGTGGGCTAAAACCCACATAAACTGGACATGTGGACAGGGTACTTGTGTAGCCAAAGTTATTAATTTAGCAACCTCAACACAGGGCTGCGAACTCGAACTCGTAAAATAAGCTGAACTCCAACTTAATTAAAAAAATCGACAAAACTTGCAGATCTGCCACAACAGCTACTGTAAATACCATAACCGTCCATAAAGCCTCTGTTTGAGCGCCACTATAGGGTAAGGATTGAAAAATAGAGCACCACTCTCTAATTCAGCAGTTCCCAATTGGGGGTGCGAGAAGAACTTGCCAATTCGACCGCTGGTGAAAAGTATCATTGATTCTCCCTAGGAGTGTGTTTGTGACGTCCGAAATTTGCCTGCATGCGATTGAATATGTTCATTGTCTCAAGTTTGTGAGGTTGCTTAATGTCTGTCATGGCATAGTTTTTTCCTTGTACTTTGTTGTTCATGTCTGCGTTTTGTTCAGTTTAAAATTGGAAGAGAGCGGGTGATGTGAGAGTTGCTAGTTGGGCTAAATTTAGGGAATAGTTTGAGATAAGAGAGATAAGGTTAACTGCCAGGTATGTGAGAGTAGCATAGTTAATTTAACAGCTGTTTTTGTTTTCTATTTCAATAAAGGGAATATGGCAAGCCTGGCTGAACATGTAAAATATTGTAGTAACCGACTTTGTCAACCTAATCTGGATTTAGTTAGCCTTGGAGGCAAAGTAAGGTGCAGATTTCTTTTTGGTGTGTCAATTTATACAGCTTTAGTTACGGTATAGCCTATCTCTTTTTCTCCAGTTTTCTGCTAGTTTTGTTTTACAGTGGTTCATGTACTGGTGATTATTTTTTTCATTAATACTTGCATGGATTTTGCACTTGTTGTTAATTGCAATATATAATCAGGGATTATTACTGTATAATTCAATTTGTGCAAGGGGTGCGAGAATGATTTTTCCTTGCCAAAGAGGTGCTAGGGTGCAAGCTTTAAAACACATTGGGAACCACTGCTTTAACTGAACACTACCTGTAATGCCACTACAGGGGAAGATGTTGAAAATGATGAGGACGGGTACCCAGGGACGTGTCACCTGATTTTCTCCATTAAATTTTTGATTATTTATCAGTAACTGTGTTACGGTAGATGTTTTTTTTTAAGTTAAATGGTAACTCTGTCATACGTTTTTTCTTTTCATTAATTAAATTTATCTTCCCAAAATTCTGACCAGCTAGTCAAAAAATAAAACACCATCCTCTAATAGAATGCCACATTAAAAGAGAAGGGGGTTGAAACCAGTGTTCCCTCTAGAGTGAGAAATTTGAGAAAAATGCGAAATTTTTGGGCAAGTTTTACTGATTTTGAACCAAAAATTAATATTATAAAATGCAAAACTGAAAAACTTAAAACAAAAAACTTGAATATTTTAATGCAAGACTGTGGCTTGTATCTTGGAAAAGCAAATTTAATGCAAAAAATTTGTAAAAGGGGTCCTGAAAGTAGTGAAATCTTTCGGCAAAATTTTCAATGAATTTATCATTTAGGCAAATTCGCACTAGTCAAAATCCTAGAGGGAACACTGGTTGAAACATAAAGCGCTGTGGCAGAAAATTTGTCAAACTGCTATTTATTTTTAGAATAACTTTTAGTACCGACCAGTTAGCTCAGTTGCTAAGCGCGCGCTATCGGTGCAGTAGGTTTGGGGTTTGAATCCCGGGCTGGTCAAATCAGCACAGTGTCGCCAACAACTCGCCACTGTTGCGACGTTTCTTCGAAACTGTGTAGCCCAGGCGCTAAGCTGCGGAGATGGGCCCCGCCACTAGTTGCACGCTTCGGTGTAATACGGCAAGTATATTGAATATAATGAAGGTAGGTCAACGTAGTGACCTACAAATTTTCTGCTTTTCTAGCGACCACCCTGTATAATAACTTAGTTTAAGGTAGCGACACCAGTTGACGAGTCCTACTAAACAGCTAAACACTACATAGGACTGAAACACTGCAAAGGACGACAAAGGACCTTAAAGTGATGTACTAAACACCGCAAAGTACGACAAAGGACTTGATAACCCTAACCTAACCCTAATTTAAAGTCCTTAGTCGTTTTTTGTTATGGATGTTTCCAAATCCTTTGTTTTGTTGTTTCGAACAGTGTTATGTCAGTTGTTGCTGTAGTGTGTGAGAAAGTCTGTCTTGATATTGCTGTATTGTATAGTATTGCTAAAAGTGTTGACTAATGCTTTTTTTTTTTTTTTCTTTCTTTTTGCGTGAATGTTGTGTTGTCAAAGTCACTTGTAAAGTGACTTAAAACTGGTGCCAAGTTGAGATGCCCACAGAGGCATTATTATTGATATTATAATAGTTGCCAGCAACTTTGCCACAGACACTTCACCACACTTTGAGAAGGTGAGGGAGATGTGGGGATAGGTGTAGGAAAGTGTGTTGGGGTGTGGGGGGAGGTATGAGAGGAGGTATAGGAAAGTAAGTAGGTTGGGGTGTGGGGGAGGTAAGGATAGATGTAAGGAAAGGTGAGGGAGATGTGGGAAGTGTGGGAGGTATAGGAAAGTAGGTTGGGGCATGGGGGAGGTAAGGTAGACGTAAGGTAAGGTGAGGGAGGAGATGCGGGAAAGTGTGTTAGGGCCCTACACCCTAACACACTTCCCTATACCTCCCCCACAGGCCAACAAACTTCCCCACTCACCCCATACACTTTCCCACACCCCTACCCTCACATCTTTCCTTACTCATTCCCACACTCAAACACACTTCCTACACCTTCCCCCACACCCCCCGTATCTCTGTATCTCTTCCCACAGCTCCCCTCACCTTCCCCTACACCTCAACACACTTCCCAGTCCTCATTCACCCCATGCACTCTCCCCACATCTTCCCCCACAGTTTTGATTATGAGGCGAAGTTACCATGTGACGATGTTACCTTAACAGCTTAATCTGTTAATCAATTTAACCCGTTAACTGGACTGTGGAAAAGCCCAATAAAATTTTTTACGACAGCCGGGAATTTAAAGTCTTGTTTTGATGTGGGCAATGTAAATTTTTGATGTATGAAAGTGTGGCGAAGTTACTGGCAACTGTTATTATTACCGTATATTTCTCTGTTTCTAGTAGATCAATTTAAGGTCCTTTGTTGTTCTTTGCAATGTTTAGTATCGATACATCAAATTGAGGTCTTTTGTTGTCCTTTGCGGTGTTTAGTAGGACCTCCAGCTGACCAATAACTTCAAGCATAGACTACATTGGAGGCATTTTGTCTAGGCCTATAGCACTGAAGCATAAGCGGGGCTTGTTTGAATTAAGTCATAGTTTGGGGCTCAAGTTCAAGGTTAAGATTAGGCCCTAACCCCTACTAATAACTCATTAGCGGTCCTTGTGCTCGTAATATATCCACCTGTTGCAAGGTGCGGCTTAATTCAAACAAGCTTCGCATAATAAGCCTATCAATACACATATGCTACCAGTAGGCTTAGTCTACATCAATTCAAAGCATGTCAGAAACTGGAACAAATAGAGTTCAAAAAAGAGAAGTGTAAGAATAGTTAGAAACAGTGGCTTACCAATTCGTTCTGAATAGTTTCCTTTGCGAAGCAATCGATGAACTCGTCCAACAGGAAACTGTAAACCAGCACGAGATGATCTTGATTTTTTAGAAATTGCGACTTTTGCAGCTTTGCCTTTTCCCTTGCCCGACATTTTCTTCCTGTATTTGATTTTCACAAACGGTAAATTCAAGCAAGATCCTCACAACTCAAGTGCCAATGCAACCAAATAAATTCGTTTTCTCTACGGGTATTTTTTAAGTTTTTGTAATTCGCGGTCTTGGGCGCGAACGCGCCAAAATGTCTTGCTCAGTTTAGCTGTTGCCATTTATTTACCAAACATTTTCATCTGTCTGTGATTCGATCACAGCGGGGTCAAAACTTTTTTGACTTTGGGCGCGAAGTGAGATACTGAGATTGAGTAAAAAAAATCAAGGCTATTGACTTTGAAGAAATGCTGACAATTTTTGCCCAACAGCTAGGGTGATTTTTGGTCACAAAAGTTAGTTAGTTAGTTAGTTGCATATTTATCCTCCTACCACAAGAAAGCGATCAATGCGCTATACGAGCTCGCTTAGGAGTTGCCAGCCATCTGTTTACCACACCAAGATGGGGGAATCCCGCTAAGTGCCTTTACCAACGGCACAACAAGTAAACTTACCGGCTTGTTCTCCACACTGTCCCTTTAATGCTGAGCGTCAAGCAGGGAAGCTGTGAATACCAATGTTAAAGTCATTGGTTTGACCCGACCCGGAATCAAACCCGAGTCTACAGCTCAAGAGACAGACGCTCCATACCACTCGGCCATCTGAGCTGTTGTAACAATTTTTGGCTGGCTCCCACAGTCCCATTAACGTAAAAAGCGTGGAAACAAAGTTTCTTCAGAGTTTTCACAGCTGTAGGGTAGTCAGTGTGTGAAGTAGAAACTTTTTAATAGGGGATATGTTTTTGTCTGCAATCTTGCCTAAACTTAAATAACAAAAAAATGTTCCAAAAATGGTATTTATTGCGCATGAGGCGGCGTCATTGGTCAATGACCAAATTAAAACAGTGGCGGAGTGCGTAGGCCTACGTGTTTGCATACCACCAGCATGATCAGCAAAAAGTTTCAACGGGAGAATTTTGAAAACTTCTTAACTTTGTTTTAGGCAAGATTTTGTTTCATAAATAGGGAAGGGGTTTTGCGGGAGAGCAGTAAGCTCCCCCAGCGAGGTTCGGGGTGGAGCCCCAAAAGCTAATAGCATTTTTTTAATTGATACTCTCTATCGCAAATATGATGTAAAAAATCTGTTCTTCAAAAGCACTACCAATTCTAAAAAGAAAGTATTTGTTAACGGTTCGTTAACGACCCAGTAAGAACCCAAACATAGAACTGGGCCGTTCACGGACTATCAAGAAGACCGGGTAACGGCTCGTAAGCGGGTGTCTTAGCGGCCCATGCAATCTCTACTGTGAAAAAAGAAGTAACTACAGCCAAAAGAACCCTGCTACAGTATTAAACTATTACTCATATATAAACTTACTACCTTACTAGTGTAGCTAACCACGGCGCTTAAACAAAATGAGGTTGAATGGTGACTTTTGCCATTGATGATAAAAGCAATAAGCATACAGCAAGGCACATACGTCAGGGGTAGATCCAGAAGTTTTTGGTGGGGGAATGCAACCCCCACATTTCCCTCCCCCTGGATCCGACCCTGGGCACATACCAGCAAGCAAACAATGCAATCTATGTTATAAATATCGGTACCGTTAATTCAACGGTAACAAAAGGAATCGATTCATTAAGGTCACTTTTAGGCGCAGTCAATAAACTTTAATGCAGATAAAGCGTTCCGATATTATTAACAGCAAACGAAAAGTGTCTTGACTCTTGGTTACAGTGGCGAAGCGAGAAATTCTAAAAGGAGGAGGGCCATAATTTCCACATTGTTTTCAAGCGTAAATTTTTTCGGCAGAAGTAATTTGGAGCTGATTGAGAAACAAGAAAAGCTCTAGGGGAGTCCGGGGGCATGCTCCTCCGGAAAATTTAATGCTGCAACCATGCTTCTCATGTTACTTTTCTTGATCTTTTATTCTCCCCTTGCATGTTACAACGTTCATCATTTTGTTGCTTCTTCCCTTTTCTCGTGCTGTCCAATTATACTGTATATTATTTTTGTATATTATTCTTGTATTGACGGTACGGAAATAAAAGACACTAACTAACTAACACTAACTAACTAATTTTTGAAAATTTACATGCTGTAATGGCTATTTAGTGCTGTTTGAATAATTTTCACGCAAATTTTATTTAAATTTTTTGACCTAATTTTGAGTGCTTCGTCAAATATGATGCATTTTGTTCGCACATTTTCGATTAGGCTTATGCGTGCTTAAGGCGAAATTGAGGCTTATCACTATCGAAGAGGTTTAAAATTATGGAAAAATTGTAGACATCAAAAGCATTTTTGAAAATCGCTGGTGGGAGGATGCATACCCCTCATCCTACCCCCTGGATTCGCCCCTGGCCATAAGCTCCAGAAACCATCAAAAGAGTCTGGCATATTTCAGTCACTTGGCACAATTAATTTTGTTCTTTTTTACTAAAAGGCAGAGTCAAAAAAAGGGGAGCATGGCGCAATGACCCCTCCCCCTAAAAACGCTCCCGCTTGGTGGCAATGATTTAAGCTGTCGATTTCTACAGTCTTGCTCTTGCGATGCAGCTGAGTATTGAGCAATGCTTCTTCATCCATTCGCGCACGTATTTTCCGAAGTCGATCCGAGAAAGTGGTGGATCATAAAATTGGTAAACATACAGCAGCAGCGTTGCAAGTGTTCGTGCAGATGCGGTTGCGCTCTTTGGTGCAAACCAGAGATGTAGTTAAGACCATCACCTACAAGACCAAGACCGTCTTTGTCAAGTCCAAGACCTTTGATTTTTTCAAGACCAAGACCATAAAAAAAGGATGAGAATTAACAGTTTATCACTTATCGCTATTTTTCTATAGCAACAAAAAAAACGGGCAAAATATATACAGAATATTAAAAGAAATAAGAACAACACAATCACATGCACGCTGTTGGATACTTTTTCTAGCTGTAGCTACAGGATCACTTAAATTTTTACTAAATGCTTTTTAGTTCTTTCGGTCTTAAGACTAAACTAAATAGTCAAGACCACGACCGCAAATGGGCAAGACCAAGACCGTTTTGGCTAAAACCAAGACCTTAAAAAAATGGTTTCGAAAAGCCATTACTGTTTCCAACGGATTTAGAATAAAAAAATCGACTACGCCCTTTTATTTCCTTGTTCCCACTGACAATCTTTAATCTTATAATGTTCCCACTGACACTGACAATCCCACTGACAATCTTTAAGACAATCTGACAATCTTTAACCCACAGGTTACACGTAAAAAAAGCATTTAAGTTTTTGCGATACTTATCACTGGGGGGGGGACGTTTTGGCATCCCCCGAGATAATCTTTTTTACTTTGCTGGGGGGGACGACTGTTTCACTGTGGGGACATGTCTCCCCATTCCCCCCCTACTTCGCACCATGGGGTCAGTGTTTAAGAAGCTATTACGTTGCAAAAAGTTACAGCTGGCACGAAATGACTTGAGACGTATAGCAAATTTTGCATTCTAAAGTATGCTAGGCTATAAAGCCCAAGCTTGTGACTTTTTTTTGTAAAATTGTGATTCACAGTGCCGCAGCAGCTCAACTTTACCCCCCGAAAAAAATTCTTTCAAGTGCCCCTATACTGATAATTCGATATCAATTGTTTTTGGTTTTTCCAGGGATAACCGTTCAGTGCCTCTCCTCATGCGAATGCTGTAGTAAAACATGAATACGCGTTGTCTTAGTGAAAAAATAACAAGTGTAATTTTAAGACAAGTTTGTTGCACCCATTTATCCATTATCATAAAATCGTCTAGAGCGCACTTTTTCGTTTGCAGATGCTCTTATGTAGGGTTGGGAAAAATCGATTGTAATCGATATTCGATTGCGATATTCTTTACTTTTTGTTCGTCGAATGCATTGGAGCCTTTGCTTTTTTGAATGAGTATATTGAACATGGTCTTGTCTTTACTTTTTTCTCGGCGCAAATCGATATTCCGTAATCGATTCTTTTTTAGGTTACTTTATCTCACTTTAGTAAATTTAAAATAATCGTCGATATGTCATTACCTTGTTTTTGCTGATAATTTTTTTTTTTTTTGCCAAAACAAACAAAAAAAAAAGATTTTTAATAGCAAAGTTGCTTCGCATCAATGATGCCATATATTATGTCCGTCGTTTGTGTGTAAGTTACCACATGAATGTGAGGACATCACAAAAAATGCTTGGCGTACACCGCTAAATGCTCAGAGTAACATCGAATAACGATTACAAGATTCTTTATTCTTTACTTTTTTAAACTACCATCAAAATCGATTATTTGTTTACTTTTTGGTGAACTATCGAATATCGATTATTTCTTTACTTTTTCGGGTATCGATTACCAACCCTGCTCTTATGGCAGCATCATAGTCTGGAGATCGGGCGCTATAACTTTCACTTGACAACATGGCCTGTGAAGGGATACTGATGAGCAGGGTTGGGAAAAATCGATTGTAATCGATATTCGATTGCGACATTCTTTACTTTTGTTCATCGAATGCATTGGAGCCTTTACTTTTTTGAATGAGTATCGAATATGGCCTTGACTTTACTTTTTTTTTCGGCGCAATTCGATATTCCATAATCGATTCTTTTTGTCCAGGTTACTTTATCTCACTTCAGTAAATTTAAAATAATCGTCGGTATGTCATTACTCATTACCTTGTTTTTGCTGATAAATTTATTTTTGCGCCAAAAAAACAAAAAAAAAAGATTTGTAATTACAAAGTTGCTTCGCATATACTATGTCCGTCGTTTGTCTGTAAGTTACTGCATGAATGTGAGCATATCACAAAAAATGCTGGGCGTACACCGCTAAATGCTCAGTGTAGTATCGAATATCGATTACAAGATTCTTTATTTTTACTTTTTTAAACTACTATCAAAATCGATTATTTCTTTATTTTTTGGTGAACTGTCGAAATCGATTATTTCTTTACTTTTTGGTGAACTATCGAATATCGATTATTTCTTTACTTTTTTGGGTATCGATTCCCAACCCTGCAAATGAGGATGGCCGAGTGGGTAGAGCGTGTGCTCCTGAATCGGTAGACTCAGGATTTGATTACGAGTCAAACCAATAACTTAAAAATTGGTATTCACAGCTTCCCTTCTAAACATTCAGCAATAAAGGGATAGAGTGTTAAGCAAGCCGTTTGCTTGTTGTGCATTGGGAAAAACACTTAACGGGATTCCCTATCTATAAGTGCGGGTAGACAGATTACCCATTAACCGGCAACTCCTATGAGAGTTCGTGCAGCGCCCCGTCGCTGTCTATGACAGGGGGATAAAATTAAAAATGTCGATAAATAAAAAGTAAAAAGATAGTTTGCTATCTGCTATATTACATCTATAAAACGTTTTTCAGCACTGATAACAGTAACAACATATTTTCTAAATTCGAGTTGCAAGGTAAGCGAGCACTTATTACATCAAACGTTCAACGGTATCGAAGGGATACTGCCAAATGAGCTTGTGCCGTTTTAATCAGCAGCCACCCGGCATATATATCAAATGCAATAGACTCCAGCCGTGAATCAAACCCATCGCAAAGGATCTGAACCATGTCGCTGACAATGGCTGTTCATGCACAAAGCTGCTGGGTGTAAACAGCAATGAAAAAACAGAAGCGACATCACATGTCAGCTTAAAACTTTCTAGTATCGACATAATAGCCTAGTCCACCAGTTGTTTAGAAAAGTTTGCTTTAAATCTCTTCCTCAGAAGCTACATGCTTAACATTTGCATCGTAATCAAGCATTCTTTTTTTTTTTTTTTTTTACTTCTTGATTGAGGAAGACAGAATCAATGTCCAATTCCTGCGCCATTTCAAATGCGGACGTTGTCGAACGAGCGAAACCTCTTTTAATGGGCTTTTGTATTCGGTGTCAGATTGTAGTTACACAGAACTAGGGTAGGATTGAATCTAATTTACCGATCGAATGGCCGGGTGGATAGAGCGTCTGCTTCTGGATTGGTAGACTCCTGGGTTCGATTCCGAGTCCTGTCAAACCAATGACTTAAAAATTGGTATTCACAGCTTTCTTGCTTGACGTTCAGCATTAAAGGGATAGTGTGAACTGAAGCAAGCCGGCAAGTTCGCTCGTTGTGCCGTCGGGAAAGGCACTAAGCGGGATTCTCCCGTCTAAGTGTGGTAGATAGATGGCTGGCAATTCCTAAGCGAGCTCGTATAGTTCCCCGTTGCTTTCTCGTGATAGGAGGGTAGAAATGCAAGTAGGCCTAAATAAAAAAATTAATGAATAACTAAAATTTTAAATTCGCTCACAAGACAATAATGAATTTTAATTTAATTTTTTCAAAATTAATGAATTTGAATTTAAAAATTAAAAACTGATTAGATCCAACTCTGCACCGGCCTCCTTTTTCAAGTTCTACGCGCACTCTTACACACAGTGCATTCTTTATGACATCGTAACGTAGTTTATGACGCTGTTTAAAAGGAAAGGATAGCGAAGAATTTCAAAACTGAAATATAGAATCTGAGCGCAAAAAAAACACTCGACGCGATTCGCAAAGCAAAATTTCGTTCTTAATTTGGGCAACTTTGGGTCTTTTAAGGCAATTTGGGGCCCCTTTTGGGCAGTAAGGGCCCCCCATTTGGGGATTTTGGGGGCGGCTGCTGCGGCTCTGGTTATTTACTAATATATTAACAAGTGATCAATGTGGAAATGTGAGAATGAGTAATAACCTACTGTTTTTGCATCACAATAATTCCATACTCTGAGGAAATTTTCAAATAAACTGCTCTCTTCAAAGCTCTTCCACCAACTGCCGAAATTTTGCTTAAACATTTCGTCTCAATTTAAAATTATTGTGATGCAAACACAATATTAAATATAATGACGTCGTCGTTCCTGGCCTGCAAAACGGGAAGTCATAACAACTTCCATAATATTCGGAGGGGTGTTTGGCTGATCACCAAGCATTCTGAAGAATGAATGTACCTTTTACCTGAGAGCGACTGATGAGGGCTAATAGCCTGACACAGCGCTGTCCCGCTCTATGGCGCAATATTACTTGTTCTACCATTTTTACTTTGACCTATTGTTACTAGAGAAACGCAATCGCATAAAGATAGTCATCGGCCTACAGCAGCGTTTCTCAACTCCGAGTCCGCGGACTCAAATGATTCCGCGAAAGGGCGTGGATGAGTCCGCGAAACTTACGAGTACGGTAAGGGTTAAAAAGCAAATTTAGGACCACGTGGTCAATCGCTGCGTGTAATCGTTCCGTCTGAATACGAGAACGCATTCGCGAGTTTATTATTAGCATTTACGAGCTAAAAAAAGTAATATACCGGGTGTCACAAAAAAAGGATATGGCACACAGGCAAGTTTTTAAATGGTTTGGAGAAGACATTGTCAAATTCTTGAACATAATTATGCAGAAACTTCGAAGCTTTGAGGGACACTTGTTATAAAAACTATGCAGAAAAATGCTAGAGAGCATAACATAAACAAAGTGATGCAAAAATTAACTGTTGCAGAATTACATATTGACAATGAAGAATCATTAAAAAAAATTAATACATAAAAAAAAACGTAGGAAAAGATTGTTATAAAAACAAACTGAACTATTAAAAAAATCGAAACAGTTTATTTTACGTGGTCGATTTTTCGGCATGAATGGAAAGTTTCAGCTTCTTATATGGTTTCAAAATCCCTTACAGCTTCCAAAACCCTTAAATAGGTATAAATCAGGGGTTCTTAACCTTTTTTATCTCGTTTACCCCTTGCTGAAAGAAAAAAGTATAATTTACCCGCAGTGTACCACTACTGCTTTTTCAATATTGAAAATTAAAGTTTTTTTCAGTCTTTAAATTCAGAAACTTTACCCCCTCGGTAGGTAAAATTTACCCCCAGGGGGTAAATTTACCCCCGGTTAAGAACCCCTGGTAAAAATAATGCTTTGTTTTTGGCAGAAAGTTATTGATCCACCATGTTCTCATAGCCATGAGTGACTGGAGTCCGCATTATGTTTAAGTTAGCGTGGAAATAGTCCATGGGCAAAAAAGGTTGAGAACCACTGGCCTACAGTATATAAGCTTGATATGATATCAGGCTTTGCAGCATACCTTAGAATGCAAAATTTACTATTGGTCTCAAGTCACTTTGCGCCAGCCGTACATTTCGTGTTTTGGGGTTACATTTTTTTTAGGTAACATTGTTTTTTCGCTATTTTTTGCCATATTTTTCAACTTTTTATTCTTTTATTGCTTCCATTGGAACAGATTTACAACCTGCATACTGCGTCAAAGTGTTGATGTGCTACCGGTGAATGTAAAGCCCACAAAGTTCTACACCTTCCAATAACGCATAAATACCAGGGCCGCTGAAATGGTTTTGAGGCATTAGGCAAAAAAAATTAAATAGGTAGGCTATAGTCAAAAGGCATCCTCTAAAAAAATTAAACAAATCTTGAGTAGGCACTCTACAAATAGGCCTACCTAATGAAATTAATCAATCATCAAAACAAACTTTGATTTCTAATCCAAAAACTTTGGGTATTACGACATATTTCGGTATCTTTTCCTAGCTTCTTTTTTTTCGTAATGTTACTCAATGCTAAATACGGCTTTTACAAACGTTGCGATCAGTATGTCTGTTTAAGTTGTTGCTCGGGGGGCTCTGGCCCCTTCAAATTTTTTTGGTTGTACGACGCTTCTGGCTACAGTCCGATGTTTTTGCAGATCAACAGTGGTTACTAAAAGCATAATATATCGCTGCGCTAGAGCTACCAGTAGCTAAATGGCAGGCGTATCTTTCAGCTGGGATAGCTAAACAGTAAGCACCACCTGGTCAAAAGTTTTTCTGGCAGTTTTGTGGTAGTTAATCGATTTCGATTGCATAAAGTCCCTCTTCTGACAAATCATCTTTTTTATCATTTTGGCGACCATTCTTTTTCGTCACTTTGCGGGGGGGTCAGATTTAACTTTGGTACCGGGCCCGGGTTTGGCTCTCAACGGCCGTGAACGGAATCTATCGTTATCGTCGTGATCAAGTGGTGCTTAGTAATATAGACTTTTACCTGCAAGCTTAATTTTTTGCTTATGCAACCGCAAACATCTCTTTGTTACGTAGTTGTAATCGTAGTGGTAAGCCTAAAATGTTAGGCCATAAATACCCTGTCAACATGTGCAATCTTGTGGGCTTTCGGCAAGCGTTTTTTGGTTCTAATTTCATCGTAATCTAGTTTTTGATGTCATATTACAAAAAGTGGTGGAGACACCAAAAATTTAATTGTGATGCGTAACCCACTGTAGGTCCAAGAACCGTTGGCCTAAAGCCCAAAAAACTGCGCATGTGGACAAGATAAAAGTGTTTGCAAAACTTATTCAATGACTAAATGAGTTAAAATGACGCACAACATTTTACGATTTCATCCTGTTCTCGGTCAAATGCCAAAAAGTCCTTGATCTGTTGTTCTAGGCCTTGGCCTCGACTTACATGTCCTTGGCCTTAGTCTCGACAAAAGTTTAAAGTCCTTGACCTCGACCTAAACGTTTTTAACCTTACTGCAACGCTGGCTCATAGCGATTTTAATGTTGATCTTCGAACGTAGTCTTCACTCCTTTCGCTCTAGAGCCCTGGGCGGGCCAATGTTTCAGCAGTAAATAATAAGGTGAAACTACAAGTGAGATTGTAAATTTTGTTTTTTAGCAATAGCCACCGGTGAAGTGATCGTGATCCTAAATCAAGGCAAATGAAGTATTTTACTTACTGTCGTAAGGTGGCGCTAAAGGTGAAATTGCGACAGAATTGAAGACTTTAGCTACTTTTTTATTTCCAAGGCATACAGTGTTGACAGCGATCGCAAACGTATTTTGTGAGGTTAATACAAGCAAATTTAGCATCGCTTTTCACAATTTACAATGTTGCACTTTTCCAATATTGAAAAACCTGTATTGTATCATCATGCTTAGGCCAATAAGCTTTTAGGCCAAATATTGCTGGCATGGCCTTTTTTCATGTATAATTTGCTGCTGTCAGCAGATTGCCGACCTAAGGTGCATGGTTTAGGAGCAGTTCAGCAGCAATCTTTGAGAAATAAATTTCGGATCAAAGGAAGCCCCCAAGTTTTTTGCATTACATGGTGTGTCGACACTTCTACATCCACTGTACCTCTAATCGACTTCTGGATCCGTTCTGGACATAAGGGGAAAGTTCTTTTAAATATTTTGGGTCATCTAAAACTGTATTTAGTTTGCTTTAAAACTAAACTATGCGATAAAGGTATAAGCACTTGAGTGATAATGAAGTGTTATACAGCTGTTTAGATCAGGGGTTCTCAACCACGGGCCATCAGCCCCCGCTAGGTAGCCATGTGTCATTACCAAAGGGTCACGAGCGCGAGATTTATTAACGGTAACAGGGACGTGCCCAGGAATTTGAAAGGGGGGAGGGGGGCAATTTAAAGCCGCCCGTTTTCCGCCCAAAGTCAAGTGACGAGTAAAAAAAAGGTCATCACGCCCTCAGATTGTCCTTTGCACATATATCACCTTTACACGACGAAAGTTTTGTGTATTTGTCTGCAGAGGGGGGGCTGGGCAGCCGCCCCCCCTCTGGATACGCTCCTGGGTAATTAACCACTTGGACCAGCAAACGGCTGTAGCCACTGCGAATGAAAAACCGACTGAAAATTTTACTGCTGAGCAAGAGGCCACTTGGTGCTGAGAATCTCTAAGAATAGAATAGAAAGCAGCCACAAATCACACAAGGTTGCCGACCACTGATTTAAATCACTGACGAAAAATTCTGTGCTGGTGTTTCGTAATGATTGATCAACTACGTATGAGAATATTCAGTCAAGAGTTTGGATAGTTTGGCACTCGGAAATAAGTGTTATCGTTGGAATTTTTGTCGCTATTAACTTATTACAACTTTCAATTTCTTTTGGCATTTGCGTGATATTATGTAATTAAAAAGTTAAAAATTTTTTGATTGTGTAACAAGCTATTTAGCAATAGCTATGACCGCATCATTTTCTCCAAATTCCATCTTTAAGCAAAGGCGGATTCAATTTCTGTTACCATGACTTCATAAAGTGTTTTTTTTCTATTGCAAAAGACAATTTCAACATGAAGCACCAGTACGGTACCGCGTTTGGCAATTTGCAGGAGGCTATACTTCGCAACAAATTTTTATGAAGACTTAACTTCGTGTTGGTGATTACTAATATTCGAAAATTTGCAGCATCTTTATCTAAAACCATTTGCTAACAATTAAAATTTGCATTGCTTTACATCACTCTTACGTCATAATGGCTTTCAGTCCCTTGATCTGTGTTGTAACACTGCATCCGGAGACGATGACGTCATAAAATTAAGACATTGTTGCGAAATAATGTTAGTTAGTTTTTCGTTACCCTTGAACTTCATTGAGTTGATTCCGGATACAGGGTCTTTGCACTTTACTGAGGTTGATTAGTAAAGTTAAGCTCACTCAACAAGATCAGGCGGCTTTAGAGCCGGCGCCAGAGCAGTCGACTTGGGGGGGCCAAGCCAAGCGTTTATCAGGGGGGGCAAAGTGTGAAATTAAGCACCAAGCCACTGATTTCAAAAGAGTAAGCTTGTTGATTGGGGGGCTAAGCATGTCGATTGGGGGTGCCAGGCCCCCCTTGGCCCCGCCTTGGCGCCGGTCCTGGGCGGCTTGCTTCAGCTGTAACTCCACTGGGACATATGTACTCTGTCCTCATGTCCATTTTAAGTCGGTCAAAAGTCCACGGCCTTTATGCAACACGATTAAAATTTTGATGTCATAACTGGAAAAAGTGAATGTGACCTCAAAAATTTATTTATGATGCAGAAAGCTGCCCTTGGGCTTTTGGAACCACTTGTACGGGACATGTGGATAGGGTAATGAAATTTGGCAAGCTGATAGTGCTTACACTCCGTAATCAAACGTTTTGGGTTCGATTCCACTCAATCCGGTGTCCGGTCATTTTGTATTATGCATATAAAGTATACATAATATATCACTTCTTGGCCGTTTTTCAAAATTAAAGATAAACTAAAGAGACAATAACTAGCCTAAAATAAGTCACATGTTTCTTTTTCGTTTTTTCAGTCCAGCTGACGAATTATATAATTCATGATCACTTTATTTTACATCTGACGTAAGCGTAGCGTCGTGACTCGTAAGACATTCTACTTCCTGTAAACTTTCGCGCTTCTTTGTAAAAAATGGCTGTGAACAAATGCTCAAAATCAAGCTTTATCAGTTCATCACTAAAAATTTTACGAAAATTAAAACTTTTTGCATGGAAGAACCTAACCCTTTATCGCAAATTTTACTAGTTTTAAGAAAAATATTCGGAACTAATGCCGGGATATCGGCAATGTTTCAATTTGACTAAGATTTAGTGCCGTGTAAAACTTGGCTAGGTCATAGAATTGTGTAAAGCGCTTGTAAACAATTCTCGTGTGTGATAGACTCATGTCTTGCGTGAAGACACCGTGAAGCTGACACAGCTCACGATGTTGTAATTAGTGCAAAAAGCCCGTTAATTCACGATTCCGTGTATTAAGAAATCGAGTGCAAATTTTTAATGTTTTTTAACTTTTCGGCCGATTTTTGAAGCCAAATGAGTGCTTATGAACTGATGCTGGTAACGCAGCGCAATAATAAATGGTTTATCTCGTACCGCTTTGCGCTGCTGAGTGCTGAGTCTGCACAAAGCGCTGCAATAAAAAAGTCAAGATACCATGCAAATTCGTATCAAGATATCATGCAAATTCATCCTCTCATCATGAAAAAGCAATCAGAGCGTTGTAACGAGCTCGCTTTGGAGTTACCGGCCATCTGTCTACTACACCAAGATGAGGGAACCTCGGTAAATGTCTTTCCCAAAGTATCTAAACCCTTCAAATCCAATCCCTTCTTGCATTTACCCTGTTTTATCCTTTTACCATGAACAAGTATGGGGTTGCTTGGACGATTTTTCTAAGAAGTTACTCACCATCCGCCTACTGGTTGAGGACAAGGGCATGGCCAGCAGAAAATTTAGTTGGGACTAAATTACAGCAGAACTAAGTTTACAAAGATTGCGATACTTTATAAGAGATGCTTTAAACTTAATTCAGCTTAGGTTTTGTCAAAGAAAAGGAGGTTAGTACCCTTGCCCCCCTGAGTACGCTGATGATTGAGGGATGCCGAAATGTTGGGCATATTGTAATAGAATCTTCCAACTTGAATGGTGCTAATTGGGCCAACAATTTTGTAGTCACCATTTTTTCAAAAAACGAAACGTACTTGTACAAACTAAAGTTTTCTCTTTTAGAAACACGTAAACAGCCAAACTTCCAAAACCATTTGATAAATTTTGTCATCTTTGTAGTTTTCTTTTCGCAAAACATTATGTCAGTTGTTTACTCTTGTCATAGGAACCGAATATATATTCTTAAAAAATTGAAAATTTTGAACCGATCGAGATTTTCGTTTTTAGCTTATGAAACTCTGCTAGACGGTTAACTAGGTTTAAAAAAATCCCAAACGGATGACTTTATTCTTTATTGCGTGCAGGATATATTTTGTTGTATTTTTACTAATAAACTTCAACTACACACTAAAAAAAACTTTTGCATCAATCAATCGTTTGAAATAGATGTTTGGCCAGCAATTCCAAAATGAGGAACTTGTAATTAGAACTGTAAGTGCGTTGCTAGAGAAAATCTACAAATGTTATGTCTATGCGTACCAATGATGTAGGTCTCGAGACCGATTTCTTGCGGTCGTGGTCTTGGTCTCAAACTTAGGCACGTGGTCTTGGTCTCGGTCTCGAGTTGGTGCGGTCTTGGTCTCGTTCTTTCAAAGTAATTGGTCTCGAGACCGAGCATTTTTTGGTCTTTGATGCTCAATGTAATGATTGTTCGCAATTGCACCTTCAGGTTTTGAGCTTCGCAGGGAGGCTACAGCCAGTGATGGGCACGATAAATCTTTCTGTGCTAAAGCGATAACGATAATCGATAACTGCAAAAAAGCCCTGAGCGATATCGATAAATCTCAATTTCTTAAAGCGATATCGATAATCGATAAATTATCGCCGATAAATTTTTTCGATAAATGCTGCGGTAAATTTTCGATGTGTTGGACAAAGTTTTTTTTTGTAAGTCGAATTGCAAAAATGTTTTTTCTAGATTTTTCAAAAAAAAGAGAGCAGTTCACGGACTCTGCCGTGAAATTGAGCCAAACAGAGAAATGATTTTTAAAAATTACAACAAGTCTTAGTGGACACCGTGTTTTTTCCGTAGCGCCAACTCACTAACTTTGAAGTTCAAACATTGCGTGCATAAAAAATTGTTTATTGCGATAATTTATCGGCGATAACAAAATATGTAACAAAAGCGATAACGGTAATCGATAAATCCAAACTATTTTGAGCGATAACGATAATCGATAAAAAGTTATCGCCGATAACTATCGCCGATAACTATCGCCGATAAATTATCGCGATAAATGCCCATCTCTGGCTACAACAGCCTGCTAATAAAACAATCTCACAAGCTTTGAGGCAGGATACACTAGCAAAATTCATTCGCAAAAAATTGAATTTTGTGTCGGCTTCAAAAAACGCTCTAAAAACGAAATCATGCACTCACGAGTTTTAACACGTTAATTCGATTTCGTAAACGAAAATTATATAAAACAATAAATGTACTGATTTCCAGGCATTCAATGCTTTGTTTTCTTACCGCGCCGAGGATAGAATGTATACGGTTAAATCCCAAAATTGTCTTGCTTTGTTGTCTCTTTGCGTTTCAGAACTGATATCCCGCAGACTGCAAATATACTCAGTATCATCGCTTATTTAGATTTGATAGACGTTCTAGATCAGGGGTCTTCAACCTTTTTTGCACAATTGCCCCTTTTTGGAAAATGTGGGACGAAATCGTCCCCTGGGTAATTTTTCCACTAAAATCAGGTGAAGAGCAAAAAACAAGAAGGTCTTCACGCCCGCAGAGCTCCATTTTTCCACTAAAATCAAGTGAAGAGCAAAAAAAGGTCTACACGTCCACGAGCTCCATTTTTCCACTAAAATCAGGTGAAGAGCAGAAAAAAGGTCTTCATGTCCACAGAGCTCCAATTTTCTGCTAAAATCAGGTGAAGAGTATTCGCAAAGCTTCTTTCGGAAGTTCATTGCATATGTTGTTGGCAATCCTGAAATCGCCCCCTAACAAGCAAAATCGCCTCTCTATTTCAACAATTGTTACAATCGCCCCTCTGAAAATCGAAATCGCCCCCTAATCTAGATCGTATGCAGAAGCCTAATTTGTTTGTGTGTAGAAAATTAAAGCACTACAGGAGCAAGTACGGCGACAGGATTTTTCTATTGCTTGATTTGAGCGTTCCTATTGTTGCTATTGCGGCCTTGATTAGTTGGTTACTGGTACTGAGCTTTGAAACCGCATAAAACCACTGTTTTGCAGTTTCAAAGCGCTTAGGCTGATGTGCGTACCACACGCACAGCAATTTCGATTGAAATGGTTGTAACGCTGTTGATGAAGTTAGATATGTACAAATATGTACGAATCAAGCGAAAACTGAGAGACAATGGGAGCAAGTTTGGAGCAGCTTGCTTCACATTTATAGAGACTAGTTCCGTTGTAACAAAGTGTTTTCTAGAAGGTATGAACACCGACATAAAAGTTGTTTTCTGGGTTTGTTAGTTACCAGCTATTTTTGCTAAATATGCCAGCAAAAGACCACCAAGAAACGGCAAAGGCAACACGGAGGGCATTACTTAACGAATATTTGGACAAAGTTTCAACAATAACCGTGCCTTCAAATATTTTTGAATTTTGGCGAGAAAGAAGGTGTGAATTTCCTGCGCTTTTTACACTCTCCACTCATACACTATGTATGTGTAGTTGTGTACCCGCTTCTTCGGCTTCGGTGAAAAGAATTTTTAGTGCATGTGGGCTAATAATGCGACCACAGAGAGCAAGACTCTCTTCGGAAATGCTTGAAATCTTTGTGTATTTAAAATACATCTTTATGATGCAAAAACCCGTTGGACTGTTGGAATCAATTAAACTGAACATGTGGACAGGGTACTGAGGGTAGGTGTGTCTCTAATTGAAGCTGTTGAGTGTTGATACTGTTTACAAATGGTGATTCCCAGATCGAATGAACTTGAAACTGGGCTTTTTTTTTATTGTTCACTTATGACTACGTCAATGTTCCACACTGCAGATATTTTGAAGCGCAATTGGGTGAGTAAATGTTTTGTATTTTAAAGTCTGCGAGTACATTTGCACTTTTGCATGGGTGTTGCCGGTTATTGTGCGCATCCAAGCATGCCCAAATTTCTAAAATAAATTTACAAATTCAGTCATGAGCTCATGCAGGAAGGGGTAATGAGGCAATCAGCCCCTTAAAACGTGTACAGCATGCAGTTGTCGCTGTTGTTTGTATAATTACAGGAATTGAGATGACCTATGACCAAGCATTACAAATACAAAAAATCATGAGAATTTCACGTGCAGAAATTCTGGGTCTACGCCAGAACCCGGTTGTACTTTCAATGAACACCCTAAACTTTTGCACTCTTTCACAGCTTTATGGTGGAAGAAAATCCCGATGAAGTAATTGCAGTTTGTTTATCTTCTAATTGGTTTACCCTATTAACCAAACGTATTGACGTTTTTCAGTTGCTTGGCATTTAGGGTAAATGACAATGCAGCAAAAAACCTCTTCAACTTTTCGGAATTGCGACTCATGATAGCATTTCATTTTGCGCTCGAAACTGGAACTGTACGTTTTAAAATAGTAAGTAGTAGGTAATTGTTTGCCAAATAACAGGCGTCTGCGCCATGGCACGATTTTTGCACCGATTACAACCTGTTTAAATGCTGTCTGGCTGTGAAGCGTCATTGCGAAACTGGTATGATCTTTCATTCGCTGTGAACACTGGAAAGGCATTACCAGCAAACTTGTTGTTTTTTGTGAGTTTTTTTTTTTTTTTTTGTGACTTTTGGTTGCAGATTAGCCATTTAGTGCTGATTTTTAAGCGGTTTAAGCACCTCAATGCGACAACCAGTTGTCATAGACCAGGGGTGGATAACGTGCAAAGCACAACGGGCCGCATCGATTGCATAATACTTTCAGCGGGTCACACACTTTTGAATTTCTTTTTCAAAATACGCAATTTTACGTCGCAAATTTATCAAACATTTATGGTGAGTTACTTTTTTATGATAAAATCAGTGACTTTGTGCGGTTTTTACATCACAAATGTCGCATGTGGTTGAATATAAAGCAGTTTTTAAGAAAGAATAATAATAATGTTTTCTGTTCTACCGGTGTGTTGTACACTTAACGATTTTACACATTTATAACTTAAGCGGACCAAAGGTTCTCCATCGCCCACCCCTTTCCTTGATTAAGTAGTTTGTAGGCCAAAGGTGTAGAGATGGCATGGGCCGCTAAGAGACCCGCTAACGAGTGGTTAACCGGTCTTTTTAGTGGTCTGCTAACGGCCCAATTCTGTCTTTTGTCTCTAAATAGGCCGCTAACGAGCCGCTACCAATTTTTGAAATCCTTTTCAACTTTCGTTTTTCTGTTAAACGTGGTTGAACGGTTATAAAAGAATGGGTTTTGGGCGGGCCGGGCTTTATTTTTGGGATTAGTTTCCGGGTCGGTTTTCGCTACTGGGCAAGAGATTACGGGCCTTGGGCGGTCCGAGTTGCAAAAAAGTCATCTCGTGCCATCTCTACAAGAATGTTTCAAAAGCTTTTGAAAACAATTAAACAAGTGATCAGGTGCTCAAAGGGGTCATATGTATTTTTGGAGCACTCTGCAGCTGACGCTATTTGTTTATATTGCACTTATTTTGGTATTTTTGCGCAAGTAAGCATACACAATTATACACACTCAATGTAAGTCAACAACGCAATATAACACAACAAAACATGCTTTTTTACAGTGTTATAATGTGTTGTCGATTGACATTGGTAATGTATAACATTGTATGTGTTTACTTTTGCTGCATTTTCATAATTTTCGCCAGTTTCATTATGACGTTTCCTCTTATCTTTACAATAAATTGTTGGCTAAGTCTCTTAAATGATTAGTTAAGTCACATGAAAATGGAAAAGGTTTGGGAGCAATTTTTCCATCCTACCCTTCTCTATAAAAGCTCATTAATATCTTCTTGTCTTTACTTGGAATTGTAATTATGGTTATGAAATAACCCCTCGTCAAATGTTACAGAAAGTTTTGTTTAGTTTTGGCTTCACAGTTTGTCGTATTGTCTATATTTTTAATGACTTTTTTGGCGCTATTCGAATGATGATTGGGTGTAATACATTTAACCGCTTTTGTCATAAAAATTTAATCGTTTATTTACCCTAAAAAAGAAAAATGATATAATGAGTAAAATGATTTCGTCTTATTCAAAATTTTTTGCACAAACTACTCGCTATAGGCGCTCAGCCATCCGTGACGTTCTTCCTTTATCGTTTGAAAATTAGAATTTCGTGTATAAGCGGACAATAAACAGTAAATATAATCCAAACCTTTGATCTTAACTTTTAACTCCAAGTTGTCATCAATTATGACGTGATTATTTTTATATAAATCGATACAAAGTAGATTTGATACAGTATATCTTGTTGAGGCGTTGTAAAAGACCGAAACTTGTTTTTAGTTTAAATGAGCGTATTTTGCACACACCGAGCTCTGTTTTTCAATGAAGTCTGTGAAGATTGCAGAAATATGAGAATAAAATCTTTTTCTGCCTCAGTGATACTTAAAACTGGACGTTTCGACAACATAGATTCAGCTGTCATCATCAACAGCGTAAGCAAGGCAGTACAATACTGAAATTTTTGTATTTTTTAGTTTTGTGCTACTTTGCTTAGACTGCTGATGATGACATCTGAATCTATGTTGACGAAACGTCTACTTTTGAGAGGTACTGTTGCTTTATTTTTTCTCCAGCTATTTTTCTTCCATATTTGTTGTATTCCGAAAATTATTTTCAAAATTACGAAATTAGATTAAATATTATCGTTATACAAACAAATTGTTTGTGATCTTATATAAGCTCATTTTTACTTCAATCTTGAATAAAATAAACTAACTAAGGTGATATTTAAGCTGTTGAAAGAAGAATGCAGCTATAATTTCGAGACCGCAAAGTGAGTCTTGTGCTCTTCGAATCAGCAGCTGATCGGTGTCGTGTCAATGCGATTGGCTCCAGCCGTGAATCGAACCCGTCACGAAGAATCAGCAAGCTGAGCGCGGTCGCGCTTATCCATGTCGCTTGAGCTGAATACTTACCGGTTGCAGTTAATTAACTCCGGCGCTTTCACCGATTAAGAAATTCCGCTTTTCATTTTGGTTTCCTGAGTTTGTTCAGTCGCTATTTTTTGCATGCGGCCTGTTTTTTTATTCAGAGAAATGTAGTAGTAGTGTCTTTTATTTCTGCACCGTCAAAATAAAAAGAACACAGCGATATAGGATGTCAAATTCAAACGGACACAGAAAAGGGAAAAAGCAACAAAACTATCAACGTTGTAACATGCTAGCGAGAATGAAACTTGAAGATGATGAAATTAGTGGGCATGGTCGCAACACCCGATTTTGTTGCATGCATGAAAAAATTTTGCTAATTTTTTTACAGGATGCGCAATTAGCGCTTCCTTAATTAAAAAATATACCAATTAATTAATGGCATTAATATGTCGTTAGTAGCAAAACAGCTGTTGATTGAACATAAATTTTAAGTTTCAATGATTGTAAGCAAACCTAACCGAATAATGCAACTTATTACTTGTTAAAAATTAATTGAAAATGTTATAGTTGTTGGTATTTACGAATTCGTGGGCTTTGGAACTGCTTTTTTTGGGGGGGGAGGCTGGTTTTATAGTCTTAAAAATTTTATTCATTTCCCACTCAGTCAAGTCATTGCGCTTAAAAGTCTGGGTACAAACCTCCGTTGAGTCCTGCGAGAAAGGGTGATCATCCAAGACAGGGTGAAGAATGTAATTGCAGTTGGAAAAAGCAAGTGCGTTCGAATAGAAATCAGCTAGCGTTGGTTAATCTCCTTTGGTTTACCAATGTGTCATGCCCTTGATTAACAAAACAACTTTTTGGCAGTTTTCACTGTCCATTGGATAATGAGAAACTAACTGCAGATTTTCTAAATAAAACATCGAAATTCAAACTTAATTAGTAGAAAACTGTTTTCTCCCAAAGTGTGAACGCAACGCAGATTAAGTTACCGAATACTCTTGTTTCTCCGGTGATAAATCACTGCTAGTGCTAATTTGTTGCCTATAGTTTGTGTTTGCGTTGTAAACTCAAGCCATGCGTAAAACTATTTGATTTTAACGAGATTTGAAACTACAAGCCACCCACCAATCTAAATGTTGAGAGATTAAAATTCACAAAAGGTTGATTTTGAGACTCTGAAAAATAGCTAATTAGTAGGTCTGACGTAAGTCTCAAGAGATGAATGAACTCAACTTGATCATTTAAAATAATTTTAGTGCTCTTCAGGAAATGATTTCTATTGAAGTTTTGAATCGGGAAAATAAACAAAAAAATTGCATAGCTGTTATGGTGTGAATGCAAATAAAATAGCCAAAACAAATTGAAACATTGTTCAAAAACGAGACGCTTTGGTTGGAATGCAACAATTATTGTTTCAATAACATTGTTCGAAAACGAGACGCTTCGGTTGTAATGCAACAACTATCGTTTGAATAAGATTGAGCTCCATGCGAGCAAGAAGTGTTTAGGGCTAAGTGTGTAATCGAGGTTTTTATTCTTTTTAATTGAAATGGTAACAAAACAAGGTCAAGTTTATTAAAAAATTTTGTAATTAAAGCTGAAACAACAATTTTGTAAATTAAAGTGCGTTGCGGCAGAAAGGTCGTGCAGCTGCTTTTAAATAGGTACGCTTAATTACAACATTTTAAGAAGGATCAATAAAACCGCAGTAACTCTTAAAATGGGACGTTTTGATAACAGAGATGCAGCTTTCTTCGAAGAAAATAATCAAATCTTCGTTATACTCTGGGTATAACGCCGAAGCGCGTAACGCGTAGCATAGGGTCCATCTTCGATCGCGACTTAGCGCATGGCGACACCCCGAAGAAACGTTACAGCGGTTAGCGGTGACGAGAAGAAGTCGACACTGTAGCCAATTTGACCTGCCTGGTAATCGAACCCTAGACCTTTTTCATTGTTAGCGATGTCTTTACGTACTGCGCCAGCCGACCGGTTAGGCTAGCTTAATCTGCTGCAAGTCGCTTTCGCTCACCAACATGATTCTCATTCAAAAATAGAATCTTGATGTTTCGGTCAAAAAACACCATCAGTATTGTTGTTCAAACGGAATGCTGATGATGACTTTTTGACCGAAATCGATTTGTAGTAAATTTGCTTAAGATTATTGATTGGTTTTGTATTTGCATTCTTATTACAATCATATTGTGTCAAAACAGGTGATACAGAATAAGTTTCTTGGTTGATCATAATATTTACCAAAGTTGGTAATCCGCTTATTTTGAGAGACTATTTAACCAAACTTGTACATTATTGAAACACTTTTAGGTGGGATCAAAAGTCATGACGTCTAGCAACAGTAAAAGGAGAATTAAACCATAATTGTAACATCAACGACAACATGAAAGAAATAAAACAAGAAAAAATGATGGTTTTCACGATTATTATTATTTATCTACTTGAAGATAAAACAGATACTGCTGCAGAAAACATTTATATGAGCAACAATATGTTACGCCATAACGATAAGGCATTTGCTGGCCAGACCAGTTCATATGGAGATGTGGACGGTTAATAAAGTTAATTTGATTTCTTAATTTTTTTCCTCCTGTTTCGACAAACTGACGGAGCCGCTATACATAGGATGATTTCAGACTCGCTTGTAGGAGTTGCCATTGTTTCCGAGTTTGTTCTTTTTGAGTTTTGCTTCTGACTGCTTTATTCCGCCAAGCAGGAATTATAATCGTAAAGCATTTTATTCAAGAAGGCAACAACGAAACTAGGGTGGGGTTGAACCATCAACCTTGCAATCATAGTCCGTGTAATAACTTGGCGAGAAATTGCTTCATCAAAAGCCACAGTAGCCTAATCTTAAAACTGAACCTTTCGACAACGTAGGTTTAACTGTCATCATCAGCAGCGTAAGTAAAGCAGTACAAAATTGAAAAAAATTGTTTTCCCATAATTATAATATAAATGTGCAAGTTTGTGAACTTTCCACAGAAATGCTTTAAACAACTAAGTATTTTTTATCGGAGAGAACTTTTTCACTTTAAAATGGCGCATATTTTAAAAGAAATACGACGGTTAGTTGAGTATGGAGATTATTGTTTTTTCTGTTCGACCATTGCATAGCCTGCCTGATTAATGAAATTATTGATGTGTGATGTCTGGAAGGATTGGTGCTTTGCAAATGATGGTTGGAAAATTCAAGATTTTCTTTTAGGAAATAAATTTGAATTCTTTTTCTAAGTTTTAGTTAAAACTAATTAATAATAAGTTGTCTATTTATAAGCTACTTATTGACGTTAAGAGATTTATGTCTTGTAACTCATTATTTGCGAAGTGCTACGCAAATTATTTCATTTTTTCCAAGTCTTGAGTTAAAATTTCATATTGTAGCTTAAAATATTATAATGACTGCTAGTTTCGCAGTCGACAAATGTAAAGATTTTGCTTTAAAACTTGAAGGAAATTCCCTAAATTTTTCCCAGTTTCGAAATTTGCGTCCAGTTTTTAAACCTGCAAAAAATGCTTAAAAACTTTTGAGTATTTTTATCATTAGCATTAGTAATGGGCTATGATACTACCACAGGTGGATCTCGAGATGTGTGTGGGTGGGGGGGACTAAGAGGGGGGCCAAGCCAGGGCTGCAAACATGCGAACATGTTTAGGATAATCTAGTTCACTAAAGATGTGCAAGTCGATTTCATAAGTTCTTCATTTCTTGTGATTTTACCGGGTTCATGCTGAGTTCGAGTAGTTTTTATCGGGTTCATGCTGAATTCGAGTAGTTTTTATCGGGTTCATGCTGAGTTCGAGTAGTTTTTGTCGGGTTCATGCTGAATTCGAGTAGTTTTTATCGGGTTCATGCTGAATTCGAGTAGTTTTTATCGGGTTCATGCTTAGTTCGAGTAGTTTTTATCGGGTTTAGGCCAAGTTCAAGCAATTTCTGTCAAGTTGAGGCAAAGTTCAAAACTCGATCAACTTTTTCGAGGTCAAGTTCAGGGATAGTAGTGTTTTCAGTTTAAGTTCGGCAAAAAAACTGAGTTCAAGCAACATCGAAGTCTTGGCTAAAGTTTCCTTCTAAATTTTTAGCTATACGTTCTGATTCTTCAACAGTTCTGTGCGCCCAAACCCGCAAGATATTTTCGACCTTTTCACCTCTGAAAAACTTTCTAGTCGTTCCTCTGACTACGTATGCATAAAAGGTAAACTCGGTTTGAATTTCAGATATGTTTAATGTGACTTGCATAGAAACATGTTTGTGGTACCGGTACCCGTAGAGTACCAACGAAGGAAAAGCTTCCTCTGCTCAATCAACAATTATTTTTCATTGGGTAAGCCTAGTTGTAAGTTTTAAGACATCTGATGTAATGTAGAAATTTGGTTTTTATAAGATCAAATCAAGAAGTTAAATCAAATTTTCATTGTAATGGTGGCATTGCGCCGAAGTGTGTAATGAGTAGCGGGGAATCAGGAAATTTATTTTCGTTGCTGCGAATAAAAAACAGCCAATAAATAAAAAAGAGGGGCCCATGTCATCTTCTTAGTGCCAGAGCAAAACCGCCCGGAAGGTGCGAGCCTTTGGTGACGATGCGTCCGATCCGGGAAAAAAACCCAGAACCTCATGCACCGATAACGATGTCTTTAACCACTACAACGGTGGCTTGCTACCGTGAGGTGCGCCAGTCTTTGCGGACCTCCCCCCCAGGTTGGCCACTTCTGCTTTAAATGGTCGTGATCCAAACTCAAATACTGTATTAACATCTCCAAGCGTGATAAATTCAATATTGACCGTAACGTAGTACTTATAAAGGAATCCACAGGTTTGATAAAATGATTTATGGATGTGTTGATGGGCACAATAGGCAGCCCTGAAAGGCAAGAACCACTGCTTTAAGCATTTGAAATGTTTTGAATCTAGTATTTTGTTACTTAATGTGCTAGGTGCAGCGGCCGTGCTAATTCTTTAATTTTTTTTACCAGTGCTGGTGATATAAGCGTCTTGTAGTTGTTTCCTTATTTTTGCCTTGCTGTGGTTTGTGTTATTGATGTTGGTTATTTCATGGCAAAAAATTCACCACTATTATTATACCGCTAATTTGACAAATTTTTAATTTTTATTTTGAATTGACGCAATCTTTTTCAATCTCTACTTTAGAAGGAGCAAAGCCGATATTAATTTGTACCGTTAAAAATAGTGATTCAGCTTTGTCATTTTGATCTGCTTTCAATTCTAGAATGACATTTCAAACAATGTCTACAGTCGTGATTATAAAACGATGTTTATTGAATTAAAACATAATACTTAGGGTATATTTGTCAATAATATTCACATCATCATCCGATAAGTCTTACTTTATTCATAAAACGACTATGCTATAAATTTTGAATTAGTACATTTATAGCAACAGACTGTTGTATGTGACAAGCACTTGTTGAAATCGATGTGCATAAAGTAAAACAATCTTAAGAGTCATATCGCAAAATTCTATTTCAGATAGAATATCTAACAGGCACTATATAACAGTTGTTGATTTTGACTACTCGAACGAATTTGAAGTATAGTTAGCTATTTTCAAAATGCTTTGCGACGATTTAATTAGCTTCAGACAACAGCAGTTGACCTTTGACAGGCTGTATTATGTAACATTGGCTGTACCAGTATTCAATAGTCGGTTGAAATGCTTAAAACGTCGATTGAATTGAAAACATGAAATTAGTAAGGAGCAAAAAGTCCCAAGTGTTAAAGCATGAGCATCCAATACCCCTTTTTTGCTGCATGAGGACTTTTTTGAAAGGTCAAAAGCCCCCCTTCTCCGAATCTTTTGCTGGCTTGCCCCTGCACGCTACACAGAAAAGATGTGTTTTGTGTATGTGTGGGTAAATTCGCCACTTCCCAACAATTACCAGGGCCGGATTAAGCAATGAGCTAACTGGGCAGTTGCCTCAGGCCCCGCGCTTGGACGTGATGATCTTTTTTTTGTTCTGCACTTGATTTTAGGCGGAAAATTTGACATCTGAAGGCGTGTGACCTTTTCTTTTTTGATCTTCATTTGATTTGGGGCAAAAATTGTGGACTTCTCTCTTATCTGCATTGGGCCCCGCGATCTTTTAATCCGCCTCTGACAATTACAACAGTAAAACTCCTGTTTTCTGTTGATATCCCTCCATCATTTAATACTGAGTTTAGATTTTAGACCAGTGGTTTTCAACCTTTTTGGTGGAGCGTAACCCCAATGAAACTTTCCGAAGACTCGAGGAAACCCAGTGCATTTACTTAAACTAAATTCACTTGAATCCAGCTCTAATTCTAAACTTCTGGAACCCTGGATGGCGGAACTTTGGGTGAAAACCAATGTCTTAGATTGAAAAGGGTCAAAGAGCATTGTTTTGGGTACTTAAATAGAAAACGCTTGGTTTCATTTTTTTTTTTTTTCTTTCAAAAGGTCAGAGGTCATCAAAAGAAATAGTTCCGGTTTAGTGAACCGTTTCGTTTCACGGCAGTCTTATTAACAATAATTTAATTCAAATGAAACTAACACTATGTGAGGAGAAACAGCGTTACATGGTTTGTGCGACATAAAACCATCTGAATTTTTAAGCTTCCGGTTAGAAATTTCTCGAACTCAAAAAAGTTACGAAAATTTGGAAATTTTTTACAAGTTTCGGTTTTGCTGACGTTTGGAATGTGATCAAACAATCATCCAAATTTAAAACTTCTAAACAGGGCCGGCGCAAAGGGGGAGCCAGGGAGGCCTAGCCCACCCGATCGACATACTTGCCCTCCCAATTAATAAGCTTACTTTTTTGAAGACAACGGCTTTTGTGCTTAATTTCAAACATTGGTCCCCCCCAGTCGACTGCTCTGCCAAAGGCTCTGAAGGTAAACTAGCAAAATATTTTAAGCTTATGTTCGCAGCTTCACGTCAAAGGCATTAAATTTTAAGTTGTTTAACGCATTACTATCGGTACGGGAGGTGTGGGGTTCGATTACCGGGTGGGTCAAATCGGACCACCGCTGCGACTTTTCTCTGGAATTGTGTTAGCTACTAGTCAGGCGTTATACGTTATAACTTTCGAAGTTGGGCCTCACCACTCGTTACGTGCTTCGGCGTAATACCGCAAATATCATGAAGATTTGATTTTGATGGGGAAAGGAACACAATGATTAGAGTTATTCAGAAACTTGCTGTTACAATGCTATAGTTTATTGCATGTTTTTAATGAAATTATTTTACCTGCCAATAGCAGCAGTATTTGCTGTTGTTAGTAGTGATGAACACTCAAGCCTAATGAATCAGACTCCAATTTCACTGCAGAAATAGTTTGGAAAAATTCTTGATTTTGAATTGGAGCTTGGGTAAGATATTATTGTTCCGAGTTAAAACTGCTCCAAATTTCAAGTAACCTCTCAACAACTGTTGACTGATATCGGAATTGTCGAGCGCTCTTGTGCAAGGAGCCACCTGAACTTTAAATACTGGTTGTTGTGACAGTCGATTTTTAATAATAAGGACAGGCGCGGATTCAATATTTTTGGTTAGGGACAAGAACGATTTGACGTCTCTGCTTACAATTACTCTGTCCACATGACCAGGTTAAGTGGCTCCTAAGGCCTATGGGTTTTCTGATTCATAGTTAGTTGTTTGATGTCATGATTGACACAAGTTATTATGACAACTAAAAAGCAATGTCCTTCCTGGCCCACCGGACGGGAAGTCATAACGACTTCCTCTTGTTGGGTCAGAGGCTATAACAGCACTCCATCACCAACAGAGCAAAGCACTCCAATAAATCGTACCGTAGAGCGAGACAGCGCTGTTTCTGGCTGTTAGCCATCATCAGCCGCCCTCAGGTAAGAAACATTCATCTTCCAGGACGAATGATCTTGCCAGGATCACTCACTCCTTCGGATAAATATTTCTTAAAGAATTTGACTTTTGTGGTACGCATTCCACTCGTGTGGCTACGTCACCATTCCAGTCAAACTCTTTACGTGGCCAGGGTGAAGATCAACAACTAAAAAGCAATGTCCTTCCTGGCCTACCGGACGGGAAGTCATAACGACTTCCTCTTGTTGGGTTAGAGGCCATAACAGCCCTCCATCACCAACAGTGCAAAACACTCAAGTGAACTTTTCAAAGCACTCCATCACCAACAGTGCAAAGCACTCCAGTAAACTCCAGCAAGTTTACTGGAGTGCTTTGCACTGTTGGTGATGGAGTGCTGTTATAGCCTCTGAAAGATAGAGTGAAGAAACTATCTCGGTTTTGGATGGTAGAGAAAATGCTAAATTTACAGTACAGTACTTGCATAACCAAAAAGAGTGCTCAATAATCTTACACGAGTACTAGAGCAAAAACCAATGCGATTAATTCGGCAACATTTATTCACAAAACTCCAACGGTCCGTTTCACGCTTACGCGATCATCAGGGAGTCTTATTCAAATGGAATCGTTTTTTTATGGTGTTTAAACTGTATATTGCTGTAGTTTGTAATTAAATCTAGCAAGTAAGCGGAAATGACCTTTATGTTCAGTATGGTACGTAGTTATTTGTAGTAGCTTCCTGAGTGTCATTGTCCCTACGATGTATTTGAGTAAAAAACGCAAAAATAGGATTACTTGGTTAATAAATATAATTTACCGTCTAGTTAGTATAAAGCAAAGTGCTAATTGTGACGTAGTGCTAGTCGAGTGTTTTTTTCAACTAACCGGAAGAATCTAGTACGATTTTATTCTGGTCGAAGCGATGAATTGGTCCTACTTTTTGTCACGACGGTTTGAGACATCACTGTGCTATTTATAAGATCGTGATATGAGTAGTAGTACAAGATGAGATTCAATTTAATGACCAAAAATGTGGAGTTGGTTTGAAATCTTGACACTTTGTCTTTTTGACTTCGCTTCGTGGGAATTATATAACCGATTACGGTTCTTTTAATCTATAAAACAATAAATAACTAAACGTTATCTCAAATTATGTTGAACTAAAAAATCAACAGTAATTGAAGGAGACTGCGAAGTGAGCTTGAGCTCTTCAAGCCAGCAACCACCCCGTTTATGCGTCAAATGTGATCAGTTCCAGTCGTGAATCAAACTCAAACGAAGGATCTGTAACTTTCCCACGGTGTCAATAGGTCAAGTCGCTGACAAGCTAAAATTCAAAGTATGACACCACGGTCTGGGCGCTAAATCGCAAACAATATTTTGGCATTACCACAGTGTGCCACTATCACAGCCAAATAACACGTCCTCTTGCCCTGCTCTTATACCTTGTTATCACTCTTAAACGCAGGGTGTGCCCAGCAAAACAGTTGGAGAGTATGGCAAAGCCGGATTTAGACAATGAGTAGTTCCGTTTTCATTCGTCCTTTGTCATCGATCTCAAAACGAAGATCTCCATGCGTCAAAAAGGGAGCCAGTTCCCCTAGCTACGCCACTGCTTAAACGAACAATAATATGGTGGCAATGCATCGACTTTCTCAAAAATTTCCACTTTACCAAGCTTTCCATTCTTCTTTTAATATTGCACCGGTTGGAAAAAAATTCCAATTTTTCTAAAATTAGCCTCTCTTGCATTCTATTTTGGATCTTTAAAGAACAAATAACCTTCTTGTTTCGGTTTCAAATTGAAAATGCATGTCATCACGCATTTTGCAAGGGCAAGGAGTTAAAAAAAAAAGTTTTTGCATAAGACATCTGGCAACCGCTGCACTGCAGATAGTGGCATGCACCGAATGGCAATTTTGTAAAATTTTAGTGGCCTAATGCTTTAATAGTGATGTCTTGAGCTATGTAGCGTAGCCAGGGAAGGGTGCACCGTGGCACTGTTCTACCCTTTGGGTGTATGAAGACCTTTTTTTAGAAATTTATGAATTTAGAAGTAAGGGTAAATGAAATATTTTTTTAGAACTAAAGAGCTAGGTAAACGGAACCTTTCATTGTCTAAATCCGTTCCTGCTCCCCCCCTCTTCTTAAGTTTTTCGCTGGTTATGCCCCCCTGCTTGAGCTCTTATTGAATTTTTAACAGAGAAATGATTTTTAGAAAAAAATGCATAAAGTTCCCTAAAGACTCTGGTTTTACCAAGTTTAACCGAAAACCGAGAACTAATAATCTTCAAATTTAAAACTGCTGCAGAACGAAAAAAGGACGTTTTCTTTTCCTATTTTTGCTCACGCTACGAAACTTTTTTGCGTTTTTGTTTCGCCTGCGGTCAGTCAGAGTTCATCTATGTCTCGTTTGTGAACCATTCATTGCTTCAAGTAACGCCGCATGCTCTGCACAGCTTTCTATTTTGTGTTAACTCACAAATGAGCAGCAGTGACAAATTTGTGCAAAACCGAATTTATGGTTAAATAATAATACGTAAGCAATCAGGAGGCGTTATCACGGAAAATTTTTGGAGGGGGCAGATTAAAATAAGCGAAAGTTTACAAAAATTGCAATATTTCATAAGAATGTGGTAAGCATACTTCATACTAGGCTTTGTTAAAAAGGCAAGAACAGTGCCCCATTCTGGCTACGCTGTTGCTTTTAAAAGCTGGTGGATTGGACTTGTTTGTGTTAGAACCAGTTAAGTTAGAAACAATGGAACAAGTTAGAACTATTATGCATAGTTGGTTAAGATGGTTGTTCTTTAAAGTGTGAGGTTGTTATTGTTTTAATTTGTTTCGGTTTGGTGCTGAAACCAAAGAATCAAGTTTTTATCATATTCACCGCAATACGCCGAAGTTAATGTCGCCAACGGCACTGTTCTTCTGCGGGGCCCATCTCCGCGGCTTAGCACCTGAGCAATAACAAAGAAATGCCGCAGCAGTGCCTAGCCGTTGGCAATACTGTGTTCGATTTGACCGGCCCGGAAATTGAACCCAAGCCTCCCGCTCTGTTAGCGGTGTCTTTATCTACTACGCCAACCGGCCGGTTAGTGTAGTTGGTTTATTTTTGATTCAGATTTGATTCCAAGAATTTATTTTAAAAGTTTTATTGTCTCAGTTTCAATTTAGTAAAATTTATTATATCCTTCATCACGGACAATTTATGAGATTCTAAAAAAATAAGCCTCAAATTAAAACTCGTATTTGTAGCCTACTGTAAGCTTCATGGTCACATAAATAGGGATGAGTCAGTGAATTTGATTCATACATTTTAAATAATTGCTTTTTTATAGTACAAAATTGGAAATGAAATATGCGACTGTTTTACCATTTTGTTTATTTTGTTTGACTTGCCACCGTTTGTTTTTGTAATTTTCTGACTTGGCGTTATTGATCTAATTAGTTTTGTTTCACGGTTTTTATTGGAAAACACGAATTCAAACTACACTTAATTCAAGTGTTATCATCAGAACATACTAGATATACTAGGCGTCGCAACGTAATTTAGAAGAAAAAATGTGCAAGGGGTAAGGGGAAATGATAGAGGCTCCTCGTGAAAATGCGTGTTTCAAAAATGTTAGGGGCAAGGATACGTTTTGGGTTAAGGAGCCGATGCCAGGTGGTAGTACCAACCTATAGAAGGCTTGATGAAAAATGTGAGAGATGGTTTGTCGTTGTTAAATTGGTTGTAGCTTTGAATTTTAGCGTGCAACGTTTGTAACTGAAAAACCTTAATTCCAGGGCCGTAGCCAGAAAAAATTTTAAAAGGGGCAGGGCCCGAATTTAGACAATTAGCCTGTTTCCATGACCACAAAAAACGTGGGCTTTCTCAAAGTGGGTCGGACTAAGGACAACTTTCTGAAGGTCCACTTTTTGCGATTGCCCAATTTTGCAGACCGCCTCTTTAAATTAGGGCGGCCTGGAAAGCTCACGACTTATATTAGCCCACAAAAAGCAAACTTTTACCTGACTCGAGCAAAGCCCGTGGACTGAAAACCCACAGAATATGGACATGGAAACAGGCTAAATGAGAGGCCCGTTTTTGTTTATCCTTAGTGAGCGATCTCTAAAAAAATTTCATACGTTAAAAAATGGGGAAAAGGTTGTGCCCGGTAGCCCCTCCTCCGGCTTCTCCACGGCTAAGTCTTTTGTCTTGTTTTAATGATTCCGAAAAGGGGTAATTGTTTCGTCTTACTTCACAAAGAAATGAGCGTTGAAAAAGTGCAGACTTTTAGCTCTTTCATTGCACGGAATTTTTGAAAATACATTTACATTGTTATTAATTTTAAGACGTGATATTTCAAAATTGGTTAACTTCTTCTGTCTTTTACTGATAGGCTTACGGTAATCAGATTAACTAGCATTGTAATAAAATGACAAAAAAGGCTGATAAATCGTGCAAATCATTTCGTTTTGTCACGTTGAATCAATCACCTTACAAAAAGAAGTGAGACAGAGAAACTGAGATGAAAATGCAGTCAGCTTTAGCCATGATTTGCTAAAATACGAGAGTCCCAAAAGCTTTTTCGACCCAAAAACGAACACGAGAAAAAATTTCAGAAATTTGACAAGACAGATTTCAAAAGTCTGATTTTATTCAGTTTTGGGTCGATTTCAATTATCACTTAAAGTACATACGTTAGCAGTTCTATAATTAACACAGAACGTGACACCACTCATTATACGACAGATGCTTAGCGCTGTTAAAACAGTCTGACATACCAGCAGCCCATGTCTTTTTGAGACACTGCGAGGGTGGTAAGACACTAAAGACTTTGAGACAGAGTAAAAAATTTGATACGGTGTAAACAGAGGTAGTTAGAAAATTTCTATATTTAGAATTGACTTGAACCGTAAAAAAGTTGGTAGTTTTTAATGAACGCAAATTGTTTAACTTTAACACGCAAGATGAGAAATAGTCTTTTTGCCGCTCGCAGAGACTCATTTCTCTTAGCATCTTAAAAAAAGAGTATCAGAATTGATTCAAACTTTTCTGAATTGATAGCTTTTTAAAGTGAATAAGTTTTTGAATAACTTGAAGATTTTAGTGAAGTGTATTTTTTTATGTTGCAGTGACATTGAAATATGGTGCACTTAGTTAGTATTTATTTTTAAGCTCTGAAATAAAGTTGCAAAGCTTGGCTTTTATTTCTTCAACCACAAACAACTGAAAACTACTTGAGTTACCGTATAGGAATGGCTGTTAATGCATTGGACCAACACGTTGTACCTTCTTTTGAATTGAATATTGACCCTTTGGAATTAAAAGTTAGTATTCTAATTTGAATAACCCCAAACTGTTTACTTATACTAGCAAAATACGCGCAATTACCCTCATTTTTTCATATTTTGCCCCGATTGAATATGAAGAATCCTTGCCTCGTAAAGTCTTTTTCCTAGTTTTTCCTCGCTTTACAATCTCAATTAACTTGTTATTTTTCGAAATTGTTATTTTGTTGAATCAAATTTTAAATGCAGTGAAATAAAACGTTTTGGTCTTCTGAGCAGTCCCTATGAGAATAATTGTCATGTAGCATGAAACGTTTTGAATTGATTTCGAGCTGACGTAATTTTTAAGTGGTTTGTATTTAAATAGAGGAAAGAAATTAAGTACTGGTCGTTAAGTTAGCATGCATCATATTAGAAGCTAAAGCAGTATGATTAACATATTAATTAACTTATTAATATAGAGCGAAAGCAATTTTTTCGATGATGATGTCATAGCTACGCACAAAATTGCAAACGTAGTGTCCAAATCGTTTTATCACCAAGAAACCAAACCATCGGAAAACAAACTTTTTGCTGATTCACAATCAAATTCAAAGCAACTGAACTGTGGTAAGTGATATCCTGTTTTCGCATTCTCGGAATATCAAGTCAAAATCAAATCTTCATTATGCTCGAGATATTACGCTGCAGCGAGTAACGAGTGACTGGGCCCATTTCCGCAGTTTAGCGCCTGGGCCACACAGTTTTAAAGAAACGTCGCAGCGGTGACGAGTCCCTGACAACACTAGGTCCGATTTGACCAGTCCAGGAATCGAACATCTGACCTCCTGCACCCATAGCAAAGTCTTTAGCAACTGAGTTGGCTTATTTGCTCAAAATAGTTTAGATTTAAAGACCCAGGTAGAGCCGAAATAAGGCGTTTGGGGCACTGGGCTGATTTTTCGCAGACTTTTTTAGAATGCATGATTGTACAATTTTTTTTGTGGCACGCCCCTTACCGTGAAACCATCCCTCTACACCAGGGGTGTGCAACCCACCGCCCGCGGGCCACAATCCGGCCCTCCAGGCCAGTCAATGTGGCCCTCGATGATGGCAGGACAAAAAAAATTTTTTTAAATCGATTTATTTAGCTATTTGTACCGTCTATAATACACGGGTTGTGTTTAGCATTTTATAATTTTATACATATTTGACGGTGACTGGCCCTCGACGTTGTTAAAATTTTCGAAAGTGGCCCCCCAGTGAAAAAGGTTGCACACCCCTGCTCTACACTAATCCAACAACGCGTAGGTTATATTCCTGAGCGATACACTCTGCTTCCTGTTATTTACCATTGTTGCAGTGGTGTATTATATTTACAGGTTTGTTGTTTAGTTTTTAGTCGCAGAGACAAACATTTGTAGCCACATTAGCGTAGAATGATAAAAACTTGATTTCTTATCTCAATTAGCATCTAAACGTATCATTTCTGTTTCGGATGAAGACGGCAATGTCGTAGCAGGCTACTAGCATTTAGAAATCGATCCCTCCGAAATAATTTACTAACACGTTCTACTACAAAATCGGAAGAAGTTTACCGTGTTACACATTTTTTACGTGATGCATTGTAGCATTTTGCCAAAATTGATTTTAGGAATTAATGAAAGTTTGTCAGCATTTTTCAATTAAATTTTTAGCTCAAGAGGTGAAAGGGAATATTTTTGCTTCGAAACTAAGAGTGTAAGGGCACGTTTTTTGTTTTTATTAAAAATTTTTGTTAGAAGCGCTGCTTTGTAAGCTACTGGTATCATGTTTTGGTGTTTTTTCCCGGAAGAACGTCATCGTTTTGGCAAGAAAGACGATTGTGACGTAACCATAAGCCACATTACCTAAAATTTTCATCCGCAGATATCATTACTATGCGCCAGTCGAATCCCATTCACAAAAATAAAGGAACAGAGAAAGCGGGAGAATTTAATTTGAATCAGGAACATTCATTGGATTTTAGTACGGAAGAGGTAAGTTTAATTGTGATGAAATAAGTAGCGTAAGGTGACGTAAAATATAATTGAGGAAAAAATTCGGAAGCTTAAGGGTGCGATTAGCGATGCGCGGCAACGCGATAACGATTATAGTGCAAGTAAATTTAGCAAATTTCGCGAGGTCGGTAAACAGGAAAATAAAAACAAACAAGGTGCGAAAAAAGTCGCGTCGTCGTCCGCCGCGTATCGGTAAACGATCCTTCACTGCTGCGCGTAACGCTAATTGTAGGTTGCAGTGCAAGAATAAGAAAACAGTGTTTTCAACGCCAACTTTACTAGAGTAAAAAATTCTTTATTATACTTAGGTAGGCCTATCACGCCGAAGCGTGTTACGAGTGGCGGGGCATATCTTCGTGACTTTGCGCCTGAATGCAAGTGTTGATACAGTCAGTAAGCTAAAGGTTTTAATAATATAGCTTAGCCGTTTTTTCTGCAATTGATAATAAAATTTCGTTTCAAAAATGATATTGTGAAATATGTCATAATTTAAATCGATTTATTTCTATTATGTTTGCCAAACATTTATTTATATCGCAGATTCAAGGAACCCCTTGTGACATGTCAAATATCGATTATGATAAAAAATCAATATCGAGTATTTTGGCCGAAACACACGAAAAGACCCAAAGGTAATATTTGTATTTCCGAAAAAGTGTTTATTTTTTGTAAAAATTTGTTTATTTTTTCGTGAAGTGAAAACAAATTGATCGAAACGGTTTGAATCGTAAATCTAATATAAGTGAGAAACCACTGTCTCTTAGTAACAATAGTTGCTGTGGCAGCCGTCTAATTACCAAGAAATTGGAATTCATTCATAAAATTTCCTACGGAACTCATTACTACAGCGTTGAATTTTCAGGGATTTCCCTTTTTTCTATATTTGGAATTTATGAATGGCAAATTTGTTAATTGTGGATTTTTTTCAGTACTATTACACGACGAGGGCTTCCGGTTTTTTTGAATTTGTCTCAAATGGAAGACTCAGCACAACAAGTGCCAACCGGTCACGAGTACCACGACACCGAAACAGCTCAGTTTCACAGTCACGTCTCCACAATGACCTCTAGTGGAGGTAAGTAAAAAATCACCAAAATCTTTAACCGTTTAAATTTTGTGTTGTAAATTCTCTGATGTACTCTATTGGAGTTAAAAAAACGCAGTTTAATTTAAAAATTGAATTAATTTTGCTGAAATAACTAAAAAATGTATTTTGATTTTGGAAAACAATTAACTATTACCTTTTAAAACAAATAAAGTTGAGATGTTCAGGATTCGGTTCACTCTTACCACTGGGCCATTTCTTAACAAAGAGTCTTTACAGTCTGGAATGAGTTGAGCCTATTGGCTGTGCGTAGCAAGGCTGACGAGACTTTTATTATACTCGAAACATTAAGTAATCCCTTGCAGCGTTTTCATCCAACTTTGAAATGTTGTTTTTGCATGGTAATAAACAGAATATAAATTAGTACGTTTTGCTTATTAGTGTTTACAATTTCAAAGGTTCAAAAACCCCCAGCTTGCCTCTGTTCACTCCTGGGACTGGAGCAAAAATGAATGAAGCGATATCCGAATCCTTTTCCGCTTTCAATGACGTCATGAAGGCCCACAACATACCCAAAGGTAGTTTTTTGTCTTTGAATTTGTCATTTTTTTACTTTGCAAATATGACTTTTACCAGCAAAACTTAACAAAATTCACAAATATTTTATTTCAGATCCGAGAGAATGGTCCCAAAATTCAGTTTTAGTATGGGCTCAATGGATAGCCGAAGAATTCAACATTTTCACTTTGGATCAAACAAAATTTTGCATGACAGGCTTAGAATTGTGCCAACTTCAAAGCGAAGAATTTTTGCGGCTTTGTCCCCCTTTCGTGGGCGAAATTTTGCTCGAACACCTAGATCGACTTCAAACCGGTAAAAATACAATTTTTTTATGTCTAATTGACACCCGTATTTATGTTTTTCCGTCTATTCTCTGTAATGATGGAATCACATCAAGACTTCAAAAATCAACGACATGACCTATGCAGTACCGCGCGCGGGTGACAGTTCTTAAGTGACGGGTTTGATTCTCGGCTGGTAGCCGCTCGAATTTGAAATAATTAGGGAGTGGTTGCTGCTGGCTTGAAAAAAAAAAGCCAACTTTTGCAGTCTCTTCAATCTGTTACATTTTTTTGTTCAACGTAAATTAGGAAATGAGTTGATTTGGTAAAATGTGGTCGGTCTGTTCATTGTTTTGAGTTTCATTAGTGACTGAGCCTCGTTACTGAGCGCAAATTAAAAATATCAAACATCAAAGACTTCTGATCAAACCAAGAGATACCAAACTTAGTCAGCTGCAGTTAAAAGCAATAATATATTTACCTTTATTATATTTAGAATCCAGCGCTGACCATTTTTTGACGCAAACGTCACCGGATTTAACAGTTCATACGGAAAACTTAAGTCCAACAGGTAAATATTTGCTAATTTTGCCTACTTTGGCAAGTCAGTAGTTCAAGTGACTAAAATTACTGTATTTTTTATAGAAGAGTCCCCTTTGAATGATTTCGATCAAGCTTCTTACGCTCAGCAATCCACAAATGCAAATTTAGATCGAATGGGAACTTATGGCCCTGAGGGCAACTTCTACCCCTATAACAACGGTCAGTACTCAGAACCAGAATGTTCTCCAACTGTAGAATTTCCTCCACAACTGCAGAGACCAGATTCTTTAGCCTTTACACCAATGGATGGTTCCTATACTGGTTTCCAAACCTATGCAGATCATAGTCCATTGTCTAATTTGTCTCACGTAAAGCAAGAACAAAATTTTCTGCCAAATTTCCCTTCCAATTCAAACAATTTTGAATTTCAAGAAAATAACCACCCACAATTGAACGTATCTAACATAAAAATTGAATCTGTAAAACGTCACGATTCTTTGCCTCTTCCCTCAAATTTCTCCCACAATCTTGAAGATCATGGTGTTTCCACTGTGGAAATAAAATCGGCTCCAATCCTTCAACCCTTCCAAAATCCGCCATTCTTTGATCCAGCTGCATTGAAGAAATACGGATTTAATAATGCTTCTTCTGGCATGGCTTTTACTCCGTCAGATTTACAATATTCTCACGATTTGTATTCCTTAAATTTACCGGAAGCTCCAATGCGGCAAAAATCAACTAAAGGTAGGTGTTTACTGTAGTTATAAAACTTAGCAAGCTGAAGTCAATTGCAGCAAATTTAAAATAAGAAAAATAAACCACAGTTATAGTTTTTGTGACTGGATGTTTCAACAACTTACATTTGATTCATCATCAACAGCATTGTATGCTAGGCAGTACAAAACTGTATCAATTTTAAGCTATTTTCGGCCCGTATTTACTGAGTTTTCAAGTATTTAATGAAAGTTTTTGAATAATTGCGCTCTCTTTAATAGTATTAACGTTTCTAAGCTACTTTCTAATGTTTCAATCATATTGTCAAATCTTTGACGATTTTCACTTTTGCAGAAAAAATTCAACAAGCGATTTTAAACAAGAAGGCTGACATGAGACTAAAGCAACAGAGAAGTCACCCTTATGGTTGGAAAAACAAACAAAGTTCTTTGAACGGTTATGATGCTGTTGCTGCATTTAATGATTTAAACAAGCTTTCAGAAGATCCTCCCAGCAAACCTGTCATACCAGGAGCATATCTTTCCGGTTACAGTGGTAAGTTAGTATGGGCCTACTTTTTCGATTTTTTTGACGTTTTTCCTTTGCTCTCGCGAAAAAGTGACTTGGTACAAAGCAGAAAATAAATCCGTTTGAGCAAATTTTAAAAACGGTTAGCGCAATTACTTAGGTTGCTTTAACTTTTAGTTTTTACGTACTATGCAGTGATTTTCTAGCTTTTTTAAGAGTTCTGTGCTCGCTGGTTTTATTAACTTGTTGTTTCAATTGTAGGGAGTGGACCCATTCAGCTTTGGCAATTCTTAATTGAACTTTTGACGGATTTATCATGCCAGCATTTTATCACATGGACTGGAGACGGTTGGGAGTTTAAAATGATTGATCCGGATGAAGTAGCTAGGTGAGAATCTGTTTATGAATTTTTTACGATAATTTCAGCGAGATGTAGGTCTCTTAAACCACACTCACATAAACTAACCAACACTGCAACAGTTTTCGCCATTGGTCAAGTGCGCTGTTTGTGCATTGCAATGTAGTTTTTTTGGTTGCGGAAATGCTTTTTACTGTTGCTATGACCAGGAATAAACGGATTAAAGTGTTGAAAAAACTTGGTTAATTGAATAACAACAGGCTTGCTGCAAAAACTTATAAATATAATCTGTCTGCGCTTGTGTATTTAAGTGTCGTGATTTTGTCAGCGCCTTGAGCAAATGTGCATTTGAAAATGGCGCTCTACAAGCATTTGCTTATTATTGTTATTAATCAAATTAAGACAATATTTACCGATACAAGTGAGTAATAAGCAGCAACACTGGGTCTACCCAGTGGACGTTTACCTACGACACTACCTTTTGCAATTTTTTGCTACAAACACTTAGCTGTTGGGAAATTTTGTTTAGAAAAATTCGTGCACATCGTTATCGATGCAACTTCCTTTAAGCGTTGTTGGTAAAGCTAATTCCATGTTAAATTATTATTGTGCGGTTTTTCTATCTAATGCAAACATTTTTTGTGAAGATACGTAATTTCCGCTCCCAACTTTCGGAGTTTAAGAAAAAAGTTACTAATACAACACATTATCAAAACTCGTAATGAGTTGCTAACTTTGCTCTTGTAGTCAGAACGACGTTTGGGGTAATATTGCGGCTCATAGCTTGCAAAATTAAATGTAGCCTTTCCTACCGTATCTCCTTGTGAAAAGTTTAATAAACTTCCAAACTAAAATTATTGAATTAACAATTTTATTTGTTTAGGCGATGGGGAAAAAGAAAAAACAAGGTTAAGATGAACTACGAGAAATTGTCTAGAGGACTGAGATATTATTATGACAAAAATATCATACAAAAAACAGCTGGACGGTAAGTGACCGTGCAAACTCTAATACAATTATCTTTTTGGTGTGTAAATCCGATTTTAATGAAGTTAAACCTTTGTAAGCATGGGATGTAGGCTAGTTCTAAAGATTATAGACTAAAGAGCTTGCACAGTAATAGTTTATTAGGCTTATAGTTCTTGAATATAGCTTAAAAACTGGCCCTAATTTGTCTTTATACCGAAGCGTTAATATTTAAACAAAATTGCTATAATTTGCAGCTTTTCTTTCGTTAAATTTAAATTGTAAGCTTTTCCGATTATCAGTAATTCTTGTCATTTATGTATTTCCATTTTACTTTTACAGACGTTACGTTTATCGTTTTGTGTGTGATTTGGAAACACTGTTGGGCCACACTCCTGCGGAACTTCATGCAATGCTCAATATCAAACCAGAAGAAAGTTACGACGACTGTTGAACAGAATCAATGTCAGTTCTCTTTGAACATCTATGGATCGTTGCCCCTTACGTAGGCGAATCTCGATCGCCTAGAGGGAGCTAGGAACCCAGCAAACTCCCTTTCTAAGATTTTTGTTATGCATGAACACATTGGTATTTTGATACCGGTACTTTTTGACCCCGAAAAATAAATCTGCTCTTTTGTTTACCCAAATTCTCAAGTTTTATTGTTTCTAGGCTTAGTTGCCGCCTGATAGTGTTTGAAATACTGAAAATTGCCTTTAATAAAAGCTCCTGCACTGCAGTTGCTCTATCTTGGGAAGATTTGGTTAAGAGTTTGTGTTTTTAGCCATTTGGTGGTCTAGGAAGTTTTGTGATTGTAGTATTGGGATGTTTTCTAATATTTTAATTGAAAGCCCTATCGTTTAAGCTTGTTGTAGGCTATGCTTGTTGAAATTTTGGATTGCTACTGCTCTACTTTTGCGCTTTATAATTATTTATCTGAGTTTGCCTTTATTTGTTATCCTGCTGCAAAATGATTGTAGGCCTATCTTCAGTATACTGCAGTATTTATTTTTGCTTTTCGTTTCACTGCTTGCCCTACGCTACGGTAGTTTACCAGCTAGCTAATATTAATTTAATTTCGGTAAAATTGCCTCATTGCTTTGTATTTATGGTATTTTTAAGTTATGAAGTAGTTCGCGTAAATTACTGAACTTTTTTGACAAACATTCAACAAAATTGTGTTTACAATACCATTTTTTTAGCGTCTGCCATTTTAGTTCATGTTATTTATTATTGTTTATTTGAGAAGCATTATATTTTTGCGTGTGCGTGTTTTTTTTTTTTTTTTTGACAGCCTGTTTGCTGCCCTTGTGCAGCTTTAAAGCTCCCTTCATAATAATAACTTTTCAAGAGCGTTTTCAACTTTTTATACTCAGTCAACATGAATAATTGCTTTTATTCAGCTACCAAAGCTTGGCCTAAGGCCTACTTATTTTGTTTTGTTAACGATGTTCACTGTTTGAAACAGATTTGTATTTATTTTATTTATTAAAAACAGTGCACTTATACTGTGTTTGTGTTGGTATCTGTTCTGAGCTAGGCTTTATAAAATTTTTGTGGAATACGTAGTTTTTTTTCAGCAGTTGGTTTCAAATTTTGAGGTCACTTCAACATAAACTTTTGTGAATGTTAAATTTATGCAAAGAAAATAACATTATGGGTATTTTTATTGATCTATTCAAGGCCTTCGATACCCTAAATCATGGCATCCTACTCTCAAAACTTTATCATTATGGTATTAGAGGCAATGCACACAAGTGGTTTCAAAGTTACCTCACTAATCGAAAACAGTACACTGAATTCCACCACCAATCCTCAATTTCATGTAACATAAAGCACGGGGTCCCACAGGGGTCAATGCTTGGCCCTCTTTTATTTTTAATATATGTAAACGATTTCTACCATTCCCTTAATCATGCACATGCAATTATGTATGCCGATGATACTAATCTCTTTATTAGCAATAAATGCCCAGAAAAAGTTTTTTCGCTTGCGCAGCAGGAATTGCACAACGTAGCAAATTGGCTATCGGCAAACAAACTATCACTGAATACAGATAAAACTAAGCACATATTGTTTGATTCAAACCGCAAAAAGATAAATAACAATAAACACCAATCTTTATATTTCAAAAAGAAGTCTATAGAACAAGTTAAAAATAGATTATTTTTAGGGTTACATCTTAACGAAAATCTCTCGTGGAAACCGCATATGTTAGCCTTGTTCAAAAAACTTAGAAGGAATATCGCCATTATGTATAAACTGACGTTTTACTCAAACAAAACAAACTAACAAGCATATCGAAGCATTAAATCTACTTAGTATCAATGACATATTCACATTAGAAACAGGACGGTATATTCATGTACAAACTAAATCATAATCAATTGCCTGAAATATTCAATCCCCTATTTAAATTTAACAACATAGTTCACTCCATTTCAACACGAAATAACAACGCCTATTACTACCCATTTTATTCTAAAAGCTCCACTCAGCAATCAATAGAATACAGTGGGGTTAAGGTGTGGATTGTGGAATGCTCTCCCGAATGACATTAAGTCATTAAAATCTAAATCGCTATTTTCATCTAAATTGAAACAGCACCTAAGCAAACGAAATTACAGTAGTCTGCACCTCTATATTTACTTTGATTGTCACCCATGAGCATGACTTATGAAACAGTCCTTGTACACACTGCTTGTACATAGTTGCATAAATTGTTCATATATATATTTTTTTTCTGTGTTTTTGGTAGAGCAAAATTTTGGGCTCTATATTGTAAGTTGTTTTCTTAAACGTAAATTTGCTGAGTCTTGATTAGGTTTTGTGGCCGTGCAGAACATCTACCAATGATTTGTTTAGTGTTTTCATAACTTGATGCACGTTTTAAACCCTCTGGGTTTTGTCACTTTTCCTTGTTGGCGCATGTTACATTCTCGCGCTGTTTTTGATGCTGTTTTTGTACTGTATGTTAGCGTGCATCAGCGAAAAAATAAATAATTAAAAATATCGAATATTTTTTTCCTAAGACGGAAGTAATTGTAGCTCGGTTTTGGTAAGCGAACGGGTCAGTTGGTTAATCTTAGTAAATTGGCTTTTTTTAACACTTGTTTTTCCATTTTTTTTATTTATTTTTAAACCGAAACCAAGTTAGAAACAAATCTTGACTACGCCGACAAGACACAAAAAATTCGGTTTCTCTAATTATAGAATAGTATGGCATAGTATGGAATAGTATGGCATAGCACGGAATAGTATGGCATAGTATCGCATAGTATGGAATAGTTTGGCATAGCATGAGTATCAGGAGTATGGCATGGTATGGAATAGAAAGGGACTGTGGTATGGTATTGCAAAACTGGGCGATAAGACGTTTGGGACACTAGAGTAAAGTAGCCCATATAAAGAGTTAAATTTGGGCTCAGGGTAAATGTGCCTTAAGCCTAATTTAGGGCAAATGGACCTCAGAACAGGACGGTTGAAGCAATAAATGGGCCCTACAGTGGCGGATCCATGGGGGGGTGTGGGGGATGCATCCCCCCCACCAGCCAATTTCAACAATGTTTTTGATGAATAAAATATTCCATAATTTCAAACCCCTTCGATTAAACAATAATTCTTACGCCTTTAGGTCAGTACTCGAGTTTAGGGGGGATGCGGGAGGATGCCCATCCCCCCATAAAACATTTTAGCGTAAACCATCCCTTATAAACAATGACCATCCCTCCTTTACATCTGCGTGAAAAGCTTACACCAGGGGTGGGCAAACTACATACGGCCTGCGGGTACTTACAAGAAATATAAACCTTGTTTCTTACTGATATTGCGTGAAATATAGGATATTTGCGAATGTGACGTCCTTTTATTTTTCTGCTCACTTGATTTCTAGTGGAAAATAGGATATCTGCGGTCGTGATGACCTTTATTACTGTACTTTGCTTTTCCAATCAGTGCGGCCCTTGGCTTGCCCTCCTCTGGCTTACACCATCCCCACATAAGTGTTTTTACAACTCGAGCACTGTTTAAGGTGTGTTTTACACAGAATGCGATGCGGCTTTTCGTATGAAAAATGACGTAGGCCACGAAACAGTTAAAAGTTTTGACGTAAAACTACGTCACTTTGCACGGCATTTTAGAGAACAATCGTAAGGTGCTTTACAAAATAACCCATAAAAAGCAAAACTCTTGGGGTTTCGAGTTGTGTGAAAGAAATTTCCACCAACTTCTTACGTCAAAAAATGGATGAAATTGTGTACAGCAAATCGGATTAAAATCGCGTTTGGTGCAAACAGACCTTTAGCCACGCATAAATCGAAAATGTGCGAACAAAATGCAATATACGGTATAATTTCGGTAGAGAGGTGCTATTTACAAACAATACAATGGTGCTAAAAACACCACTGGGTTTAACATTATTGTTTAATCTTTAACTAAATTAATCAAACATTTTCGGCGATTCCATAACGCCCTCTCCAGGATCTACAAGGAATTAGTAATGATTGAAAAACCACACTGCAAACATTGGCTGCAAGAAAATTACAAAATACGGTACCGGTACTAACAAGTGCTGCAACTGTCTTAGCTCTAGCCTAGCTTTCTCATTTTTCAGTAAATTTTAAATTACGGTACGACAACAATTACTCATGACACGACAATTGCTTACTTAAGAATGTAATTGTCGTACCGTAATTTAAAATTTACTGAAAAATGAGAAAGCTAGGCTAGAGCTTAAACAGTTTCAACACTTATTAGTACCGGTACCGTATTTTGTAATTTTCTTGCAGCCAATGTTTGCAGTGTAATTTTTCAATCATTACTAATTCATTGTAGATCCTGAAGAGAGCGTTGTGGAATCGCCGAAAACGTTTGAATAATTTAGTTAAAGATTAAACAATAATGTTAAACCCAGTGGTGTTTTTAGCATTAAGTGCTTTGTAAAATTCAACATATTTGGTGAAGGACTAATTAGGAGCAAAAGAACAAAATTTGCGTTACAAATTGTTCGAAAAGCGATAAAATGCCCATTACAGTACGCAAATTTTCAAAAATTTTCCGAGGGAGCATGCCCCCGGACTCCCAAAGAGTTATTTTTGTTTCCCTATTTGCTTCAAATTTAACTTTGCCAGAAAAAATACGTTAAAGAAATGTCAAAATTTGGTGCTAAACAGATCTGAATATACCTCCCTCACATGGACACTTTTTCTAAAAAGGGCTTATTTACGCTCTTTTTCGGGTTTAACATCTTTACATTCAGTTAACATTCAACCAAATTCAAAACTGCATCCCCCCACCAAAATTTTCTGGATTCGCCCCTGGGGCCCTAGGAATAGGATGTTAATTTAGGGCACTGGGGCATATCCTATGCATAATTAAATGGGGCTCTAGGACCAATGGGCTCTAGGACCAATGGGCCCTAGGGCATTTGGGGCAATAGGGGATATGGGCAGTGGCGACACCATAGGGGGGGGGCAATTGCCCCCCTGTAAAATGTCTTGCCCCTCCTGTAAAATTGTGCGTAAAAGTTATATTTTTCGCGTTTTCCTCGAAGCTTACCAGATCAATCAAGTTAGGGAAGAAAAAGTTTTTGATTTCCTCTGTGTAGAAGTGTGTAAATTATGCGAGCGCAGGTTTCCCGCTGTAAAAGTGATAAAAATAGGGGCAGTCGCCACTGCTGCGCTACGGGGAGTTGTCAAGGTTGTTTTGTTGTGGATTTATCTATTTACCGCTGCATCTTGAAGTTTAAATTGTTTGTCGTTTTTTGTAGTGAACCGCGAAAACTTTACGCAGGCTTTCTTTCATCAGTTACTGTGCTTTCTTTCTGTCTTCAATCTTGTCGTGACTTCAAATTTTTGCGTGATCCGTCATGTTATCATGTCTTTTGATAAAAAGTCATAGTCGGTCTGAAATTGTCTCACTTTTCTTTCAATACAATTCTACAATCATTTCAACTACAATTATTGCAACAATAGCAGATTCAGTCAGAACGGTATTAGTGACTGTAATCCAAGCCAGCGCGTTATATTATGACGTCATTACTTATGATGTCATTAAACCGTTGTCCCCCCTTGAACGAGGCTTGCCACCTTGTTGCCCCCCCTGCAAGGGCGTTGGAAGTACTTTCAAGTAGGGGGGGCTGAAATTTGTGATATCATACCAACGTCTGGCAACATACATCATACAATACATATCATGCACTTTACTTCAATAAAAGTCATTTGGAGGCTGCTTGATGAACTCCAGCTTTTCTCTAGCATAAACACAGTAGCTAGATCGACGTTTATAAAGGTGTTTACCTCCTTTAAAATAACTTATCATCCGTTCACAAGCTCCTAGTCTGAAACTCCTAGGCAGGAGCGTATTTAGGGAAACATTGTGCCATGTCATTCCCCCTTTTGTTTCTGCCTTTTAGTAAAAAAGAGCAAGATTAATGGTGACAAATATGCCAGACTCTTTTGATAGTTTTCGTAGCTTATTCCAGGAGCGGAGCCGGGTAGATAGGTTGAGGGGTATGCATCCACCCACCAGCCATTTTCAAAAATATTTCTGATGTATAGGCCTACTATTTTTCCATAATTTCGAACCTCTCTGATAGCAATACGCCTTACGTCTTAAGCACGCATAATCAAAAATGTGCGAACAAAATGCATCATATTAGGTGAAGCACTCAGAATTAGGATCAAAAAATTTCAACAAAATTTGCCTAAAAATTATTCAAAAAGCACCAAAATAGCCATTACAGCATGTAAATTTTCAAAATTTTTCGGGGAAGCATGCCCCCGGATTCCCTAGAGCTTTTTTAGTTTCTCAATCAGCTTCAAATTCGTTCTTCCCCAAAAAAATACGCTTGAAAAATATGTGAAAGTCATGCCCCCCTCTTCTCAAAATTTTTCGCTACGCCACTGCTCCTAGGGTAAGCTAGCTAATTCTAATTCGATATTTTGTTGTTTCGCTGTTATTTGCCCAAAAGTTTCTTTTAAAATTGAAGAAAGTTTCCTTGCGACATCATATTAAAAGCTTGTACACGAAGTTACCAAAAATCCAACAGTTTTTGCGATTTTGTTCGCCTTTGACACAAAGTTGCAAAAGTTAGTACGTTGGTTTTGATAGTATCAATGAAGAAAAGAAACAAATTAGAAGTGACGCCATAAGTCATTGTTAAGTGCCTTAGGCTGTACTGTTATGATAAATTCTTGAAAGGGGGGGCTGAAGGAGGGCTCAAAATTTCTATGGGGGGGCTGAAAAAATGTAGGGAGGGCTTCAGTTCCCCTCAGCCCCCACCTTCCAACGCCCTTGCCCCCCTGTAAAATGAACCTGGTTACGCCACTGATATGGGTCTCAGCATGTTTTGGTCCCTGAGACAAACGGGCCTTAGGACGGTTGGGACAAAATACTATTCCATACTTTGCCATTCTATTTCATGCTATGCCATATTATTCCATACTGTGCCATATTATTCCATTCTATTCCATACTATGCCATACTATTCCATCCTATGCCATACTGTTCCATACTATTCCATAAATAGAGACACCTAAAAAAATTTCGTACACAGCACGCTAGGAGACCTAAGAGCAATATTTCTCAAGTCTAGGCTTCTTTGTAGCTACACTTGATTCGTTCATGTGTGACATTAGTGAGACTTTAAATCATTTTATGTCGTATGCTCATTGACAAGCGCCGAACAATTTTCCTGTTTGACGAGTATTGTGCATCTGATTCTGAAGTTATTTAGGGAAAGTTGTAGCAATTAAAGTTGTAGTATGCGGTTGAGCCGTGAGCACTGCCTGAGGCGACACGATGAACTTGAATACGCACTCGTATCAGCATTAGTTAGTGTTCAAACTTGTTCCAGAGAAGATAGATGTTGCTGTTGCTAACAGCAACACTGATTGAATTAAGTAAGCCCGGGAGAGTCACACCGGGTCTTCACCTCAACTGCTAAGAACAAACCAGACTGTAAAATCCAAATTCTTGTATTTGATCTTCAATTCGGGTCTGACAGGCGATTAAAGCAGATGTTGAAAGATGTCAGTTATAGCAGCCAAAGCAGTTGGAGCAGCAGTACAGGCAGTTACAGCAGCAGTCGAAGCAAATTTAAAATCAAGTGTTTGAGGGCGGTATTCACTCAACTTCCAAACTTCTAAGTTAAAAACCAACAGCCACAAAATAAAATTGTTAAAATTAAGCGCCTTCCTTGCTGTGCAAGATGCAACTCAAAATTCAAAAAACTGAAAGGTGTTCCAGCGTTACGTCTGTGAAGTCAACAAAAAAGTGCAGGAAAAAAGGCAATGACGTAACGCGGCTGTTTACTTAAAATTTGCAAGAAGTTTCGTGTCTAAAAAATAAAGTGTCGAGGCATAATGCGATTCTGTAACAGTTGCCGTGCTCTTTTTGAAGAAGTGGATGAACTACAGCAAGGTAGGCTACTGCAATGCTGCAGCCAGGGCCGGATTTAGAGTTCAGACAATGAGAGGCTTGGTGAATTGCGATCAGACTCATGTCTTCGTCTTAGCATATCAAGGTTTTGATGGTCGATTTCAAAAAAATGAGGAATAAAAAGGTCTCCGGTGTTCGTGGCAAGGCCTCATATTTTTCGAGGCCCTAAGCATCAACTTGCCTGGCCTATGGGTGAATCCGGCTCTGGCTATAGCAGTGCTGTTTTTAAAGAAGTGGATGAACTACCGCAAACTACGGCAAGGTACTACAAAAAATTACGTTGAAAACCATAAAATGCGACGCCACGCATCAGCGGTTGTTACAACGTAATCTATCAGGACCAGGAGGACATGATATCACCTGACGTCACTGCAGGAATGCATTGTTTCAAGTACAGTAGTCTACTTTTGCGCTGTACTGCCCACGTGCATTGTTTCTGCTAAAAACAGATACGAGATTAATTTTTGGTTATGATGTTGGAAATTGCATTGAATGCACAGACGTTGCAGGTATTATCAGACCTCAAAAGCAGTGATACCTGGATAGTTTACCATTAGACTAGCAGGTTTATTCAGGTTAGGCAACCCGTACTGACACGGATATTTCCCTGCTGGTCTAGCAGACTTTGGCTGAACAACTGAGCAGGAGGATAGTCTAGTCAGCAGGCAAAAGTACTGAACTGAGTATCTGCAGAAATTTCTGGGATGAGGTGTGAAATATCATAGTGTCATTATTTGTCATATCATACTGTCATAGTCTAAACTCCCTCTGACACAGTGACATAGTTTTCTTTGTTGACTTTCACCTAAGTTTTACTTGGCTTGCTGGCAATGAAATTGCAGCATGTAACTGTGTAAAGCACAATGAACATAATTGTCAATTTGTCACACCTGCTCAGTCATAAACCACACACTGAGGGTGGAGTTGGGTGCTTGTCATTCAGCATTGGTGCATAGCCTGTAGTTCAGCACTGAACATGTGACTCTGTGCTTTATTTTCATTTGTTAGTGGTATTACGGTATATACCCTTTTTAGTAAAATAATGATTTGTTTAGGTTGGCTACTGGTATATGTACCGTTACGGTCTACAATAAGATTTTGTCTCTTTGATTGAGTAGCCTAAATTAAATGGTCTGGTCAATAGTTGCTGTTGGCCGAGAGCAAATATTACAATTGTACCGGTATATAGCTGTATGGTACCGGTACCAGTATATACAGAGTACCACTGGAGGGGCAAGAACTGCATTCAGATAAAACAAGCTCATATGAATTAAGCCACTTCATATAGAATGTCCACGTTAAACCAGGGCTTCTTTGCTGATGTCCAGATGGCACATAACACGTCATTGCGTAAAGCCAGACGCTTGCATTGTTATGACATAATATCACTGGGAAAGTCTCGCTTTAAAGTAGACATTCTCAGTTCTATGAGAGGCAGCTGATTTCCTACTAGCTCCAAAAAAACTATATATGCAGTATGCAATGGTGGCAATACAACGCGAAAGAAACATTGAAGCAGTCGCAAGTGGTTGATGACACTGTGTCCAATTTGATTGGCTCATCAATCAACCACCTGACCTCCCGCATCAATAGCCATGTCTTTAACTACCATCCAGCCTGACATTACACTGCATTAAAATTAATCAAAATTGAAATGCTGTTTTTTGTTTCTGCAGTAGTTATAGCTTTATTCTGTGTACATAATGTGTTTTACTGGTTATTGATGGTTTTGTATTTTTGTTCAGAATTCATTAACGGACTTAGCAATCTATTTGATCAATGTATTGTAGAGTATTTTTAATGGATATTTAGCCAGATGGAGTTTAGACTTCTTATTTGGGGACATCAAGTTTTTCATAGCTATCAAAATGAAAAGAAACTTATCGCTAAATACTTGTCTTTACTCAATGTTTTGTATTTTCATCTTTTCAATGACCTTGGCCGTTATTTGGTTTCAGAGACAACCAAATTCCAGGTTAGTAAAATCAACCAGTTAACTAGAGATATATTTTTAAAGCACTATTGGCTTGCGTCTTTGAAATTAGAAGCTTCCGACTATTATAAGTTATGTGCCAACTTTCATCAACTCCAATTGTTCTACTCAGCACCACAAAGACATGTTGCAGTTTTGTATCCTGATGTTTTCAATAATAACTTTAAAGTTCCATTACATTCCAGCATAATTAAGGTCACATATTGAAGAAATTGGTGTTTTATTACTACTATACTTGCATGTTTACTTTCACTTGCTTCAGAAAACTGATAATGTATTTTATATAATTTAGCAACATCTTTATTCAATTATGAGAAATAACGAGCTTGCTTAGGAGTTGCCGGCCACCTCTCAACCAAGCCAAGATATAACAATCCCATTGAGTGCCTTCCCCAACGGCACTAGTAAACTTGTCAGTTTGTTCTCCACACTGTCTTTTTAATGCTGAACGTCAAACAGGGAAGCTGTGAATATTTATTTTACAGTCATTGGTTTGACCCAACTTGCAATCATACTTGAGTCTCTACAGCTCCGGAGGTGGACACTCTTACCACTTTGCCATCTAAGCGGTTATAGAATAATTAGTATCAATATGACCTTTTTTATCTCATTCAGAAACTGGTTAATAGTTGAAAGAAACATCAGTTTTAATTTTGAAAAAAAGAATGAAGAACAGTTCAGACGAAACATTGTATTTGTCAAGACTCACAAGACTGCTGGATCTACTATTCAGGTAATGTGTTGTGTAAGTCTTACTAAGAAAGGTGACAATTTGTGTTTGAAATTAGTTTTGCTGTGATTCGTTCGACTAAGATCAGAAATCCACAAACTAAACAACAATTTTTGACCAATATGTTTGCAGACAGATGTCTTCAATTTTATGACATCAACCCTGTTCCTTCTAAGGTTCAAAATTTGAGGAAATAAGAACTTATGGGCAAAATTCTCCAATTTTTCGTTAAAGCATGTGGACTGGAATGGTATTTTTTTGGCTAAATCTGAATTGAAGTGTTCAATATTTTGGTGTAACACAAAAGTTTTTTACACCAAAAGCTCAACTTTGAGGCCAAAATTGGATTGAACTTTCCATAAGCCCCTTAAATCTTTAGGCTAATTTTTCATTAAATTTTATATTGGGTGAATTCGCACTTGCTAACTAAATGAGGATCAGTGGATATCCGTCATAAATTGGGATTACAATATCTTCATTTTTTGTTGTTTGAGTTATTTATTTTTCTAAAGGTTTCATTATGCTTATAATTTATCCAAGCTTTTCAATGCGTTAAATATTGTTTTTGCAGAATATCTTGATACGCTATGGTTTGCGTCACAATTTGACCATTGCATTTCCATTAAACAAACACAATTTTAATTATCCAAAGCCGTTTCGTAAAGATTATGTTCACCCTGACGGTAGGTAATTTTTGGAAAGTTCGTTAACCAAAAGCGCATCGGTTTGCGTGCGTCGTACAATTTTTTTTGTTGCTTTTTTTCTCCTCAGGGAAAAAAGTGACAGAGATGCAGGTGCTGCGACGAGCTTGCTTTGTAATAGTTAGCCATTTGCCTGCTACTCAAAACTAGAATGTTTTTATGTGTCTTTCCCATCAGCAAACTTGCCAGCTACTGTCCTTTTAATGTTGAATGGCAAACAGGGAAGATGTGAATACCAATTTTTAACCCAACTTGGATTCAAACCACAGTGTTCTTCTCTCGTGGCAGTTGTTCTATTTGCCATTTGATTAGTATACTCTAGAAACATTGGACAAGATATCTTTCAAGATGCATTAATTGACCGTGAGTTTCTTTTCTGTTAGTTTTGCAAATTTTCGCTTCTCATTTCTATGATAAAATGATTTTTTGTTTTCTGATTCACGAAAGCAGAATCAGCAGCACTGTTTACAACACAAATCTTAGAAGCGGTTAGTTAGAGTAATGCGTCTTAGTCGGAAAAAGTGAAGGCATAGCCACAGTAATTCTTGAAACTGGACGTTTCGACAACATAGATTCAGCTGTCATCATCAACAGTGTAAGTGAGCAAGTTTTGTGCTGGCTTGCTTACACTGCTGATGATGACAAACGAATCATTGTCAAAACTTCCAGTTTTAAGAATTACTGAGGCATTATTTTCTTCCTAAACCTATTTTCGTCCCATAGTTATTGTATATCGTAATCTGTATTAATGGCTTAATTATATACTTCAAAGCGTTACACAAAATATATTTTGCACATTTTCGCTTATTTAAAGTTGTTTTGTTTTAGGTTTTTCGAAAGGGTATAATATTATATGCCATCATATGAAATTCAAATACACAAGCGTGCAAGAAGTGATGCCTCGTGATTCTGTATATATCACTATAATACGTGAGCCCGCAGCTCTTTTTCAATCTACTTTTGCCTACATGCGACTTATTGTGCCTTCATTCAAACTTGTACCTTTGCAAATAAATGCTTCAGAAATATGGTTGGATAATGCCGATAAGCACTTGTTATCAGCAAAAACTTCCCCTTTTACTTTCTTCACAAGAAATCATCTGATGTCAGATTTGGGATATAACTACGCAATGACTGGAGACACCTATATTAAAAAAGCTATTAGCGAAATTGATTCGATTTTTGATCTCATTTTAATCACTGATCATATTGAAGAATCTTTGGTCTTGCTTTCTCAGCTTTTGCGAGTGCCATTAGAAGAAGTGGCTTTTTTAAAAGTGCTTGAACGAGAAAAAACAAACCAGACTAAAGAGCTACGTAGGAGAATCCGCGACAAAGTAAGAAAACGGAATACAGCGGACACAGCATTATTTGATTACTTTAACGCATCGTTGTGGAAGAAAATAGAAAAATTTGGATTTGATAAAATGGCTAACCAGGTCATAAAATTACGTCAAATTAATAAAAATCTGTATGACTTATGTGTTGGAAATACTACAGGTTCTTCCTATCCTTATACAAAGAATAAATTTTGGACTGCCGATATGTATCAACCCAAAGGGCAGGTTATGAAAAGATATCGGTTAAAAGAGGAAGCAGAATCCATAAAAGAATGTACTTACCTTGTTGCGCCTCCAAAAAGTTTAAGTTTACATGCTTTTTCTAAACAAAAGGAGCTAATAGCTAGAAATATGAAGTGAATTTTTTAAATCCGCATGTGCTGTTCTGAGCGCGGGACTATTTGACGTGGGACAACTCTGCGTTGATACACCTAACCCGAACACTATCTCCTTGCCAGTAAGGGCACGATAAACTTTTGCTCTAAAGCGATACCGACAATTTCAAAAAGCCCTGAGGCGTTAGGCTATACTGCCCAACTTGTGTGCACCTAACGCGCAATGCGTTTTAATGAACAAAGTTTACGCATTGCGTTAAGTGCATAAAAATTTGAGCAGTATACCACCCCTAAGCGATACCGATATTGGGTGGTTGCTGACTCGAAGAGCGCAAGCTCACTTCGCAGTCTCCCTCAATTACTGTTGCATTTTCAGTTCAATAATTTGATAAATCTCAATTTCTTAAAACGATATTGATAATCGATAAGTTACCGCCGATAGGCCTAAACGTTTCCAATAAATGTCGCGGTAAATTTTCAACGTGTTTGACAAAGTTTTTTTTGTTAGTCAAATTTGCAACGATGTTTTCCCAGATTTTTCAAAAGAGAGCAGTTCACGGACTCTGTTGTGGCATTAAACAAAACAAAGAGAGATTATCTTAAATTTCTACGAGGCTTTATGGACACCGTGAATTTTTTTCGTAGCGCCAACTCAGCAACTTTGAACGCTGTGTGCATAAAGAATCGTTTATCGCGATAATTTGTCGGCGATAAAATATATTGCAAAAGCAATATCAGTAATCGATAAATCAAAAGTGCGATAACGATAATCGGTGATAAATTATCTCGATAAATGCCCATCTTTGCTCCTAGCTTTGAACCTTACCCAAGCCGCAACTGGAGCTTTGATGCCTGTCAGTGTCATAAGGCTGAGTTTTCTCACGCTCAAACGTCCTTTTTCGACTGTGCTACACTCGATATTGAATTTTAGGGTATATAGTAGATCTTGATGGCTGTTTTTACGCTGAAAGTTTTGTTAGCGACATGGCCTAGCGGTACCGCGCAGGTGACAGATCCTACCTGACGGGTTCGATTTTCGGCTGGAGCCGATCGTACGTGACACATTTTCTGGGTGGCTGTTGGTAAGCTCACTTCGCAGTCTCCCTCAACTACTGTTGAGTTTATCAGTGCAATGTTATTTCAAAATAGCCTTATCTATTTATTCAGTGGCTCGTCTGAAAGAGACTTTATATTCGGCTTTTTAGCATCCCAATTCCCAATTGGTTTTTCGTGACAGAAGAACAAAGAGTAGCCTAAAATAGGTCATTTTGATATTTTTGTTGTGTTGTGATGCGTGGCGCATGCACTTTATTTTGTACGGTACCTGTTTTAATCGAACAAGTTCACTGCGGAAATAAGCGATTGGTTTGTTTTGTAAAACATTTTACCCGAATAGCTTTTTATATTTTTTTATATGAATTCTTGTATCCGTCTGTGTCTGATGTTAAGCATAAAGTTCTCTCTGTTTGCACTTCTGTTCAATTGTTCTCAATCGTTGTGTATCTTTAAACAGGTGGCATAGCCTAAGTAAATTGTATTGTATTTTGCCAGTATTAGCGAAAAAGCCGTTGTGCGTATTTAAGACCCTGGTATTCGGAATAAGTTATTTTGCATGACTAATTAGGCCTACAATAAATATGGGACGAAGATAGCTTAAGGAGGAAAAATAAATTTACTGTAATGTTTAAGACTGGATGTTTCGACGAAATAATTATAGACTGCTGATGATGACTGCTGAATTCATGTAGAAACGTCCAGGTTTCAAATTTGCTGTGATTATAATTTTCCTCCTTAACTGGGCATAATTGCGTTATTCATAATTGTTTGCTTTACATTTTTTGTGCTAATTGCTCGTTCCTTTGATCGCCGGCATAATTACCTCGAAAATTCTGCGTCATAAAAGCGCTGGAATGACATATCGTGCAATTATATTCATTTCGTATTGATGAAGTGGTAGGTGTAGTGCTATTGTATAAATCAGCGTTTCTCAAACCATGAGTCGTCAAGGCTTTATAAATGGGTCGCGGGCACAAATATAGAGGTCTCAAGTACATTGCTTGCATTTGATTTGGTATAATTTTCTTACTTTTGTATTCTCGAAAATTCGACAATACGAGAAGTGTCTGCACGTCACCTGATGTTGGTAGAGTTGTTTGTGACCAGTCTATTATGCCATAATAATTGTTGCATTTTATTGTCTATTTTGTCTTGGCTCGGGTGGAAATTCGTCGAATAACTAAGGGAGGGTAAAGTAAAAAGTATTGAGTGAAAATTAAAGAAACTCCACATTCAAAGTACAATTTTTGAAATTATCAAGATAACTGCGATTGAAGTGATCATTATCTTCAAGTCAAAACTTGACTACAATGATGTCATTATGCTCTTGTTTGCTGTGTTTTAGCGTTATACAAAATTGTTTTATTGACAAAATGATTGCTAAAACTCAAAATCAAATTTGCACTAAGCTCGTGGTATTACGCCGAAGCGTGTAACGAGTGGCGGGGCCTATTTCCGCGGCTTAGCGCCTGGCCAACACAGTTCCGAAGAAATGTCGCAGCGGTTGCGAGCCGATGTCGACCCTGTGCCGATTTGACCGACCTCGCAATTGAACCCCAAACCTCCCTCGCCGATAGCGTGCGCTTAACAGCTGAGCTGTTCCTAAAGCAAATTAACAAGCCGCGTTTTAAAAACTTGTTGCGGTAATAGGTTTTGTTTTTTATGTACTGTGTTTGATTTGTATAACTTCTTTTGCATTTAACTCGTTACACGCTTCGGCGTAATTCGGCGAGTATAATGATGATTTGATTTGATTTTTCTTTTGCATTTATGCCGGTATGCTCAATTTGGATGGTCGCAACTGTTCTTGCAGATAGTGTTTTCGAACGATTTTAGATCGCATAAGAAAAGGGTTGAGAAACACTGGTTTAAATTAATGAAGTTTCATTGGCTACGTACGAAGAAAATTGAGTTCTACGACTCTTTTTTTGCTTGGCGTATTTTGTATCATTATTAAAAAAAGTTAATTTCTTATGAGAAAACTGATGTTTGAGCAAGTTTAGAGATAAGTTTTGTGAATACAGTGTTTTCTGTCGTGCTGCAAATATCTCGATCAGAATTGCTGCTTTCAGAACTCGTAAGAAAATCATGCAAACTTTATCGTAAAATTCGTGTAATAGAGTGCTTGAAAGTTCGTTTCCGAAATGTAACTGGGATTTTCGTTGCTCATTCATTCTTAACGGTTTTGTGAAATTGTTATATCTCTCTGCATTACTGTTTACTGTCGTATCCATGGGGGAAGCACAACCCTTCTAAATTCTTAGCCATACAGTAGCATTTCGATACCTCTAGTCGCACAGAACTGCAAGATTTCTTGAATTCCCTAAAAAAATTTCGTATTCCCCCCTGCTGTTTTCAATTAACTTTTAGAACATTCTGCATTGTGTGCTTTTTATTTTGCAACTTTTGGGAAACGCAGTTAATTCTGACTGCATTTTTTTGCCCAGGTCCACTTGTAAGTTTCACATAACGCCTCGAAATAGAACAGCAAAAACAAAAACTGAAGTTTTAAAGTCATAAACAACGTTAATATTGCTATTACTGTTTTCAACAAATTTTGCCTGCTTTTTTAATCTCAAAACGCTTTTATTTTTCATAAATTGCTCAACTGTAGAAAAGTTTTAAAAACTTTTTTCTCATTGGAATTTGATTTTCTTATATTTATTTTTTCTTACGACATCAAGTGGCAGAACTAGCTTGTTCTATAATTCCACCCAGGGCCGTATTTCGACTTTGGGGACCCAGGGATTTTTCGGATGGCCCTATTTGTTTTGCTGACCTGATTTTGTGTGGCATACCCTGGCAGGTGGGCCCTGAGTTGTACTCCCACGTTCCGGCCAATGAATCATCTCCTTGGTGATAAAAATCCGATCAGAATAAAGTGATGTTAATTTTACGGATGCCAAAAAATCACAAGCTTCACGATTTCGCAAATTAGTTAATGAACTTTTAGTTGTGCTGAAAAATTTGATGCGATTTGGCTTCCGCTAATTTTAGAGTATTTGCAATTTTTAAATGGCCCACCCGTGTATTTATTTGTGAAACGCAGTGAATTATTTGATTGCGGCTCTTATTCGCACACCCTGTGTTGGCAACCATGCTCGGTGTTTAATTTTGTTGATAGTTACTGAGCGCAGGTATTTTTTGAGTTTCAAAAAGGAGATCATAACATTGTAAAAATTGCGCTAGCAATGTCTTCATAGACCGCAATATCCATTGCTTCGCCTATCGTCCAATCGCATGAAATTGGATACACACTATATCTATTATCAACTACATTCATGGTATCGTGGGATCTGGGATGATTATATTTTTGGGGGGGCAATTGATCAGTAGTTACAATGCGTTCCATCTCTGTTGCAATAAAATAAGACGCCGTTTAGCGGCATTTTGCTTTTTATCGGTTATTTTGTAAAGCACCTTACGATTGTTTTCTAAAATGCCGTGCAAAGTGACGTAGTTTTACGTCAAAACTTTTAACTGTTTCGTGGCCTAGGTCACTTTACGTACGAAAAGTCGCATCGCATTCTGTGTAAACACACCTAAAGGCCAGGGCATGCTATGGAATGGAAGATTTGAAAAATGGAATGGAAGGTCGTCTTCCATACTAACTACACATACAGTATGTATCAAAACTTACAAATTGCGAAGTAATAGCCTACCAAACTAGAATGAGGAAACTTAGTTACTTTTCGGTTCTGCAGTGTAAGTTTTCAGCATGTAGTGACTGACTGTATCGTCTTTTGCGTTAAGCATCAATATGTTGTTTACGTCTATGCAGGAGCGTATTTAGGGAGGTAGCATTGTGCCATGCCCCCCCTCTTTTTGACTCTGCTTTTTTGCAGAAAAGAACAAAACTGATGGTGCGAAGTATCTGAAATATGCCAGACTCTTTCGATGATTTCTGTAGCTCATGGCCATGAGCAGATCCAGGGGGTAGGATGATGGCCAGGGGTATACATCCTCCCACCAGCCATTTTCAAAAGTGTTTCGGATGTATACAATTTTTTCATAATTTTGAAAAGCAAAGTGACATGCCTGGGCATATCCTCGTGACAAGTCTGGGCATGTCCTCTGTATGACCGGATTTTAGAAGTGTTCTCTATCAAGCAAAATTTCGTATTGCATAACGTCATAGTCTATGCCAGGGGTGGGCAATTATTTCACACGAAGGGCCAGATTTGGAAAAACTGTTGAAGCCTCGGGCCGCACGCTGATTGAAAAACAAGGTGAAGACCTTTTTTTTTTGGAGATCACGGTCTGAGTTTGAAGATCACGGTTTTTTTTATTCCAAATTTGCACCGTTGGGGCTTATTGTTTGAAAATCACTGCCATCCATGATCTCTAAAGGAAAAATAAGGTCTTCCGCTGAATTCACGGTGAGAATTTAAGTTTGTGTAAGTGCCGGCGGGCCAGAATGAAAGGACCGGCGGGCCGGACTTGGCCCGCGGGCCGTAGTTTGCCCATGTCTGGTCTATGCTGTGGTTAGAATGCAGCTCTCTCAACTTGTATTAATTTCTGTGAATGAGCAGTGAATTTGTACCGGGCCACTTTCAGCGATATATTGCCTGCTTTTCAGAAGCAAGCTATTAAATTTGCGTTAATTTGGTAGATGCAGCTCTTTCAATGAAAACGTTCTATTATGTTTTCCAAGCGCTGTGATAAATGCGATTTTTTATGACTTCGATGGTTGTAGCCTACTGTCCCGATTCAAAATGTTTCATCCAGACTTCATAAATTTTATTTATGGAATGGTATACAAATTGATCTATGTTAACACCTGTCTTAAGCAAGCTAGTCAGTGCAGCATCTTCTTGCAGTTGTTTTGAATTAATTTTTTAACCAGCTGGGGATCCGGTGAAATAGGTTGTAGCGTAATGTTCATTTGAGATTGCTGTAGACGATTCTCCTCACCATTGAATTGCGCATATGATAAACAGTTAAGGTACAAGAATGATAAAATGTATAAGAATTAAAAATTTAGTGAAACAGGTTTGGTTGTTGTTTTAATATCATTTGAGATTGCGTGTCAGTAGATTCTTCTCGCTGTCGCTTTGCACATATGACAAACAGTTTAGGTTGATCTCACCATGGCTCTTTTCGTTCTGTTTTAAGATTGTCATTTCTATTTCCCTCAAACACCATGTTTCACTGCCATATAGCCTAACATTGCTGATCTTACACAACTACGGTCAACCACCTCTTTCATTTTCAAAAACCTTCTAATTAAGTAACAGCTCTCCGCATTTCTCTAAATTTTATTCATCTGATCTAACTCTTGAAGTCACTGTAGTTTCACACCCACCACTAGCATTTAGTTGATCTCGGCAACATCTTTTCACAGGACCTGTATTTCACCGCATGATAGCCTACCTACACTGGTTCTTTTTTGACCTCTCCAAGATCTTTGCACCTTCTACAAATATAACAAAACCTCATGATGATCTTCTCATAGCCTGAATATTATGCAGCCTATCATGCTTCAAACTGAAACAAAATTTCCACAACCATGAAAAATGGAACTGAATGTATTTCAACAAAAATTCTAACAACCAAGTAAAAATAAGGTAAAAGAAGCATGCCTAAACTAAAAAAAATTACTGACCTCGTTCATCTTCATCATACTGCAAACAACAAAGGATTTGATAGTTAATTGTGGTTTGTTTGTTATTTTTGTTGCATATTTATCCTCCTACCACGAAAAAGCGATCAACGCGCCAAAGCGAGCTTGTTTAGGAGTTTATGGTCATCTGTTTATCTTTCCAAGATGGGGGAAATCCGACAAGTGCCTTTCCAACCGGCACTGCAAGTAAACCTGCCAAGCTGCCATCTTGTTCTCTACACCATCTTTTTAATGCTGAGCGTCAAGCAGGAAGCTGTAAATACAAATTTTGAAAGTCATTGGGTTGGCCCGACCCGGAATCAAACCAAAGTTTACAAATCCAGTGGCAGACGCTCTTATCCACTTGGCCATCTGAGATACCAACTTTAGGAAGAGAGTAAAAGATTAAGCAGTTGGCCCCTAAATGTAATCATCGTAGTTTCAATGAGTAACCATTGATAACCACACACATATAAAATTTTCAATGAGTAACCATTGATACAATTCAGTATCCGTGACCGTGAGCAAAGGTGTGCTTACAGTATGTGCCGGTGCTATAAGCAACGAAACAAAAAGTTGGGAAATCAGGACCGCAAATACCAAAAGGTGCAGGCGGTGCACTACACAGTACGGGACCCGGACCAAAATGGCTTCACAGTGCATTCAGAAAACCTTCACTTTTTAGTGGAAGCCTCTTTAAAGACCTTTTTTGCGCGCCCCTGAGTTTTATTGACAAAAAAGGGACTCTATCCTTGTCGCTTGCACCCAGGTTTCACCGGACAAAGTTAGGCTCTAAGAGACACTCTAGCTAAAAGCAACTTTTGTGACGAACACAATCAAAATATGATCCTAAATACTGTACACGCAGTCTGTCGTGAAACTTAATTCCACCACCATGGCTAATAAATAAATGCATTTCAATAAAAATTCAAACAAAATGAAAATACAGTATTGCTAAACATTGAACAAGCATGCCAACCCAAAAAATAGCATACTGACCTTAGTACTACTCATCTCCGACATACCACACACATATAAAATTATTTTGATTCCTAATTATGCGCATCGTGGACGATTATGGTTCTCATTCAGCTTTCTCTGCTCATGCTATTTTTCGTCATCGAATGCAAAAATTCTCCACTTTTTTTTATTATCGATTGGGGCTTTTCTCTACTTTTTTGCGTGGTAAATCGCTTTAAGTAATCAATACTTGTTTTTCTGAATAAGTTCTTTTAAAAGTTTTTATTTTTAGTATCTCATCTGCTTTTTGTTTTGTTTGCAGGTAAATATTTTTTTTTCATTCGCATAAGAAGTTAGCGTGTGAAAAATTCCGTATGCACTGTCATTTTTTATTTTATTCCAAAATATAATACGCGAAAACGTTTGCTTAACGTTTGGTCACTTGGTATCGCTTTGTAGAAGGCAGGCAAGGGCCCGGTAGTGCAGGGCCAGACAATCCAATGCAGTTGTGAGGTTAATAAAGTAGTTTTTGAATTTTTGTTCACCAGCTTTGTTTTAAAAGATTGAATCTGATACCGGTAGAAGTACTTTTGTGTTTCGAACATTGTAAAAAAAGGTTTATAGTCAACAGCGGCTAAAGTAGGCAAAGATCAAAGGTAAAAAGTATTTAAGAGAAAAAGTAATTTTGATCTTTTTCATCGTGAAAACTGAGTAAGCCTTCTGGTATTCCTGTTTTAAACTGTCCATCATAATTTGCTATGTACGGGGTGCCATTTGGAAAAAAACTATTCGTTCTGCGAATCATGTTTTTTAGCCTTATTTTAACCATAGTTTGTCCGATATATACATTGGAAAATATCTTAGGCTACTTATACATCGGACAAATTGCACTCCAAGTCGGACCAAAACACACGCGCAAAATAAGTCAGACAAAATCGTTTTTTTCCAAACAGCGCGTCGCACGCCGTTTGCAAAAAATGATTTTGTGACCCATGTTTTTCGAGGTTATTTAAGCTATAATTTGTCCGAGATATACAGTGTATAGGAAATATCCGACTTACATATCGGACCAATTCTGCTGTAAGTCGGACCAAAAAACAAGTCGGGTACACACGCAAAAAAAAAACCAAAAACACAAGTCGGGTATTTCCGACTTGAATATCGGACAAATTCGCCGTGTGAAAAAAAAAAAAAACTATACGTTTTGTGACCCATGTTTTTTGAGCTTATTTAGATCTTAATTTGTCCGATATATATGGGGCGCCGTTTGAAAAAAACTACAAGTTTTGTGAACGATGCTTTTTGAGTGTAAATAAGCTCAAAAAACATGGGTCGCAAAACGTATATTTTTTTTCCAAACGGCGAATTTGACCGATATTTAAGTCGGAAATATCCGGTGACACGTCCCAGTGTAGCCGGCGCCCCATAGCTATGCCTTCGACACTGACATTCTCCTTTTTGCCGAACCTGAAGTCAAGCTTCCCATTAGCATTAACATATGTTGACGTTGTCGCTGTCAATTGAGTCAAAGGAAAGTATCGCTTTGATCGATATCCTCTACTTTTTATTTTTGTTATCGAATGTAGGAATTCGCTACTTTTTTTTTTTGAGGTATCGAATATCGAATCATTCTTTACTTTTTCATTATCGATTTCCAACCCTGGATCAGCTCCGCACGGTTTGATTGACAGCTTCATCATAAGTTACTACAAATAAAGTTGTTCATACTTTGGTTGGTTTCCTGAATCACCCTCAATTTAGAACTCCACAGTAAAAAAGTGATGATAAGATAGAAGCCGTTTCTCAGCATTCGTATCATGAATAAATCTATATCAAGTAAAACTAAGAAACCAGCCTCAGATTAAATTTGGTAAAAAGTTTATTAAAAACTAGTAAAAGATAAAATCGATTTCGACCTCAAAGGTCATCGTCAGTCATCTAAAAAAAATATATATATTTTTTTAAAATGTATATATTTTTAAAATAAAAAGTTTTTTTAAAATATATATATTTTTTTTAGATGACTGACCATAACCTTTGAGGTCGAAATCGATTTTATCTTTTACTAGTTTTTAATATACTTTTTACCAAATTTTATCTGAGGCTGGTTTCTTAGTTTTACTTGATATAGATTTATTAAATAAAAATGTTGTTAGGATTGGTAATTATCTACCTTCCGTAACATTTTTATGCTCTGTCTAGTTATTTTGGAGTTCTCTCAGGTTGTTTAAACCCACTGTACACATAAACGTTTACTAATTTATGGCATTCCCTTAGTTAGAAGCTCATGTAATACATCATTAGGTCTACTGCGTGAATGTTTGCTTGCATGACTATTGATTAAGATAGAAACAGTAGCACATGGAGTTGGCCGAGTGGTAGGCGTATGGGGCTGCGAAACTGGTTTGGCGGGTTCCTTGTCCTACTACCTAACCTTCCATGCTGCATATCTTCATCAATGTAAAAACTTTAGCCGCAATTATGTGTCTTGAACATTGAATAAAAAAATATAGAAAGAGTGGCGAATTTTAAAAAAATCAGCAAATTGTCGAGTAGGAGACTTGGATAATATCTCTTGGGTATCAATGAAACCAGAAACATGGCGGACTCTAAAAGATCGTTAAAAAACAAAGACCAACTTACGTAAATGTAGCCTTTACTGGGAGCGGCTGTGCTTTCAATAAAAGCGATTTTGTTTTTATAGAGAACGTTTTGACTTTTATCAACAACGTCTTGACTTTCATCGACAACGCCAGCCCATCCAGACGTAACTCTTTTTCGGTGCCCCGAGCTTTTGCTACGAACGCTTCTAGATAAAGATGCTCCTGTCGAGCGCGTTGTGTCAGCTTTGCCTTTTCGCTTATAGACAGCGTATCCACATCCAACGGCAAGGCCAATGAATACAACGGCTCCCAATATTGCACCCACCAAACTAGCATAAGACCGTTCTAAAAAGCGAAGTATCGTCGTCAACAAAACCTCTAAATTAAAAAAATCAGGCTTTACTTCAAAACCAATCAGATGACCGAGCACAAAGAGCTTGCGGCTAAATATAGTTTTTTTTTTCTATTTAGTTGCATATTTATCCTCCTATCACGTAAAAGCGATCAAAGCGCAATGACGATCTCGCTTACAAGTTGCCGTCCACAAGTCTACCATTTCAAGAGGGGAAATCTTCGTAACTGCCTTTTCCTACGGTACAAGTAAACTTACCGGCTTGTTCTCCACACCGTCCCTTTCATGCTAAGTGTCAAAACAGGAAAGCAACAAATACTAATTTTAAAGTTATTCGATTGACCCGACTCGGAATCAAACCTGAGTTTACAGCTCCAGAAGCAGACGCTCAAAATGAATAGGGCATGCGGCTTAGCATGTGACTGGCCTCAAGCAGGATTTCTAGGTAAGCATGTGACTCCAATTAAAGACGTAAACTTAATCGCTCAGCTGGAGCTTCTTCACATTTTATCTTGCCCGCGAATAATTGTTGTTGAATCTCTGAGGGAATTCCAAACATCGGAAACCTATTAGTTCTTCTAAATTCAATCTCAGTCAAACCTTTCTGTATTTTTATTTTTGCTGGAGTTTCTTGCCACCAAAAACTTCTATTATGGTTAATTTTATGTGCAAATATGCCTTACTGAATTAGTTAAAAGTGGTGTCGTTTCTTTTATTTGTTCACAGTCTAGATATGCAGACGTGATTCTCCGCCAGCTGGGGGATTCTGTGAGGGGTTACATACCATCCAAGACTTCTGTCATAGGCGAGTTTGCGGACCATGGGCCATGCTGAAGTAACTGCGCAATTATATATGTCCAGCTTAAACTTAGCTGAGATCTCAAGGTTTCGGTCAGAGATTCCTCACCACCCAAACCTTCCTGCAAGAGGTGATTTGGTGTTGGCAAGTCAGAATAAACGAATGGCAAATAGTGTCGCACTTCCATCTAGGTTCACGTAAATTTTTTGCCAAATGGGGGTTTAGTCGGGGATTTTCCACTGCCAAAAACTTCTGTCAAAAAAATGAGGGAGAAAATTTCGCTGCTTTTACTGCGTCATCGTATTCTTAAAGAATTATGACGCAGTCTGTAACGAGAGCCGCTAAGAGGGTTCTTGGACCGCAAGGCAAAGATTTCATTTCGGTCATCTGGTCAATGGCGCGAGAACTGAGCAATGAATGTTCCAAGCAAAGGTTAGGCTATCCTCGGCGTGGGCGCCTAGACTTTTACGGGCCCGGGGATCATTTTACCCACTCCCAACGCCAGCGTCTGTACCTGATACTTTAAACAGTTATTCTAAAACTTACCATACACCATAATTGTAGTAGACCACTTTGTGTCAATGTCAGGAGCTTTAAGATATGAAGGCACTAACTGGCTTCTGCATTCATATATACCTTCATCATGTAATGTCATGTGTCGAAGATGAACAATTCCACTATTAAGAAAATTTGTTCGTTTTTCCCACAATAAAGAATAGAACATTGTCAGGTTGTGGAGAGGCTGTACAAATAATAAACAAAACAAATAACTTAGTTTTTTTTAATTAAATTGAACAGAAAATTCATCAACATTTGCTGGGGCCTGCAAGTGAGCTGGCGCTCTTCGAGTCAGCAGCCACCAGGTATGTCAAATGCGACCGGCTCCAGCCGTGAATCGAACCTGGGTATCGCTGTATAAACAAATCTAGACCTCGATCAGCAATTGGTGGTGATGGAGGATCAAAGTTCTATCCTTCGCCAACAGATGGAAGTCGCGATAACTTCCTATTCAATAGGCCAGAAAGGATGACATAATCGTTACCTACAATCACTAACATTAATAATGAAGATTTGATTTTGAATAGTCAGCGCAGAAAACAACCGCTGATACTTATACTTTGTGCATAAACACAAACTGTCCAGCCAGGAACAAAACTCCAGTATAGATAAATGGGATAATCAAACTTTCACAAACGTACTTTTTGCTACATGCCATTTCATTAAGGCAACGCTTAAAATTTATAACTTTAATCAATATAAAAAGAATATTCTCAAGGCAATCTAACTTTTGCGATATTAACAACGCAAAAATATGTGCAAATGAAATTATAAAAGCAAATGGAAACGATAGATTTAGATTGGCGTAGGTTGAAGGCCCAGAAGCTGTCCCACAACTCAATTAGTATTATTAGTATTGGCATATTTACACTTTTATTATGAGAAAGCGACGAAGCGCTGTACAAGCTCGCTTAAGAGATGCCGGCCATCTGTCTACCACACTAAGATGGGGGAATTCCGTTAAGTGCCTTTCCCAACGGCACAACAAGTAAACTTGCCGGCTTTCTCCACACTGTCCCTTAATTGCTGAACGTCAAGCAGGGGAGCCGTGAATAGCAATATTTTCAGTCATTGGTTTGACCCGACTCAGAATCGAACCCCAAGTCTACCAACCCAAAAGCAGACGTTCTATACCACTCGGCCATCTGGTCGGTAAATTTGGCAAATTTAGGCCAAGATCATAGTTGGTCACGCCTTGGCATTCCACCAAAGCATCTACCCTCTGTAGCAGAGAATTGAGATGCTTGAAGGCTCTAACACGAGCAGCTGCGCCTGCCACCCCCAAACATACATGAGTCAAACAAAATAAGTAAGCAAAACTTATTTAATACATATGATATTGGGTTATGTCTGGGTGTTTGAGGCACCAAAATAAATCGTGCAAATAAGCACATGATCAAATGTAAATGCGTCGAAAACTTACGTCGATGCATTGTTTTTAATTTTTCAGAAATGCAAATGAATTCCAAAATCACTAACATCTATAGACATCGATTGTTTCTTGAAAAGAGCAAATAGCAGGGGGTCGAATTTCTATAAGAACGTTATTTTCTATGTCTAAAAAAAACATTTCTATTTTTCAAAATACCAGTAACATCGTCGCTGACAACACACTGATCAATACGACGATTTTGCACTGTTATGTTTTGAAACTGGTTTAATTACTGTCTACGCATTCAACTTTTAATATGATTATCAAAACGCAGGGAGGGCCAGACATGTGTCACCTCTTTTGGCGTCAGCCCTTTGCACTGCAATTGGTTTATCAAGAGCATTGACAAAAAAATCATTTTTATGACACTTACTATGTATCTGGCAATAAGCATAAAATTTGATTCAGATGAATTGGATTGAAAAAATAGCTCAACATAATGCTCTGTATAAAGGTTGGGCCATGTTTGATCAAAACAAGTAAGAGCTGCAGCTTTGCCAACTTCTACGTGAAGAGATCCAAAAGATCTAGCTGCAAACAAAAATTGTTTATACAAAGCAGTACCGAGGCGGTAGATGTGATGATTGTGTTGTCTCTACTTATTCAAAACCACAAAAATGAAAAAATAAGAATTTTTTCTAATTACGATTTTGTCCCATGAGTAAAATATAAAGTTTATCGAATGCCAGCGGTAAAACTCACAAAAACAACAAAAGCTGAAAAAAGAAAAGTAAAAAGATCAGGGTGGGAGGTTCATGGTATGTCGATGAATGAGCATGAGTTCTTTTTTGTGTTTTTCTAAAATCAATTTTGCTTTTCGTACCAAGTCATATCTACCCTGTCCACATGTCCAATTTCAGTGGGCTTCAGGCCAGCCATGGTTTTAGTTTCTGCATCATAATCGATTTCTTAATGTCATAATCACTTTTAACCATGACATCAAAAAATTGATTATGATGCAGAAACTAAAACCAAGAACTGCAGGCCTAAAGCCACTAAAATTTGACATGATGAACAGGGTAATTACTTCCACTTTAAAGTTCAATGTAACGCAATGCTTAACGTAATTTAATGGCCATTTCTGTGGAACCGTAACATTTTTCGTTTTGGTTTATTATGTTATTTCGTCACCCTTTTGCATAAATGGAGAGAGTGTAGGAGATAGAAAAATCAACTGAATAGCGATTTTTATAGCCTGCACAAATAGCCCTGCTTTTTTAAAACACTATACCGGCACACATCTTCAAGAGAAAAAATTTGCACAGGCAGATTTTTATTGGACAAAAAAGCGAACCGTATTCCAATCACATGTTGTAGTCTTATATTTTAACACCGTCAGCAAAATATTGAATACCATAAGATGAAGAATACAAAACAATACAAAAAAACGATAAGATGAAGAACAAAGCAAATAACATTATTGCATACAAGTGTAGAAGAGGCTTCAAAAAGACAAAGTAAGCGTGGTCACAGCACCCGAAACACATATATTGATCAAGAAGTCTACGATGAACTATTAAAAACATGACATGCATACATCATACTCGCATTAAAGAGAAATAGTGTATATGACTTCAATATTGCCAAGTGGTAACAGCGTCCGCCTTGGGAGTTGTAGACTACGGTTTGATTCCACGTCAGGTCAAACCAATGACTTTAAAACTGACATTCACAGCTTTCCTGCTTGTCACTCAGCATTAAAGGGACAGTGTGGAGAACAATCCGTCAAGTTTACTTGTTGTGCCCTTGGGAAAGGCACTTAGCGGGATTCCCCATTTTAGTGTGGTAGACAGATGGCTGGCAACTCCTAAGCGAGCTCGTATAGCGCATTAATTGCTTTCTTGTGGTAGGAGGATAAATATGCAACTAAATACAAATGTGAACGCAACTGTCGGTTTGATATTGAATCTTTGTTGCAGTACTTACCATTTAAAAATGTACAACAGAGTACCTGAACGAAAACATAGACTAGTGCATAGTACCGATACTGATAATACAACATTGTTAGCATGAAGTTTAACAGTATAATTAAGGCATTATAACTATAGCCAAGTACATGGCAAGCTAACCTATCATACAGCAGGTCTTCTGTTGCTCTGCAATGTATATACCTGTAATTGACTAAATGTAACAACAAGTATCAATGTCAGTAGAGGTACGATGAATCAATAAATTAAGCCATATTGGTACCGGTACTAGTATGCTAGTCCAAGTAGCGTGTGTTGGACTCATTTCCCATAAAGCAACAAGCGCTTATACAACAAAAGTAAAACTAAACCCGAATTTTGTAACTTTTTAGGTTGATACTGTTTAACTGTGGCTGCCTTTGCCCAGTCACCATTACGACTTGCAGGTAGCCAGCATCAACATGTATGGGTTACAGGTTTTTAGTCTTTAAAGCACAAAGCACCTGAACACAGTCAGCAGTTTTAGTTCATACTTGGCGCGCTGAAGGGGACTAATTACATTAGGCTGAGCAATGGTCTTGACTTATTAGGGTAATTGCTGATTGGCAGTGGCTAAGGTTACGTGACTGTAATTTTCGTTTTCTAATTCAAAGTTACGTGATAAGCAATTTTATTCTATTTCTTTTCTATTCTATTATCTTCACAAACCCGATTGTTCACCCCAGGTCACACGAATCTAAATCGAAGCCACCAAAGCAAAACAAACCGAAGTGGCGACGAGAATTGAACCCAAAACTAGTGCAGCGCTTCCCAATGTACGCTGCACTCTATCCACTGAGCTATCGAGAAATCGTTGCAATCCAGCACAAAATGGCGTTTATAAATCGATGCTCGCCACACGTCTCTCACAGCTCACGCAACTTTGAATTCACAAAACCAAAATTACAGTCACGTAACCTTAGCCACTGCCTTGCTGATGAAAGATTGGCAACCTTATTTCTCAATCCTTTTTAATTTCCCTTTCCTTTTTTCTATATTCTAATAGGATTAGTTTCTTTTTGGATCCATTTGCTTATAGATTGAACAATAACTTAACTTCTGCTACTGGTAAGTCTAATTCACAAGTTGTCAGAGATTACGTCACCAGACTGCCAGATTTGATTGTCACAGAATTTTTACACTGTCTTACCAAAGAAGCAGAGGATACAACTGAACTACCGGTACCCTGTCCACCAGGGCTGGTGCATCCATTGGGCAAACTAGACAGCCGGCTAGGGCATTACTCTTCAGGGGCATAAAAATGCCTTTTTTGGGGCATCAAAATGTTTTTGCCAAAACATTCTCGCTTTTACAGTTTTATTGTTCACTTACCTTATATGCTATTAAAAGTAAACACTGGAATGTATGCAAGGGGTCATCAAAATTGAAGCTTGCCTCTGAGGGCATTAAATAGCCTTGCACAGTTGCACCAGCTTTGCTGTCCACATATCTATTTTCCGCCAGCTTTCTGTGTCACAACGAAAGTTCTAACATCATAATCACTTTTTGCAATTATGACATCAAGATCAAAAATTTGGTTATGATGCAGAAAGCCCGTAGGCTTTTGGCCCACTTAAATTGCACATTTGGATAGGGTAAAAATCTGAACAACCAGCACAGCTGGATTCTGTTTCCTTACAACTAGCTGCTCCACCTGTCCAAATCAATCCTTTTGAAAGTTCGACTAGCCTATCAGATACAATCCTCTTTCACAGTTTTATCTCGAGCAAAAATTGCGTATGTCTTTCCATTAACAGTACGTAAACCTAACAGTCAACAGAACAACCCTAGTGAGCTACAACGGCAGCGCGCTTTAATTTCAAATCTGAAACAGAGTTGCCAATATAACTCAACGAAAAAAATCAAAATTTGCCAACTGCCCGTATTCAAACTACAATTCATCCAGTAGCGTAGGACTCCCCTCACAATAGTGACAATACCCACAACCGCGGGGGGCGCACACTTGGGGGCCCCCAAATTTTTGGATAAATATTTCAGAGATGTAGGCTACACAAAACCAGTGCTTACATTGAACTTAATAACTCACTACTCAGGATCGGATTTTCCATAATATGATGGAGGCTGTGCCAAGCTTCAAAAATATTTATGCATTGTCCATATTGACTACACTCACTGCATGCCCTTTTTTGATAAAAAAAAAGTGCTAAAACGAGTGTTTTTTTTTTATGTGAAAATTGTAAAAATTTGCTGGCGGCTGGGTGTTTCACCCCCAAACCCCCGGTTGTGGGCCCCCTTTTGCCAAATCCTGGGTGCGCCTCTGAGCAGAAGAAATGGACTCAACCGATAACTGGTAAGGCTAGCAATTGAATAGCCAATTACATCCTTCCAAAGCAGGGCTGCGAACTTGAACTCGAAAGAACTCGATCATTTTGCCCAACTCGAACTTGAACTCGAAGAAATATTTTTTCTGAACTCGAACACGCATAAAACTGTTTGAGTTCGAGTTCATTGGAACGATATTTAAATTGTTGAAAAGAAACAAAAGATCACTGCGAAATGTAGTTTGTTGTTCAAGTAGTCACAATCTGTGTAAATTGAAGTTATGATTTTACCAAAAGAAAAGCTGCATGTCGTTTATTTGTTCATGCCATTGCGAGTTCGCGACCTTTAAAGTCAGGGCTGCGAACTTGAACTCGCCGAACTCGATCATTTTTGCCGAACTCGCACTTACCTCGGACTTGCAAATATCTCTAGAACTCAAACTTGAATTCGGTTAAAAATCGATCAAGTTTGCAGCGCTGTTCCACATATCGAAAAATGATCAATTTTGCTAAATCATACTCCTAACATCGAAAATTGGTCAATTTTGCTAAATTCACCCCCCTACCCCTACCCCAATACTCAACATAGATTTGAGCACCAGATTGAAAGAGCTGATTTCTGCCACCCTTTCTTATTCATTCTTATCAAAAACTGTTTTCCTCGCTCCTGTGACTTTACTTTTTGACACTGTAGGTCATAATTAACTGATCGACTTACAAGCAGCAATTTAAAATCTAATTCAAATTTATCCTGAGCTTGAACCCAGTTTTTACTTTGAGTAGCTTCAGTTAAGAGTGTCATTTAAAAATGCTATAACGTGTCATTGTCATTTGTCACGAGTGTCATTTGAAAATGCTATAAAGAAGATAAAAATGAGCCTACTAGTACTATGGCCGTTCGAGAATTTGCTGAATTATTGTGTGTGACATACAATTCCGCAGCATCTGCCTTTCCAATGAGTCCACTACCAGGCCCGCAACTAGAAGCAAATGCTTAGGGGGGCGAAAAATATTTTAGGGGGGCCAAATTACGTATACCGGTATCATGTATTGTAGTAACCAATTTTTTGTATGGGGGGCAAAATTTTTTTCAGGGGGCGCTCCGCCCCCCCTGGTTGCGGCCCTGCTTACTACGCTGTTTATCTTTTTGACATTGCCTGTTACAACAGCTGCAGCAGAAAGATCCTTTAGCAAGTTGAAGTTAATAAAGAATTATTTCAAAAGCCAAATGAGCCAAGGAAGACGCGATGGTCTTGCAGTAGGCTACTAAGCATCGAATCAGATAAGGCCGATGGACCACAGAGCTGTTGCCAAAAGCTTTGCTAATGCCAATGTTCGAAAAGTTTTTTTTTTTTCAGTCTAAACATACCTGTAGGTCGTTGCAGAACCGTTGAGTGATTTTACTAGTTCTTGTTGCACAAATGTACAGAATTGATTGCAAATGAAATGGAAACTCCTTTAAGCGTGTCATTTAAGCATGCATATAACTTTACAGGCTGCAAGCATTTATTTTTTTTGTCGTAAGCACGACGACGCCATCACATTAATCGTACATTTTTAGCCAATGAACACTTTGCTCGTAGCCTGTCCATCAATGCTTTTGTATAGCAATAAATGCTCGTGCCTGGTAGGACCTTTTGAGTTAAGCTGGCGGGGGAGGGGGCGCACATTCTAGCTACGCCTCTGATTTCATCCACTCAACCAACAACCCTATTCAGCCGTGCTTTCATGGAAAAAGATCCTCAACGCTACATCAAAACAAGTAACTTACCAGTGGCGTAGCCAGCCCAAAATTTCCGTGGGGGCAAAACTTCATAGACTTTTCCAGAGTCGCACCCAGAATTCGGCAAAGGGGGTGCCCCAACCGGGAGTGTGGGGGCGAAGCCCCCAGCCGCCGGAGGCTAAGGGGGTCTGGGGGAAGAGCCCCCAGCCGCCACGGATTTTTAGGGTTTTTGCAAGAAAAACACTCATTTTAGCGTAGCTTTTTTGTCGAAAAGTGGTCTTAATCCGCCCCTGCTTGCGTTGTTAGTAGATTTACGGACCCCCGAGTGGTCTTAATCCGCTCCTGCTTGCGTTGTTAGTAGATTTACGTTATAGCATTAGTATCTTTGTTTGTAGGCTAAAGGTCACTGAAAATATTTGGGGGGGCAATTGCCCCTTTTGCCCCCGCCTGGCTACGCCTCTGCTACTTACTATTCCACCCTAATTGTTCCCGTGAATAATCAATGCCACACCAAATGTATTATCCCCCATAATTCTTCTGTGACCCATTGTCAAGTAGTGACTGTGGGCAAGATCAAGATGATGCTGATTTCTTTATTTTCATCCTCCCGCTATGAATACGACGAAGCCAGACTTGCTCAGGAGCAGTCATATTCTTCGAGAATATCCTTGGCCTTGAGGACAGGTTTGTGAAGTCTTTGGTAGCCTATTGGCCAGACCAGTCAACTTAGGGAGGCCAAGCGTTTATCACGGGGCCAAACTTTGAAATTAAGCACAAAAGTCGCTGTTTTCAGAAGAGAAAGAGTTTTAGGTAATTGGGGGGGGGCAAGCATGTCAATTGGGGGGGGGGGCAGGCGCGCTGACCTAGGCATTGGCCTCGACCATGCTGTCCTTGGCCTAGGCTTTAAATTTTACGTTGACTTCGGCTTGGGGACTCTACAGTACACTATAGTTTCAGCATGATAATCAAGTTGTTGATGTCATAATTACGTAAAGTTTTTGTGACACCCAAAATTCAATTGTATTTTGTATTAAGTTGCATATTTATCCTCCTATCACAAGAAAGCGATCAATGCGCTATACGAGTTGCCAGCCATCTGTCTATTGTGTTGACAAACATCGTGTTGACAAAAACATCGGTGTTAACCAAGATGGGGAATCCCGCTCAGTGTCTTTCCCAACGGCACAACAAGTAAATCGCCGGCTTGTTTGTTCTTCACACTGTTCCTTTAATGCTGAGCGTCAAGCAGGGAAGCTGTGAATGCCAATTTTAAAGTCATTGGTTTGACCCGACTCGGTATCTAAGTAATCTAACCCAAGTCTACAGCTTCCGAGGCGAACGCTGTTAGGCTAGCACTCGGCGACCTGAGCGGTCAAAAGTGATGCAGAACCTAGAACCGCGGGCTTAAAGCTCACAAAAACTGCACATGTGGACAACGTGAATTAAAGAGTTTGCAAAACTTGTTTCATGCCTAAATGACGCACAACATTTTAACAATTTCATCCTCTTCTCGGTCATGTGCAAAAACATCCTTGTCTGTTATTCTTGACTTCGACTTGTGTGTCCTTCGGCCTAGAACTTAGAAGTTCTGGGCCTTACTATCACACTGCTTAAGAGTTGCCTTTGTTTCCAAGTTTTCTAATAGAGTTTCGCTCCCGACTTTTTAATTTGCTTCACTTAGATTCTGCCAAGCAGAGATGGAGCTAATTGTCGTGAAGCATCATATCCAAGGAAGAAACACTGAGGTTTGGTTGGGAGTTGAACCAATAGCCTTGCAATCATTACCAATAACCTTGCTTGTCATGCAGACGTAAAGGATGGCCATTATTTACAGGGGAATGGTTCAAGCTAAAATGTTTAATAGGGGGATGGCATTTCCTTTAAAATGAGTAGTGGATATTTATTATGGACTCTCCAAGGCAAGAGTCAATTCAACCAAGGGGCCTGTGCTACGCGGTCAATACTTATTACATAACCGTAGGAGGCTGAGCAATTATTCTGACTGATGGAAACGTACCACCATTATAAACAAATAAAACTTCATCATTGCTGCCAGACATTAGCAGCGGCGTGCCCAAAGGAATACCATACGCGTCTCTTAGTCTTCTCGGAAATACATCAAGTTTTTTACCAGAAAAATCACACCTTAATGCTGGAAAAGTACTTCACGCAACCCAAAAACTTTCTGCGCACGCCCAAGAACATTAGGTCGCAATCCTAGGGACGATACCAGAAATTTCTTAGTGTACATGAAGATTGAAAAATCTTGACCTTGGCGTTTTGCTGTTCTACAAGCATGGAGGAAGCTTACTAACATATTAATATCATACTTCCACCAATGGTGTTCCTGGAAATCAGGTCCTAATCCAATTGCAGTCATACAACTTCATCAACTTAATAACAAATTGAAAACACACAACACAGATAAAAACGAAGGAATTTTCTATTTAGTCAAACGCATATTAGCGAAAAAATCAACCGTAAAATGAAGGCGAAAATACCCAATTAACACACTGGCTCAAGTACACTGGTATCAGCGTTAAAATTGCCGAGTTGATTCCGTTTGACCAATGTAAGGTAAAAAATCATTTTCTAGCAGCAAAAATAAACTGCCAGAAACGATGAAAACCGCACAAGTAGCAGCAACAGTTCTTGAATAACCTTCATCAGCAGCTAAAGCGAAGGCAGTACATTTGAGTTCAAGCTTTTGCTTCAATCAGTTTGAGATAAGTATTCGTCTAATTGTTTATCCAAGTCTTCAGCAGATACAGGCTCTCTCTGCTGCCTTCCACCTCTACCCCTTCCGCGCCCTCTGCCGGAGACTACAAAAACATCGGTGTTGACCAAAATCACAAACTCAGGAAGCAGCGAAAATGTAGACGAATAATATTATATAGACAACACATATACTGTATTGGATATACGCTATTTTGGTTTGTTTACCCTGTTCAGTGTTCACATGATCAATTTTAGTGGGCCTTGTTCTAATCAAGTGGATTTAAGCTTAATAGGGGCTAAATTCAGCGAAATCGTGGGCTTTCTTAGACGCAAGTAAAGAGCTGGTCTTAATAAGCAAGGGTTTTTGGAAAAAGTAGGCTGAAAAAGCCAACTCTGAACAGGATTGCCAGGTTTTGCAGAGTAAAATATACCAAAATGTTCCAAATTATATACCAAATATATACCAAAATTTCGCAAAAAAAACATCAGTTTATCTGTAAAAATAAAAAGTAAGTGTTGCTTAACATTCAACCCCAGAGGCGTAGCGTAGGGGGGGCAGTGGGGTACATATGTCCTCGAGCGCCAAAATACAGGGGCGCCAAAATTGGGCATGCAAAAATTTCACAACAAGGGTAAAAAGCGGTCACAAGCAAGATTGCACCGGCGGCAGACATCGTCTGATGGAAGTAGACTGGTACGCACGGTAAGGGAAGGTGGGGTAAAACGGGACACGGGGCAAAACGACAGTGGCGTAGCGAGGGGGCAAGTGGGGGCACGTGCCCGGGGGCGCACCACCTAGGGGCGTACCAAGAAGCTCTTTTTATACTCTTTTTTTCGACGTATTCTCACAAATTTTAAAAACTACTTCGTGGATTACTGTATTGTAATGTATGCTGTTCGTAAAGGATTCAAATCACGCCTTACTTCCGACCACAAATCACGCACCAAAGGGGCGCACAAAACAGTGATTTTATACACTTCAGTTTCGACGTAATCTTTAAAACTTCAAAACAATCAATTTGTTGCAATGCAGCTGACACCTGTATATGCTTTTGGCAGAGAAGTGAAATCACTCTTTACACCCGATCACAAATCGCCCGTTTACTCTATTATGACATCACAAAGAGGTTTGAAACTGCGCGTACATAGTTATTCGACTTTGCAGCAATTAAACAGAAGGAAATAGAAACTCCACTAGAAGAAAAGTAAAGAAGCGATAGGTGTCTACAGTATTAGATTTTCATTATTTTAGCGTTAGATGCATGCTAAAGATTGTTGGTAAGTCGATTAAGATACGCGTATAGTCGCTCGCTGTAATACTGTACCAAACCTACACCACAGTGATCTAAACTTTTTTAACCAATAGGCCGTTTCTGATAATACAGCGGACAAGTGCCGATCGAAGCATTAACTAAACTGAACCTTTGCCTCAGTGGTCTTTTCTGGGTGTTTACTTTTGTTGTTTGTATTGTTTTGCTACCGGGATTGGTGTGTAGACTGTGATTTCCAATGCGGATATTTGACAGCAATCACAGAATGAGAAAATAGGGAAAAATCTGGCAATTTAAGGGTTGCGAAGCGCAGCCCCGTTGCTGCTGCTGAGATAATTTCGTTAAAAATGTGAAAGAATTGCAGTATGGTAGGATAAAATTGCAGCTGAGCGCTTGATTGCCCTATATGAAATGAAATTCCGTTTTCTGGATAGCCTTTTATTCAGATCGACGGTCAAACTTCTTGTTGAGATTTTGTGCGAAAAAGCTTTGCAGTTTGATGTGGGCAGCATTCCCCAGTGTGGGCCCCTAGCCGACCGTTGGGATGTTGTCGTCTCCAAAAAAGAAAAGAAAGGTCTTCACCCATAATTCTCGGCCCTTGAATGGAATCTTGGTCCCCTTGACGGCTAAGTGGTCTCCGAAAAAAAGGTCTTCACCCGACATTCGGTGACCTCAAATGGAAACCGGGGACCCTTGACGGCTATGTGGCCTCTCCAAAAATAACAAAAAGGTCTTCAACCATAATTCGGGGCCTCCAAATGGAATCCGGGACTCTTCGACAGCTAAGGGAATCTCTCACCACACTACTTTGGGGCCTCTATGATGGGCCCCTAAATTGCTCTTTCATGGACTCCTACACACCCATGGGCCCAGGGCAGATTGCCCCCTGTAATCCCCAGCCCCCCTTTTTTAAGCCCTCGATGGGGGGGTCCTGTAGTGTGTCTTTTGTATCCTTGACTTCAGTTGGGACGATCTATTCTACAGTATTAGAGCAAATATTGTAATTTTGGCAAAAAGCTGCCAATTTCGTTCTGCATCTCTCTCCACAATGTCTTCTGATTGTACTCGAGGAATTGCATGTGATAAGTTTTCACCGGCCTGCCTCTGGCTCAGAAAAATTGCCGCACCGTTATATAAAATATCTCAAATTTCTAATAACAGATCAGCGTTTTTAGAGTTTACATTGTTAGCGATTTAACTAGTAGGAAAATCATGCCAAAAAAAGAGAGTGGAGCTCAGGGTTGAAAACGGCGAGCCCAATTTGAAGTGTTTTTGAATGAATCTAGAAAATTTATGAAAAAATATTTTAAAAGTAGTGGCTATGCAAAAAGACTAATCGGCCGATATACGAAGACAAGACGAATCTGCTGGTACAGGTAATCATAGAATTGTAAAACACAGGGGGCGCAAAATTTTTGTTTGCCCCGGGGCGCAGGATACCCTCGCTACGCCACTGTTCTACCCAAACCCCAATCATTGCAAATTAGCCTGATAATAATACAATGTGAACACCAAGCCTTAATCCAAATGCCAAACCCTACAACGCTACAACTTAACACTCAAAACTATAAACTAGCCAATCCATTCTTCACAATTGACATATAACATATTGCTTCAGAAAGAGAAAATTCTAGAGCTTTTGCCTCATTGGCACATTGCGCAAAAAAAATCGCCACTACTGTTGCCAGTTATGTAAAACTGCATTGCTCAAATCCGTAGAAAGGATTTATTAGGTAATCCGGCAATTAAAGAGCTTTCTAGTAATCTTCAACATATCAGTCATATTAAATTTCTGAAATATACCAAACGCAAAAAAACACTACCAAAAGGCATAAAAATATACCAAATTTAAGGACATATACCAAACCATAATTTCACCTAGCAAACGGTCCAAAAAATATACCAGATTTGTGAAATCTGGTATATAAATATATCAGTTGGCAACACTGACTCTGAACTAGGCCCACGTTTTGAGTGAATTTAGAAAAAGGCTAAATCACTTTTTTCAATTAGCCCATCAAAGGTTCAATTATGATGTAGACAGGATAAAAGTGTATGCTTTTATAAACAAATTGTCAATTTTGAGTCGAGATTTAATTTCCGTTTCTGAACTTTGATGTTCAGCGTTTTTACGCAGTTTCCCTGTACGTTATCCACTTTATTATACTAGCGGTATTACGACGAAGCGTCTAATGAGAGGAGCTTCTCTGTGGCTTCGCGTCTGGGTAACATAGCTTTGAAGCGGAAAGCAACAAGGCAGTGGTTTAGGAACACCACAGAAACCTAGTAGACGCCCTGCAAGGCAAAGATGTCCTCGTATTTGAATTTAATTGGACCGGGTTTTGGTGATTCTGCCAGAAAAGAACTTTCCAACTTTTTACCAATTGAATTTTCGATGCATGACAATAATTCGAATCATGAAAACAGACGCAAACTATATCGGATCATTTAGGATTTGGTTGTAATAAAACTTCGAATTTCGATTTAAGGTCTCGTATTGATTAGGATTACAAAAGTTGAATTCGGATATCTCTGTTTTAGGAACCAAAAACAGTAGACTTTTCCTCATAGTTTTTCCAGATTCGAAGGGTCTGTCTTTTTCCAGGTGTCAACTGTAAACCCACTAGAATTTCCAAAATTCTTTCAAAAATCAATTAGCCTGTTTCCATGTCCTTATTTTGTGGGATTCCGGCCCACAGGCTTTGATTGAGTCAGGTAAAATTTTTTCCAAGTCGGCTTTCCTAGCCGCACCTAAAGAGCGAACTTTTAAAAAGTTGTCCTTGGTCCGGCCCACGTTGAGAAAGCCCTCGTACTTATGGACATGGAAACAGACTACATGACTTGCTACTACACCCTTATCATTAAGCACATTTTAACTCTATCTCACATCCTCTATTTGATCTTTGGCCTCGATTGTATCCACGACCCCCATATCCACCACCACCACCTCCACGCCGACTACCATCCCCATTTGATACACCATTTTGACTTCTAGAGGGTTGCCCTTGAACAAAACGGATGTCCATAGGTCGGCCATCGAGGGGAATTCCATTGTACTGTGTTTGAGCCTGAACATACGCGCGCGTTAAAGCTGGTTAACGTTATATCAGTGTAATCACCTATTCTTAAATCATTTTATTGCTGTTCTATTCCTACCCGAATCTTTTTGAGAAATAGGGGCAAAGAAATAAGAAGACGGAGGCCCAAATTAGCGGGCAGCTTCCACAGAGCACAAATAGTCAAAGTAGGAACAATAAATCACCTAGAGCATTTATGAATACGACAGGCAAGGACTGTAGATTAACTACATACGCATATAGTGAAAAAATATGAATAGGGGCATTGCAATCGAAGCTAAAAAAGATCAGCAAAAAATGCGTACGACTACCGCTTATGTTTAGGCCAAAAATTACCTGATGCTTTGCACCTCTACCTAACAAATGTGAGAAATACAAGTCCAGTGCAGAGCGAACAAGAAGTGAGCGGTAAATTACAATCTAACTCATGAACTGTTTGCTTTGCCCATGCTAGTACAAAACAGTTTTCTTTCACTGAATTAGTAACACAGTAATAAACATTTTTCTTTTACCTTTACAGCGTCGGCGTACCGTTCGAAATGAACATCGGCAGTGCCCAATGACCTGCCTGATCGATCATAATGCACAGCAGCTTTCCGCAACGCACCAAACTCAGAAAAAAGTTCATTGACATCGCTATCTGAGACTCCAAAATCCAGATTTGATACCAGCAACTTTCCACTACACAACATAAAATTGAGACACTTGTGATGTTATCTGCATTAACAACCACCTAGTTTCAAATATTATTAAACATATTTTTTGGGGTAAATCACAGAGTTAGAATTTTTGTAACGAAACAACAACAGCTGTAATCATTTCACTGAACACCGTGAAAATGCAGCGAAAGAGCCAAACTCACCTAGTCTACTGCATCCATATTGTTATAAACGCAAAACGAAAAAAAAAAAAAAAACGATACCTCTAAAAAAAAGAGTGTATGCAAAGTACAAATTAACTTTTGAATCATCATAATACTTCGCATTTTTAATAGATGATATTTACGCAGCAGCAACCAATTTGCCTCAAATCAGAAGGGAAAATTTAGTTTCTGCAGACTGTACAGAACTGAAATCAGAAGAAACTGTACAAAAGGGTATTATTTTAATTTTTGCAGTACGATGTCACAATTTTTTGTTTTAAAAATGAAATTTCTGAATGGTACAGAACCTGATGCAGTTGCCCCACAAAAAAATTTTTTTTTTTTTCAGTAAAACAGCTGAACCTTTGTCAGGTACTGTGGTTTGATGATAAAAACACCTCTGTAAATTTGGTCAATGTTTCAGTTAGGCAGAGGGACCAGCTCTCACAAGTTACCACGTTTCAATGCCATATCCAAAAACTGGGCTTTGTAGCTTCTTTGGTGGGTCTGCAAAATGCTGGAATGAGCAAATTAACTTTTGCAAAGTGAGGCTCTTGATTGCTTTGGTCTGAACTGTTTAATTTATCTCTGGTCACCGGTTAGGTTTAATTATTTTATCTCTGGTCACCGGTTAGGTTTATTTAAATTTTTCTTGTTTGATTACCATACCTACTGAACAAAACACTGTAGCCTATTACTTGTGCCGTAGGATTATTATCATCATTATTGTTATTTATTATTATTATTGTTAATAAGCTTAGGTTTTCGTTGCCGTTCGTTTTGTTTTACTTTTTTATTTTAATTTACGAGAGTCAGACAAATGTGGTAGAATAACAATGGGTGGCCACGACTCGGTGAGCTTTTGCCCTTTTATGGTCTTCTAGCGTGCCTTTGTATCAACGTTTACGCTACATTGATTTTTTTTGGCATTGTCGAAATTTTGTACTGACTTGATACTGGTAAGTCAATAAATGAATGAATGAATGAATGAAATGTTCAAATAACCCTTGTTTTGTCACAATACAATTTTGACGTCATAATTGATATTCTAAGCTAATAAAGTTTGAATGATACTAAAGTACCCTTGTTTTGTCACAAGCAATGATTTGTTGCTGTTAACACACTATTGGACTACAAGTCCATAGATGATATGTGTGGAAGTGCTGCTATTAAAGCATTTACTCTGCACATGTGATATTTTTGACTGAAGAACTTGTACCTTTGGCATTGTTCAGTAGTAGTTTGATTCTCGCACCTAGCAGAAAATGGTTGAAAAACTGAAAACACTACCTAAAAAAGTCTGCATCAAGCGATTTGGTCATGGATATGGAAAACCACCTTTCCTCAAAGCAATGATATAGTGAGAAAGCAAGATCTGTCACACTTCATTGGAGAAGACTCCTGGTCTTTGTTTAGTCATCATTATTATCATCGTTTTACTCCAAGAGTGGTAGGATTTTTTTCTTGTTCTGGAGCCCGGCGAGTCATCTCTGCACGCAAAGGTCAGCCGGTTTTTGCAGCCAAGTTTCCAAAAATGGCGGTCTTGTGCATCTATTCTTTTCAACTCCCTTTTAACCTTATCTTCCTACAGTACCTCTACCACCTATTTTTAGGTCTTCCCTTTTTTGAGCAATCCATTTGAAAATGCAGAGCATTTGCTGGTCCTCTGTTTTCATCCATTCTCTCTACATGCCCTAGCCAACGCAACCTTTGCCCTCGCATGAATTCTTTCCTTTCATCCACACCAGTTAATTCGCAAACTTTCTCATTGGTTATTTTGTCCTTCAAGGTCTTCCCACATATCAAGTGCAGCATCCTTATTTCTGTTGTTATCAGTCTTCTTTCATCTTCTTTTCTCAAAGCCCAGCATTCACCCCCGTAGGTAAACCCGAAAATTTTGTATAAGGCCCCCCTAATCTTTAGCGACATGTATTTGTTGCCTAAAACACTTGAGACTTCTTTGGAATTTCATCCAACCAGATCTTATCCTTAAACGCGCAGCTTCTTGAGCTCCTCCCTCCGTGCTAAGCACATTGCCTAGATGCGCAAACTTATCCACAATCTCTATGTTGTCTTCATCTGACGTAATATTTTCTTCCATGCTCCACCAAACCTAGGCATCTTTTACAGACAAAGCCATTTATGCTTGCTAGCTTTCCTTGAATTCCAGAACACTTTTTGTGCACCCAACGTTGACATTTTGTACCTAGTAAAGAATTCCTTCCCACTCCGTTTCCACACACCGAACAAGGAAACTTTCGGGTTTGCATTCTCACAACTTTTCCGCCTGCATAGAATCCCTTCGTTTTTGAAAGAACTGGTCTTTGTTGAGTATGGCAGGCATTGAAACAAGCTTTTTTGAGGAATCGACTGATTTATGGAAGGACAATGAAACCTTCAATAACATCATAGAGATTATCTCAAGCCTGGCTGTTGTTAATGATGGTGCTGAAAGGGGGGTTAAGTTGTCCCATGACTACATTCGCACGGCCAAAAAGGAGGGCAATCTGCAGAGTATCTTGCAAGTGGTCGAAAATGAAAGGAACATCATCCCAAATCATCGAAAGGGACGAAGTCAGTCAACGTGCTGATTTATGAAATTGTAGCTGATGCATACCTGAATACATTGTCAACTGCTTTTTTTGATTTCTTCATTTTTATCCTCCTGTCACGAGAAAGCGGCGGAGGCGCTATGCATGGTACGAATCCAGACTCCCTTAAGATTTTCCCTTATTTCCGAGTTTTCCGCTTGAATTTTGCCTCTGACTTCTTCAACTTGCTGCTTGTTAGATTTCACCAAGCAGAGATAATTGTGAAGCATCTTATCCAAGAACGCAACAACGAGGCTTGGGTGGGAGTTGAACCATCAACCTTGCGATCTTGGCCTTCGTAAAAACGACCACTCGGCCACGCTGCCCAAAATTTTTAATTTATCATTCTCGAGTTGAAGTTGAGTGCTGCATGTATTTACAATCTATAGGCTGGAAAATTTATCATGCGAGTATGTCCTTCAATTCCACTTACTTTTTAGCTTATAGTATATCAAAAATTATGTTAAAAGTAAAAAAAATGGAAACCCTGCTAGCAAAAAAAAGTCGTTTCATCAGCCTAACCTACACTTCGATAAAATTCAATCTAACTGCTTTAAATACTCTTGCTTTTAAGTTTAGATTAAACAAAAAAAAAAAATCTATGCGACTGGCAAAAAAATGGAAACCTTGCTGGCAGTACAAAGATGTCCCTTCTGCCTAACCTAAATGTTGATAAAATTCAACCAAATTTTGCAGAGATGCTTTTATCACCAAACCACAGTACCTGACAAAGGTTCAGTGTCATTTCATAACATTGGGGCAACTGCATCACGCTAGTACAGGCGTCTGGATTAATGAGGAAAAGTAACATTAATATCTAACCATATAAAGCCAATTGAAACTGGAAACAAGATCACCATACAATAAACCTGTGCGTCCAAAGCAAGGTGAACCCAGAATTGTCATTTAGGAGGGGGTACTTCCGTAACTTTATGGCACGTAAAATGCATGGCATTGAGCATTTTACCCCATAATGTTAAGTAAATAGCGATAACAGCTGTAACAGACTTTTTTCGAGGGGGGACAATAACAACCCTACAATTTTTCTCCTGCCCCAAAGTGACGCCCGAGTAATAAGTTGCTACTGACCACGTGATTTAGGTTTTTCTTGCTAATGCTTGGCAATTAGTTTCAACAGAAAAATGCGCTGCTCAAATTTTTTGCAGCTATTATTACTAATGTTTTTTAAACAAAAACGTGTCGACAAATTGTTGAAAAGCTATGACTTCAGCAGAACAAATATCGGTGAGTAGAAAAAAATTGCATTTGTTCGTATTTAGGTCTTTAAAAAACTAACCTAAGTTTATTGCAGGCAAAACAAAGACCCTAGAACAGAAAATGCGCATCATAACTATAGTTTCGGCGTCGCAGTCCTCATAGCTAGTTCTGTTTCAAGTTAAAATTCTAACATAACACTGCATGACCTTACATGCTAACTTAATAGATTTGAGAGGCTAAATCTACACAAAACCAAGATTTGTGGACTACAGTAAGGCGCAATTTCGGGATACTATAGCAATTTAGCACGCAAAATACTCAAATTCACTACTAGGCATGAGAAATTACGCATAGATTACTAGCACATAGTAACCACACAATACTATTCATAAATTTACAGAAAATACATTGTTAACCTGTTTGCAACTCCAGTAGTTTTTTGTGAATCAGGTGTATACATATCATGGTCCCATCGATCACTCGGGGCTTTGGGACGATTAAAATATCCTTGTCGACCCCTGCCTCTACCTCCACCTGAAAATAATTTGTTTTATTGGTACATTTCTGTACTAGTGTCTTTAAAGTCCAGGTGCATTTGCACTTTCTTGACATTTGATATTGGGCAATTTTCAACCAGAAAAATATTTTAGTGCAAAAAATAGGATATAGAAGTACTTTTTACTAGTCCTTCACTTCATTAATAAACATAACTTACAAAGTATAGCCTGAATCAAGTTGGATTATCAAATATGATTTTGCTAAATGCATATTAAAATGCAATTTATGCATTAATAAAAAATTGCTCTATTTTATGTAGGCCTAACTATAATTCAGACTGTTTTTTGACAATTTTCCAAAATTTACAAAATTTGGCTCAAGCATTTTTTCACAAATATGCTGCGTATGCTGTATAGCTTTTGTTCATCCCCTTACAGATCTGCCGTTTTCAGGAAGAACACAAGGTGAGCTATCTGGTAGTTTTGAGCAAATTAACATTTTGTTTTTGACTGTTTTGCCTATAGTAGCCTATGCAATAACTGCGCTTATTACACATGCCCGAGTATGTTGCATTTTTCCTGAAAAATTGGGAATAATAAAACATGACGTTGTGTTTTTCCATTTCATTTTGCCAATATCTTAAAAACTACCTGCGATAGAAATTTAATTTTTATGCATAATGAAGAATAGAGGCTAAACATTAAATTTATGCAATAAAAAAAATCTAAAATTGGGCGACGTTGTGTTCTTCCTGAAAACGACAGAGATCTGCAAAGAAATTTTAAAATATTACAGTTCATATATGCTGGTAACTCGTACCGGCCTGTTAGTTCCATCGTTAATAACATTGCTATCAGTGTGGGAGGTCTGGGGCTTGATCCTGTACTGGTCAAATCGAGCACAGTGTCAACAATGACTTGCCATCACTGTGACATTTTTTGAAGCTGTGTTGCCCAGGTGCTAAGCGTCGGAAATGAATCCTGTCATTCATTGCACTTTTGGCAAAATAGCCTACCATGAGCACCATTAACAGATTAATGAAGATTTGATTTTTTGCCCAGGCCTACCTTGGATGTTGCGCGCTTGCCCAACTCCTCCTCGACCGCGACGATTTCCTCTGCCACGATTGCCACCTCTTCCAGGCTTTTTGGTTATTTTGATGATATCATCCAATGATAAATCTAATTTGTCAGTCATAATTATTTTGCTTTGACTAAATATATGATTTACAATAACAGGTGCAAAAACTTTTGGTGTTTAATTGACTGTATGTAGATTTATGGTACAGGTATGGATCATCAGTATCTATCAGAATAAGAAAAATGGTTGTAACAATAATAATGTATTTCCCAAATCCAGTGCACACATGTCACTACGGGACGACCTGACGACAACCATACGGTATACATAAAACCAAACAAATATCAAATAACATCAAATTAAACAACTAAGCAGAACACAAAGTGCATCCAGCAAAAAATACTAAAGATGAAGAAGTGACAAAAAAAAAATGTAACAAACGAAGATGGATCTATTGACAATTCAATAACTCCAAGTAACCAAAGAGCATATATCTCCTGTCTCTAAGCAAATAGATGCACTTTAGTTAGAGTTATCGAATTGTCAGAGTTACCTGGTTATTAGCTATAAAACCTATTGACTGGTTAGCAGTTATACATACAAGGAAGAGTCTATTTTGCCGTTATTGGCAAAATACTGATTGGCTAATGTTCTCAAAACCGATCATACGCATAGATGCAAACCAATCAATAGTCAAGGATATTGCAGCCTAAACGCTAGCCAATCAGTACTGGTATTCTGCCTTTTAAGGCAAAATAGACACTGTCAATATAACACCTAGTATAAGGTAGTGGACCAATCACACAAGTGCTGAGTGTATTGGTACCGATACACGGTACAGTACATGAAACGTTAAAAGAACTTATATAGAGCAAATTTCAAAATACAAAATGGCTATTTTAATGGGCCTGATATTTTTCTTGCCTTAAATTATTTTATTACCTTATCAAGCTTTATATATGTATTTATTTGAAGGAAGTGGCTAAAGTTACGTGACCGTAACATTTGCCTCTTTAGTTTATTTTATTACTTCGTCACGCTCTCGTACAATCGGGGAAGCGTGAAGGGATAATAAAATAAACCAAAGAGACAAATGTTACGGTCACGTAACCTTAGCCTCTGCCTTATTTGAATGCATCACAATGGTGAGAGAACTCACATTCAATCACACTTACAAGTGAGGAAAAATTAAACAAACATTAAAATACAAGAGAGGCAACAGAAAGTAAATCAAACTTATGAAGACACAATTTAAACAGAGAAATACTTGAAGCAGATACCAGATCATTTGCGAGACAATTCCATACAGAGACAACGCGGTTGAAGAAGAAGTGTCTAAACCGATTCTGTTTCGCATTATGAATGGTTTGCACAGTGAAATTACGTTGAAGCATACTATATGATACTTGTTGTGACGATACTCAAAATAGTTAGAAAATTACAAATCACAATGGTTATGACCACTGTTCCCTATAAACTGAGAAATTTGAGAAAAATGTGCAATTTTTGGGCAAGTTTTACTGATTTTGAACCAGAAATTAATATTATAAAATGCAAAACTGAAAAACTTAAACAAAAAACTTGAATATTTTAATGCAAGACTGTAGCTTGTATCTTGGAAAAGCAAATTTAATGCAAAAAATTTGTAAAAGGGGTCCTCAAAGTAATGAAATGTTTGGGCAAAAATTTTAATGACTTCATCATATGGGCAAATTCGCACTAGTCAAAATCACAGAGGGAACACTGGTTATGACAGATTTTGAACATAAGTATGAGGTCAAACTCAAGTCTACGATATTCAAGTGATTTGATGCCAAGTTTGCAGAAACGATCATTGCAAGAATTAAAAGGAATGTTGCAGCGAATGAAAGCATAACGAGTAAAATTTCTTTGCAATAATTTATGAAGAACAATATCATTTTTTAAGTAAGGATTCCAAACACGTATTGAATTCAACTTTAAGGCGAACATAATGTATTGAAAGCTTTAAGCAATAGCTCTTGTGCAACCTGCGAGAGCATGACAGAGATAGGGAATAGGCCTAATCAGCTGATGAAAGTGCAGAGTGTTGAAAGTTACAGGTTGGTCTGGGTTGCCAGTAACTTCGCCACATGGTAACTTCGCCACAGAAACTTCGTCACATGGTAACTTTGCCACACTTTGAGAACGTGAGGGGAGATATGTGGGGATAGTAGGAAAATGTGTAGTGGTGTAGGGAGAGGAAGGGAAGATGTGGAAAGAGGTATAAGAGGAGGTGTAGGAAAGTGTGTTGGGGTGTGGGGGAGATGTAGGGAAAAGTGAGGTGAGGGAGACGTGGGGAAGTGAGGGAGGCAGTGTATTGGGGCCCCACATCCTAACACTTCCTTAGAGCTCCCACATTCCTCTCCCCACATCCTTTATCCACAAGCCAACACACTTCCCACTCACCCCATACCCGTACACTCTCCCACTCTCTCCCCACACTTCTCCACTCCCCACATATCTTCCCTCGCCTCCCCCCACACCCCAACACACTTCCCCCATACCTCTTCCCACAGCTCCCCTCACCTCCACTACACCCCATCACACTACCCCACTAACCCCATGCACTCTCCCCACATCTTCCTCCACAGTTTCTACTATGTGGCGAAGTTACCATGTGACGATGTCACCTTAATAAATTTAACTGGAAAAGCCCAATAAATTTTTTTACAGCAACCGGGAAATTATAGTCTTGTTTCGGTGTAGGCAATGTAAATTTTCGATGTATGAAAGTGTGGCGAAGTTACCATGTGACAAAGTTACTGGCAACTGTTGGTCTGTTAGTAAAAATAGCCATACTGCATAGCCTGCAATATGATTTAAGTTATATTGTAGGTACACAAATGAAAATACAGAAAGTGTCAATGAATGAACCAGAAGTTACTAGCTAGTACCAGTAAGTTACTTGTCGCATGTCACATAGACTAGCAATCTGGTAACACTTGGTACGAAACGGTACTGGTACAAACTTACCGGCAGCTCATCGCAGGAGTACTAGTACTGAGTAGCACTGTTAGGCTAGCAGCTTATGATATTTACACTACTAGCCTAGTCAATCTACTCTTAGACTCTTTACCAGTGTTCCCTATAAACTGAGAAATTTGAGAAAAATGTGAAATTTTGGAGCAAATTTTACTGATTTTGAATCAGAAATTACGGTAATATTATAAAATGCAAAACTGAAAACTTAAACAAAAAACTTGAATATTTTAATGCAAGACTGTAGCTTGTATCTTGGAAAAGCAAATTTAAAGCAAAAAATTTCTGAAAGGGGTTCTCAAAATCGTGAAATGTTTGGGCAAAAATTTCAATGAATTTACCATTTGGGCAAATTCGCCCAGCTGTCAAAATCCTAGAGGGACACACTGCGTCTCTACCCAGTACCTGAGTACCTAATCTACGTAACGGTACCTCCTGATATATACCGGTATTTGCTTTGAAGTAGCCTAAGCGTGTCTAACCCAAACCCAGTTACTGCTGGACCATAGTCGGTTGGACAGCCTCAATGGTGCAGAGATGGGCAGAGTCGCAAAAAACTGACTCCGGGTCTGCTCCGGTTCATAACACTTGGACTCCGAATCAGACGTGTCCGGAGTCTAAAAATTTCAATCGAATCCTAAACCGAAGTGTTCAAATCCGAATCTTAAAAAATTCAGCAAACAGAATCCTACTCCAAATCCTATATTGGCACTGTAAACAAATTACGTATGATATGTACCCATTAGGTCACTAGTAGCTTATTAAAATTACCGCTGATCATCCAAAATTGAATTCGGATCCTGATCCGGAAAAAGCAAAAAATCACAATCCCGATCCGGATCCGAAGCAACAGCCAGATTATCCGGTTTTTAAAATCCGCATCCGGCTCCGTTGTCCACCTCTGCTTCGGGTGTTGCGACCATGCCTACTAATCCCCTCATCTTCAAGCTTCACTCTCGCTAGCATGTTACAACGTTGATCGTTTTGTCGCTTCTTCCCTTTTCTGTGTCCGTTTGTATTTGAAATCCTATATTGCTGTGTTAAGGTCTGTTTACACTAAATGCAATTTTAATCCGATTTGCTGTCGTACGAAGTTTCATGAGATTTTTGACGTAAGCAGTTGACGAAAATATCTTTCGCACAATTTAAACCCAAACAGTTTTGCTTCTTACCGGTTGCTTCGCAAAGCCCCTAACGATTGTATTCTAGAATGCCGCGGATAGTGACGTAGCTTTACGTCATAACCTCTAACAGTTTCGTAGCCTACGTCACTGTACGTACGAAAAATTTCATCGTATTCTGTGTAAACACACCTTTAATTTATTTTGACGGTGCAGAAATAAAAGACACTACTACTACTACTACTAATCCGATCCGCAATCCTGTTTGTCGACAAATTTTAGATTTTGATTCTTCTCCGGATCCGGATTTTAGCCTAAACCTTATCCGGCTCCGAAAGTCTGAATCCGGCTTTAATTCAAAAACTCAAATCTGGATCCGGCTCCGAATCCAAAAAATACATCCGGATTATGCTCCGCTTCGGCTCCGCGCCCATCTCTGCAATGGTGACAGAACAAACTGACATGACTGACAACGAAACGTGAAATAGTAGTAGTAGTAGTGTTTTTTATTTCTGCACCGTCAAATGAAATAAAACAAATAGTAAGAAGTTGATAGTAAGAAGTCAATGGTGAAACCAACAAAACTTCAATGGTAGGTTCTAGAATAGACGAAGTTTTCTGGTCTGTAGGAAAATATTTGTTTCGTGACTTAAATGTCAAATGCCTTAAAACGAAATATTTGTTTCTTGGAAATTCAATCGACATGGGTGCTAGCATTCCCACTGGATTAGCACCCATTATTGGTGGATTAGTAGGCTACCCAGATGGGTGCTAATCCAAGGGGAATAATCTAGCAGCATCCCCTCTATATATTTCATGGAAGTGGAAAATTCTCCATACGAGCCAATTTCATTCTCCCAATATCAAAAAATGATCAATTTTGCTAAATCATCCCCCCAATGCTCAACATAGATTTGCACCCTTGTCAATGACAACCTTGATTTTGGTTACTTTTTCTCAAATCTTATTCTTCAGACCAGGAAACTTAGTTAGTCAGTTGCATATTTATCCTCCTATCACGAGAAAGCGATCAGCGCGCTATACGAGCTCGCTTAGGAGTTGCCAGCCATCTGTCTGGTGTCTACCACACCAAGATGGGGGAATCCCGCTAAGTGTCTTTCCCAACGGCACAACAAGTAAACTTGCCGGCTTATTCTCCATACTATCCCATTAATGCTGAGCATCAAGCAGGGTAACTGTGCATACCAATTCCATTGGTTCGTCTATTCCATTGGTTACCGGTACCAACTTTAATTCCGGTGCACAGCTGGCACTGGCCATAGGAGTAGCCAGGATTTTCAATTGGAGGGGGGGGGCCAAAGTTTAAAAAATCTTATGCAACAGCTGTAACGAATCCAGAAAATTTTGGAGGGAGGATGCAGATTTGAATTAGGTTGCATGTTGACTTGATACGAAGACGTTTAGACACGGAATACGGCGTCAATGCAGAGCAGTCGACTTAGGGGGGCCAAGCGTTTAGTCAGGGGGGGACCAAAGTTTAAATTAGGCACAAAAATCACTGTTTTCAAAAGAGTAATCTAGTTGATTGGGGGGGGGGGAGGCAAGCAAGACCGGATTAAACTTTTTGTGAGCTTGGGGCAATATAATAGTCACGGACCTATTTTTCATCCCAATCGTTGAAGTAAAAACTAACCCAAATAATTGAAGCAAAGCACAAATAGGCCCATTATTTTTTTCGCATGTTTGCAAATACAAAACAAAAGAAAACGACTGATTAACTTCGAATAGAAGAAACTCAACTTATTTTTAATCAATAACTAAACAGCAATGTCCTTCCTGGCCTACTGGACGGGAAGTCATGACGACTTTCTCTTGTTGGGTCGGAGGTTATATCAGCTCTCCATCGCCAACAGTGCACAGCACTCCAGTCCAAAGGACATTGCTGTTTAGTTATTGATCTTCACCCTGGCCACGTAAAGGATTGGACTAGCGCCGTGACGTACACACTCGAGTGGATACGTACCACAAAAGTTAAATTCTTTAAGATATATTTATCCGAAGGGATGAGTGATCTTGGCCTGATCATTCGCTTTAACCGACAAAAGTACCTTACATAAGGGCGACTGATAAGGACTAGCAGTCCGAATCAGCGCTGTCCCGCTCTGCGGGAAGTTATCTGTAATCCCTGGTTGTATCCAACCAAGCAATATCAGTTATCTCTTAACCGGTGTTTAAGCAGAGGCCCATGCACACAGAAATTTTCTGTGGGGTACGTGAAGAAGTTTTTCCACATTAAGGTACCAATACAATTTGAGTGACAAAAGGAAGATTTCAACGGGAATCAAAAGAGTCTTATACTCCCTAGGCCGGATTAAGACAATGAGAGGCCATAACGTCATTTGGCCAATGAGGCCCTATAGTGATCACCAATGATCAGATTCACTTCTACGTAAGGTCTTGACTTTTGATGGTCGACCTCCAAAAAAAGGTCTTTGTTGTTTATGACGATGCCCCTTATTCCTCAGAGGCCCTAGGCTTCAGCCTACCTAGCCTATTGGTAAATCCGGCCTTGTCTATGCCAGAGAGTAGGACGTGAGTATATTAGCTCTGCCCACGCACGCTCCTGGCAATAGGACTACCGGTTATATGGTCATTCTCGAATTCCAGTGTGCTTTTACAAGAAGGTCTTATGAAGCCATATTTTTACGGTGAGGATCGGCAGTAGCCTAGTGCTTTCACGGTCTTATTTGCATATGATGTTTTATCGATAGGTAAAAAGATGTTTTATCGATAGGCGTACATATCATTTCATGGCTATCGGCTTCATGATAATTTTAAACGCACTAAACTAAAAAAAAAAACATTTTTTCTGTTCTTAATCCTCCTAGAAATTTTAGATCCATCTCCGTAATTGCTCTAAAACTCGTGACGCTCATCAATATGAAGCGAATATGTAAAGAACAACTAATCATTTTTAGTTTTTTTTGCGCGTAGACCTACCGGTTGCGATGAAACAGCCGCCATTTACATGTCTACAGTCATAAATTCGCAAAATGAAATTAAAACATTTAAGTAATATTTGAGCAAGGCATGTTTTACCCGATTTTGCACGTATATATTTCTGTTTACTGTGGCTACTCATACAAAGCAAACATAACATCAGTAATAATTAATCAAACAAAATAGACAAGAGTGACCCAAATCGTTACTCCAGCCTAATAGAATTACAAGCCATTTTCAACATTTGAAGTTTCGGAGTGCGTGTTTATTTAACTTACCTTTGGTTATATAAAGACATTTTGACGCAACTGAGCCACTAAAGAAGTGCAGGTAAGAATAGTCTAATACGTCTTACATTTCCGCACCGTCTACAAAATAGTAAATGCAAGAAAAAAACGCGTCAATTCAGCACAACAAAAAGTGAAGAATTAGCAAAGCTATAAATGTTGTACCGTAATTAGAAATTAAGGAATTGAGAAAAACTGCAGCAGGTTTTTGCAATACTCAGATAGACTATACAAGTTATAACATATTACATACCGGCGCGCATCACTACCGGTAATGAGTATAAATGCAGCTATTGACAATTTGGCGGTAACCCGAGTTTCCATGCTCGTTGAAGAATTGTAAATACATGAGCAATAATGTTATTATGTGCCGGCGTTGAATTGCATCTTACTTAAATTACGGATGTAATTAGTGCTTTTAATGTACTTACCTGCTAATAAATAACTTTGGATTACGAAAGTAATAGGCCTACATGTGGACTGAGTGGAGGTCTATTAAAATTCGGAGCATGCTAGTTTGTAAAATTTTAAACAATTTAATAAAAGTAATAAACCTAAAGCACAAATTACAAAGTAAGGTAATGAGTCTCAGCTAAAAAACTTTTGATTAGGAAAGTAATAGGGGTCTACATGTGGTCCGAGTGGAGGTCTATTAAAATTCGGAGCATGCTAGTTTGTGAAAATTTTAAACAATTTAATAAAAGCGATAAACCTAAAGCACAAATCACAAAGTAAGGTAATGAGTCTCAGCTAAAAAACATTTTTAATATCAATCTAATGGAAAAAGTAGTCATTTTATAAAATGATTCCATTTAAATTATTATGTTGAAAATGATTGATGTACCAACCAAAGCATTTCAGTTACTTAAGTAAACAACTACCCAGTCAATATTTCCGATTTTGTGGGTCATTTGGCATCATAATTAAATTTTTGATGTCATAATCACTCTTTTCAATTATGACATCAGGATCAACAATTATTTCATGATCCTGAATGTCTGTTGGCTTTTGGCTTGCAGAAATTGGACAGTAACGTATCATTCTGTAATGAATTTATTAAATTGCTAAAATAGTTTTTAGCTCCTCTTAGACAAAACACGCCATGCAGTCACTATGCAAGTAGCTAAGTAAAAGTCATACTTAAATATAAAATTGCCGTTCAACTTGTGCAATATCCGACAAACAAAGGTAGCTCGTCTACGGGGACTGCGGGAGCGCAGCCCCTCAAAAATTTTATCTATAATTTATCTCGCATAAGAATTAAGGTTATTATTTATCATGAAAATATTGATGCCAAACTTTTGACGGAATTGGCGACACTGCACAGCAGCGAAACTGCAAGTTTTGCAGTCTGGGTTTGACGACGCGACACAATTATGTTATTATGACGTTACGGGAGAACAGAAAAAACTTTTACTCCCAGCACCTAATCGAATTCTTTCGATGCACAATATCCAGATTGGACTATTGTAGGTCCAAATTCGCGTAAGTTAGACCCTTGTTTGGATCTTTGGACCGAAAAAAAAGTTATTTGGATCTTTGGACTAATTTGATTGGAAGTTAGGACTTTTTAGAAGTTTGTTGAAATAAGTGAATCTACGCACTGCAATTTTACATTTAACGTATTGACAGACAAACAAGTTAATATAGTAGATTAGTAGATTGTTACTCGGACTGCAGCGTAATTTTTCATTATGTAATAATGGGCGTCATTCCGTAAATTACGATAAGTTACGAAAAGCTGAAAATAAAATTTCCGGAATTTCGTTAGTGTAATAATTACGGATTCACAATATACAAAAGTATTTAAAAACTGTATTTTTTCTGATGCAATTATTATTATTATTTTTTTTTTTCGATATACGCTTCAACTCTTGGCTGATTAAGTTTAAAATACACGACATATTGCGAATGTGTAAACGAAGTAAACCTGTGCAACAAGCTTAAAAACAGGATTGTGATTTGTGAGTCTCAAAAAATTTAAATTCTTTCGTCACAATGGATCTACAAAAAAACTATAATGGCGCGGGGCTATAAAAAAAAACATGTATTTGCCACGTTTTGGCAAGAGGTTGTAATCATCGGAAAGCTGCCGAAAAACGCTACAACGAAGCTGGGTCAGGGAGAAACCACAACAAATGCAGTAAAAGACTCAAGGCAGACGGCACAGTTGCACTATTGCATGTACATTGGTTATACTAAGTTGACAACGTAGGCTGCGGAATTACGATTCTGTCACTGCTTTAGGTATGAATCGATTTTAAACAGCAATTAAAGATGGAAATTAATTTAGACGTTTTTCTTGATAGAAAATTTGGATCCAGTTTGGACTATTTTGAAATTAACTTTGGACTTTTTCTTTGTGGATTTTCTGGCAACCCTGTTAAGACGAGAAAAATGCGGGAGTTGGGTCGAAATTTTTTGCAGCTCCTCTCTCAAAAGCAACAATTACCGTAGTAACGGAGAGTCATACGCTATGCGTTGATGTGCCATATGGTGGAATTAGCTAGATTTTATGCCAAGATTTAAGATTCGTGTTGTTTTATTTTTAGAAACGCTAGAAGAAAGGATGTTGCCAAATCAACATAATAGTTAAAAACTTTGAGAACCAAACCGACTTCTCTTCCATTTACAAAAACTTACTTTTCCTCGGCGAAGTAATGAATAAGCAAGAAATTTTGCAGTGATTACCAGTTTGCAGACTAGTTTTAATGACGTCATTCCTCGTGATAAATGATGACGTAGTTCCCTGCTGCAACCAAAGTTTATTCTCGTATTTTTAGTAACGTTAAAACGAACAGAATAACTGCGGTTACACTGTTTGAGTAGCCGACTAAACAATTAAATGATGACTAAGAACGTATATTGTAATGCATTGTGTTGGTGCTGCAACTAATATATAACCTACCATGACCAGTTTTAATAAAGCAGAAACAGTATTACCAGTTTAATCCAAAAAAAATTTGCTGTGAAGCCTAGCCAAGGCAGGTTGAAAACTTTAAACAAGACGAAGAGCTAGTATGTACAGGGTGATCCGAAAGTAACTCCCTATTCTAAAATAACTATGGCTTATTCAAATTTACTGACAACTTTCTCAGTTTTTGCGTGTAAGTTACTCAGTCGGCGGCAATTACATCTATGCTCTTGTTTTTATATTTTAATAATTTTAACTTAAATTTGGAATAAAGTTAAATCATGTTTTGTAAATTAGCATACTAATTGTGATGAATAATAATTTTTTAAAAATTCAACCACATTTAAATATACAAATAAAAAGTTGTTGAATTTTAAATGGAAGTCCATGCAATGCACTTTTTTCTCATGTTTAATAAATGAAGAACTTACACTTCAAAAACAAACCATTTTTATTTTAGAATAGGGAGTTACTTTCGGATCACCCTTGTATTTGCCTATCAGTCTATGTCTATCGCTTAGGCGGTTTGTTAATTAACTTATCGATAATGCTAAGTGAGATAATAGTTCAAAATCAAAAGTAAGCAAATCGCTGATGCTTTATTTTTATTCATTAAACAGGGAAATATACGCTAAGTGAGATGTGTTATTTTAGGGAAATAGCATTGCCCTCAGAGGCTGATCCACAAAGTTTTGGCGGGGTAGGATGTGATTTTGACTTAGGTTGAATGTTAACTAAATACCAAGTGTTTAAACCCGGAAACGCGCGTAAATAAGCAGTTTGAAAATGTTCCATGTCAGGGGCGTATTCAGCGTCGCGTCTTCAGTGTCGCGATGCCGAGAGTAGGCTACACCGGTACGTAAGATTTGATTTGATGTAGTTAGAAGACACAGAGCAAGTGTCACTGATTGAGTGTTTAGGACTATCGTCGAAATTTTTTTCCAAAGTTGTAAGCGTGAGTTGAGCTCAGTAATCTGTACTCAAACTTGTGTTCTATGACTTGAGGATACGCAACAATTTTCTATAGATGGGGATGAAAGATCTTCCCCCGTTTCAGCACCAGTTTTTACTAGAATCTGAGTAACAAAAATTTTTATCGGAAGAGACGTGAGGGGGTATGCGTATAGTAAGGCTTACCCCCTTAATACTCCACCTTTGAATCTTTCATACAAATAGCCGTACGTATGGATTAACGCATAAAGATATCATAGAATCATTAACTAGAGGTTAACACAGAACATCATCTAGTCAAATTAGACTACTCACAAAACTTCATCAAATTCTCAAGCGGCAAGCGCATTTTCTAGGTCATAGTCAAAAACTTCGAAATGAATTCCGCAGTAGTTCTTTCACGCGCAATTTTCCAAAAACTTTTGCATACTCCCTGTCTCGCTTATGCGTTGACTTAATTACCCCTCGGTAAATTTCAATAGTTCAATTTAACACAAATCATTTGCAGATACAATTTGTTGGTGATTTCCCTTTTAATTTTTAAATTAAGGTTTTCCAATTGAGTTGCAAGTTTATAATTTTGTAAATTCAGTTATATAGTTAAAAATCAAAATGAAAGTAATTGTAGCAGGTATGTCCAAAACTGGGACTAAGACACTGCATGCAGCTTTAAACGAACTCGGATACGAAGTATACGACTTTATCGAACACTTTTGGGAGCATGGAAAATACTGGGACAAAATACTTACAAAAGGTGGAAGTGTTCAAGATTTTCAAGAGATGTACGAAGATGTTGATGCGGTTGTGGACATGCCTGCTAATGCTTTTTGGGAAGATATTCACGAAGCTTTTCCTGAAGCGAAAGTAAGTGTTTTGTTTATTTATCAACACTGTAAATATTTGCAATGTAATAACTCAAACATATGTTACTTTACTCGTACATTTTTCCTTTAAATACAATAGACACACAAAGGTGGATCGATAAAATTTTTCATGTGGGGTATAACAATTGTAAAAACGCTTGTTTTGCGATATTGCGCGTGAAAAGGGACCAAAGTTTTATGTATCAATGAACGTAACTAAAGCTTTAGGATAATAGACCCCCTTAGTTTTCCCACTGGATCTCCTATGATAATATTTTTATAACACCTCAAGTCTTTTAACTACCTAACATCAAATTGAAACACCAGCACTGAAGCACCGCAAAATGATAACAAGGCAATTTTGTTCTTTTTTTTTGATAGTGCATACTTATTCGTGTAATATTTCCAGGCGAGAAAAAACCTTTGCAGTTAATGCTCCTCTTTTTTATGTTTACACATAATATGAAACAATAAACTAAAGCACCAAAAAATGACCGTAAAATACGTACCGGTAACGTAGGAGCCTAGTTAAGTCATGCCTATTTTCGTCGCTTGAAACGCTGCAAAATATGCAGCTATTTCAAAATTAACTTTTGCAAAATCAAACAAAGTCTGTTGGCAGTCATGCAGCGTGAGCTTTAAATTCAAAAGTTAATAAGCCAAACCTATTCTGAACTGCAGTAGGCTGGGCTTTTTTCCCACCAATCAAATTGTATAACAGAAATTTGAAGCAGTGTGAATGGATGAAAAAAGCCAAGCCCACTAACAACAAACAAATTGACTAAGCAGCTTGAATGCAAGGAAGTGAAAATTTTTTTGTATGCGAGGAAGTGGAAACTTGATTGTTTGAAGTTTGTTTTTTCTACTTTGTATGACAGTCCTTGGTCACAGCGGGGTCACCACGATTAGCGTGTAATAGGGTTGTCCTTTTATATAGTTTAACCCCCCCCCTGTTACACAAGTGGTACGGGACCTGCGCCACCGGTACGAACAGAAATGTTGCCCATACTAGAAAAATGACATTACAGAAAACGTAGCGAAATCAACAAAAAACTTGGTTTGAAAAAAATTGGTAGAAAATACACTAACTTTAAAACAACTACAGGTTTGTCTTGCGTCTTCAAACGTCGGCTTCTGCGCGTATCGGCAGCAAAGTTTTTTGCATGATTGACAAAAAGAGGTAGGTCTGTTTATAAAATACGGATCTCGAAAAACACTAAAAGCATTTAAAAAATTCTGTCAGCAAGAATGAGTTAGCATATTATATTGAGCCCATTTTTTGTTTACAAAAATTTTAAATCGATTCTGTTCCTGCTGCTGCAAATACCCCAATCAGTATCCAACCTGGAATCTTGCGTTCATAAAGATGCTGCCACACTGACTGAAACGTTTCAATTATATTGTTACTTCATCATGCAACATGTGTGATGCAATAATAAAACAAACCAAAAAATTCTCAAAAACATTATAAAAAGTCTCAGAAACTGTGGGTGCGCTACAAGTCTTATGGGTTACTGGCTTAACTAAACAGCTTATGCGCCAATATAATCATTCATTTACAACGAACATTAATTAATGGAAAGGATGCAAAACCAATTCAAATTTTGGTCAAAGTTCGTACGTTTTTCCCCTGCACTAACGTGTTCTCATGACTTTGGCAAATAACCATTAAAACATGTTTTCAGAATTCTAACAAGATTGTGATGTTGGCGAAATTTCTTTGCGCCTGGCATGTTTGCAATTTATATGCTGCTTTCATTTATCGTAATTACAAAAACGTTAAAGTTAGCGCTCTTTTTACTGAGGACTTTTTTCTATTTTCCTAAATTTGGAGACATTTTAAAATCATATCTTGAAAGACCACGTGAATGGCCTAAGCCCTTGTAACACAGCTTAAACTACATAATCCTAACTAGACTACGCTGCACGTTTCAAAAGTTGCTGGCGTCACGTTAAGTGAAGTATCTATCTCTTCATTTTGGTTCAATGTCAAAAGGTTACTGGTGGAACCAGGAGAGAACTAAGAGAATTAGATGCCTCCTTGTCTCTTTAAATTCTCAGTTGGTTGTTGGGTTCGATTTCCAGGCCGGTGAAATTGGATACTGTTGGCAATGGCTCGCCACCGCTGCGACGTTTTGTGTGCTTCCCAGACACTAAGCCACGGAGATGGGCCCCGCTATTCGTACTCGCTCGCTTCTACGTAATACCGCGAGTATAATCAAGATTTGATCTGATTTTGATTATTACATCACTCGGATAGTTCTACACCCACAAAATTGCAAGATAAGCGTTTCTCGATTCTTAATTCTAAAGCACCCCCCTCTTAAAAAAGTTCTATGTCCGCCCCAAGATTTTTTGTTCACATTTTGATTTTCAATAGTTCTGTCAACGCGAGACGAAAAACTTTGCGTAGATGGGGTTTAGTTGAAAATTTCCCAAAAAAAATTCTTAGATCTAAACTTTATCCACCCCAACATTTTTTATTTTGTTTGCTTTGTTTGCAGATAATCCTGACAACAAGAGATGAAAAGCTTTGCGTTGATGGTTTGTATGAGCAACTGAAGCAAATAACAGACAATTCTTTCGTCTTGAAACTTATTGGATCATTAAGTCCGACTGGAATGAGACTGCTGAATCACGTTCATAGCGGTGGTGAGTAATTACTATCAAGAAGTGTCCCAGGTGTAGGATGGGTTAATTATCGACACCAGGGGCGCTAAAGAGGAATCAAACCTTCGCCTAAATTTCTAGTTGCAAATATTAATACTTCCTAAGTCACTGCATCTTGGCTCCCCTTGCTCAAAGTGCTAAGCCAAGCTTTATGCCAGTACATAAGTACAAACGCAGCTCAGCTTTGTTTGTTTATGTGAACCCGACTTTAGTGGAGGAAAGTTGGTTAGTTTGTTAAAAGTTGTTTCATGCTTTTGTTGAAAACAATAAACGTATTTTACCGATCAGCTAACGCGGTAGTGACGACATTGCTGTTGAAGGAGGAGAATTAGGGTTCAATTCTATGGCCGGTCAAATTCGTCACTGTGTCGCCAACGGTTCGTCACTGCTACGATATTTCTTCGGAGCTGTGTTGCCAAGGCAATAAGCAGCGATGGGCCCCGCTACTCGAAACACGCTTCGGCGTAATATCGCGAGATTTGACTAATATTTTTTGCAGCACCGCCTGCTCTTGGAGTTAAGTTTGTTACCCACTGGAAAACTTTTAAGCCGAACAAAATGTTTCTTAAAAAGAAGTTTCGCGAACACAATTGTTACGTTGTGCAGGTTAGTTTTATATCAAATAATTTAATCATAATCTTGAATGTAAATGTGGAAGTTTTGCGCCTCTGGTGTTTAGTGTACAAGAGAGGTAGGTCGTAATTTGTAACTTGATGCTGAAATCAAGACTTTCCAAGTGGTACATAAGTAGTGGCGTACACAAGTGGGCTTGTGCCCCCTTCCCCATCCCCTTCATTACACTTTAAAACCCCTTATCCCTCAGACCGCCCTCAAAAATTGTTTTTAATTAAAGTAAATCTCCTTTGCGCAACTTCAAAAAAACTTGTGTATGCAGAGATTCGATGTTGGTCCCAGATTCTTGTATGTTAGTTACAACAGTAGCGTATTCAAGGGGGTGTGCCATCGACTTAAATATTGCAAGTGACTGAAATATGCCAGATTCTTTTGATGGCGTTTGTAGTCTATGCCCCGCCTTTCCTTCATAACTTCCCGCTTCGCCACTGAGTTATGATATCTATGCAAGAAAAATCCTTTTTTTCTGATTCTTTATCGTTTCACCTGATTTCATTATCTTTTCAATTTTGCAATCTCCAGAAAGCTCCGAAAGACAAGCTGTTGGTGTTTAATGTCGAGCAAGGTTGGGAGCCTTTGTGCAAGTTTTTGGAGAAAGATCTTCCAGACAAGCCTTTTCCCTGGAAGAACAAAAATGGTTCAGAAATTCACAAAGTTTTGAAGAAACACCAAGTTACTCGGCAAATAGCTATGGAAGTGATTTTTGTTTTAGCATGTCTAATCGCAGTAGTGGGAGTGCTTTTTTTTATTCTCTTTTAACTACCTACCGTAGAACTACGTGGCCTCACAAAACAATTGTTTAAAAAAAGGAAGCTAAATGCATTGTATCACAATTACCCTGCCCATATGTCCGGTTCCAACTTCCAAAAGCCCAAGAGCTTTCAGTTTCTGCATCGCAGTTAAGCATTTGATGCCATAATCACTTTTGTAATTATAACATCAAAAAATTCATTATGATGCTGAAACCTCGTGGTTTTTAGTGAGAACCATCTAACCTGGAAATGCGATGGGTAGAGTAAAATGTGATTTTGTCATAATGCTAAGAAATTATTTTTTGTTTTCGAACATGTATTTCAATTTTCAACACCTGTCTCTGTTTATAGTCCTTGGCTTTCTTCATTAGCTAATTGAATACTCACTGTAACAATGTAGCATACTTTATTTTTTTAACTATAGTGATTGTCATGGTATACTTTTGGTTTACAGTTACCTTAGCCGTCATTTTCTCTCGTCAAAGTGGTCTAAAAGAGTGAAAACTTTTCTCTTGTTATTGCTGAGTTTCAAAAAAGTTTTGTTAGTATTTCCAATGGCAGAGTCGAGGGGGCACATTGGGTCATTTTCTCCCTCCATTTTTTACACACAATACACGAAGGGCGAATAAAGATGGGACTTTCATTGTCTGAAACCATCCCTGCTCCTTCCCCTCTAGTTTTTTCGCAGGAAACCCCCTGATTATTTCCGAATGTGGCAACATTTTTTTACTGTTTTACTTTTCGACTTATATACCAAGTCCGCCAGGCATCATCAATCATGTTATTTTTTAAAACTAACCCTAATCCAAGTTATCCTGATAGACTCAAGGTTCTTTTGGGTTAGTTTAGTCTTAAATCTAATGCCACTGCAATGCAAAAGTTTGTTATTTTATGATTTTGTAATTTCTGTGTTTTTTTTGGTGTATATTTCTGTGATATTTTCGCAACGCGTTTTTAAAAACGAATTGTAAACGGCTGACAAACTAACAAAAGGTAATGCCTTGCTTGACAATTTTTCAGAACCAATTCGGCTTTATAAAATCAGAAAACAATTTAAGAAAAATAGATTTTTGTTTCATTTTGGGTCTTTACAGGTTTACTTTAGATTTCCACAAAAAATTATTGACAACTAACATCCCTACCCCCCAAAAAAATGTTAGTATGTAACGAAATTGTAGCAGAAGCGCCTTGAAGCGAACAATTATTTTTCGTGCCAACGTTCCTCACTCACGCATTTGTATTTCGCAACTTGGCCGTTTCCAACCTCGTCGCTAGAGGTCATGCAACACAGCTCAAACGCTGAACACAGCTTGCCACCATCAGCATCGGCAAAAGGGGTCGTGGACGTTTTGTGCCCTTTAAAACAATCGTACTTTTTCTGTTGGCGACTTTGTTTACCTCTGGGTGAAGTAAAGTATTTAGTGCGACGCGACAGGGTATGGAAACCTTACCCTAATTGCAAAGCGAATACTGTACTCTTATTATAAAAATTGTAGTTTTAAAACATACCCCAGAACCTTAACGGTATAATTTTCTTTGGGCGTAGGTCTAAACACGCACCGCGAATAAACACGAAGCGAGTGACTCAAGTGTAGCGTGTACGGAGGAGGTGTTTGTAGTAACTTTGAAATCACTAGTACAAGTTTAATTTCCATCGATGTTTTTCAATTGTGCCTCGGCCACTTCAATGCAAAACCGAAATTTATGCAATTGTTTCTTGTACAAAAGTTATAAGTTATGTGTGCTTTATACACAAAATATTAAATGTAATTTCTGACCAAACCTTGATTAATGTGCTGAACAAGCCAGGGTTGGAGAGCTTATTTTACAGTTTTGCTGAGCCTAGAAGCGGCGCCATAACGAAATGGAGCATTTTGCTCTGTTTAGTGGTTCAGACGGCCAGGAATGCCATCAGGGGTCAGATTGCCGTAAGCTACACAAAGCGCTGATTTAATTATTAACAATATTGTTGAAACGGCGAAGAAAGCTTGCGCCCAACAGAGTGTCAAACGCATTTGATCGGCTTCAGCCACAAATCGAACCCGTGAGCAAGTGTCTGCAGCACCGTAAAGCTACTGAACTTTCAGACGACTGTTTACTAAAACTGTAAGACGAGAATGATCAAGCTTTTTACGTAATTACTTTTTATTCATAAGCAACATTTAATATTTAAATTCGAAGATAGTAGGTAGCAAGAACAATAACGCACAAAATAAGACAACCAAAAATAAGTCCACCAATCAGCAAACCGTGATTTTTCTCATACGCTTCATCGGAAGGAAAGTACGGTTCTGCAAAATATCACCATTTAATTTTCGCGCAGCATATCTAAATCTGATTTTTAATGCTGCTAGAATTACCTAAGCGGGTAACGAGTTTTAGGTGATCATTACATCTGAATAACTTCCCACTTACAGGCGAAACTTCATTGATAGTGAGCCGCCGAGAGCACCTTTGTACTCTTTTTGGATCCAGCTCTTAAGCAATGCAATACGAGGAGGTTTACCTGTTGTGGTTTTCGGAATGAGATTTCTTTTAGGATTAACGTTTGGAAACAATTCTATGGTGTCTGATGATCCGTCTGAATCCTGAATTATGCGGAATGGAATGAAAATCAAAGCTGTATTCTCTGGTTCATCATCGCTTACGGATCGCTTTATAGGTGCTGTATTTCTACGGCATTGCTGCAAGTAATACATTAGCATTTAAAACTAAAGCATACGATTCTACGGCATTGCTGCTAGTAATACGTTATCATTAAACTGAAGCATACGAACCTATACTGTACCTTTATGAATAGTTAAGTTGGCGAGAGTGTCTGCTTAAGGAGCAGTTGTCAAACCACCGATTTAATATGCATGTCAAACATCTTCCTGCTGAACGCTCAGCCTGTCTGTGGAACAAGGCGGAAAGTTTACTTATTGCGCCATTGGGAAAGGCACTAATCGAAATTCTCAAGCCTTGGAGAGGTGATCAGGTGGCCGGTAATTTCTAATCGAGGTTGTTGTAGCACAACGATCGCTTCTTCGTGATAGAAGGATAAATAAAGATGCAACAATGAAGCAATAAACTCACCGGCAAGGCATCGGCCATTTTTAACTTGGCATGCACATACAACATCGAATTGCTGCAGTTCTTTAGTCTTGGAAGTTTGAATGAAACGCATAAGACACTCTCTGTGCTCCTCTGTCTATTGATGTTGCTAAGAGCAGAAGCTCGACACCCTCCTCTCGCCAACGACACGTCTTCAGGAGCAAGGACATCGGAGTAAACATCATTGCAAGACAGATACATGTTCTCAAGAACAAGAGAATTACCAGCGTCAATCTAAACATGAGACCCAAAATTAACTGGAAAAACAAGGCACAACGATTCTGGTAACTTGACGCAACATAGATTTAGTTTTTAACATCAGTGTAGCTGCCTTGCACCGCTGACGATTGCAGATAAATTTGTGATTAAACGCATACAATAGCGAAACTGTGCGTCGAAACGCCCTGGTGCGTCGTATTTTAAGGGGCGTCGCAATATAATTTGGATTACGCGGTGGGACTATATTAACCACAATTATTTCAGTCTTTTTTAATTCATTTGCTTTCTTCCGAATATAACAGTAACTTACACTTCATGCGCTATAACCCTATTGTGCTACAAAAGTTTTTAGAAAGCTCTGCAAAGCGACGGCCTTGCAGTCGTAGAACATTAGCGCCAGCTTCCATATCAAATTATGCATATATAGTTTCGTTGCGCAGCTAGTGACCTTTAGTGTAAAACATTTTTTTTTTTATTGAATTCCGTTCTATAGATCGCGTTCCAGCACATGCACCCCTTGACCAAAACGAATTCAAGTTATTACAGATCCTACGCTTTTATCGCTCTAAGAGAAGATTTTGTTAGAAGCAGAGGCCTCTGCCTGCGATTAAGTTAATAGTGGTTTGAGCTTTACTTTGTGGTTAAAGGACTGGGTTCGCTACTAGGTCAACTTAAATGTCGGTACCCCCAGCAACGACTGTGAAGTGGAAAACCATGATATGATATCCTGTGAAGTCCGTAAAATTAAAGAAAAGTAACGGAGTAGTCATGGTGACAAAAAATCTTAAATATTTTGGTGTTTTTACATTTACACCTGTGCGTCGTGAGATTAAAATTCTCAGATCGCTGAACCACTTGTGTAAATTTGTAGAAGCAGTACTCACCGGATACGTGTGTGGGACTGACATAATGGTGTGAACAGTTTGGGAAATGGTGTATTTTGCACCAGGTTTAAGCGAGTATTCTTCGGGGCAGGCGTTAGGGCAAGCGTTGCCAATTTTGCAAAGTTCAATGTTCGCAGGAAGTTTCAGTTTGCCTTCCTGATATCCACGATAATTTTCAATTCTGCAAAAAGGATTATGGGCAGAAGTGAAATAGCACACTTGCGAGTCGGTTGATTCTTTCACAGCGCTGTATAACCCTTTAATATACCCTTTAATAAATCATGAATGCACATCATTAAATAACCCAGTAATAATTTAGCCGCAAAGTTAATCAATTATCTTACTTTGGCTCTAATGATGTCACGACTGTGTACTCGTAGCTGTAGGAACATTCAAAATTCAACACGGGCACTGGAACATCGTAAACGTCGGAGTGGTTTAAACCAGCCCACACCAAGTTTTGGAACGAGAACTTCTCATTGGTTGTATTGGAGGTTCCACCGCACTGAGTGAATGGTGGAGAGAGAGACACGGAATACAGATTATCTTCAGTAAAGCATGCTGAAAAAATATTAGATGTTATCTTAAACTTTTATAGACGGCATGCTGAAAAAAATTATTTTAAACTTTTGAAGAAAATGGTTTCCACTTTTTAGCAAGTTACTAGAAATCGGGTTTCCGGTTAACACTGGTTAAAGGAAGCGCTGCTGACATCAAAAAGCAGAAAGAAATAAAGACTCCTCACCTCTGCAATCTCCGTTTTCGTTTTCCGGTTCTCCAACATTTTCGCCGATGTACAAGCAGCCGAATGCCTCAGACGGAAACAACTCCTTGAACAATGCCGCAGTAACAGAAATGGTTATTTTGTCCGGAGAACAATCAAGCTGAGGAAGCGCTAAAACATCGAACACAGATAAAAATTTGTAGCAAATAAATAAATAATTTGCGTTTTGATCTTGCCCATTTATTACTCAATAGGAATCATTTTAAAGCAAGACTCTTGAACCAAGGGTGTAAGAACCCCTTTTAGGGATAAAAGATGGAAGAGAAACTCACATACAACCGGAACTAGTAGGAAGTCTACTTACTAATTTTCGGTAGTACTTTAATGCGCCGCAGCCCGAAAATATTGCACCAGTATTGTACTTACCAACGTCGCAATTCTTTCCCATGAAACCGTTTGAGCTTTTACAATAATAGCCGTCTTCGTGCATGCACGACTCTATGCATTCACACTCATTTACACAGGGATTACTTGCGCAAGCATTGGGAACATTTGTACCGGTAATAGGAGTTGCGGGTACATTTGCAGGCGGAGTTATGGGTAAAGGGGGTCTACAATCACCTTCATCACAAACAAACCCATTTAGACAATCAACTCCGAGGCAACTGTCTGTTACATTGCGAGCATGAAGGAAAGGAACAAAAAGTAACCTGCAAAAGAAGCAGTTTTTGCACTCATTGGCATATCAATGGGGGGCCAAGGCCCCACCTATAAATTTGTAGTCAAACGTGTATAATACACTGCTGATGATCACAGCAGAATCAATATTGTTCAAGAGATTTACTGTGGCTTTACTTTTCGTCTTCCAGCCCCGTAAGTCGAGCCAAAATCATGTAGCTAGAGTAGGTCTACTAGACGGTGTTACTGCAACGCCACAGTTTGTTAAGTAGACATACACAGCGGAGTTTCAAAAAGCTTTTAGACATTGCGGAACACAATTTAAAGATTTTTTGAATATTTTAATTACAAAACTAAGAGCCAATAATATTTAAAACATATTAATAATTTCCAAACGCTTTGATTTATTCTTAAACCATTGTCATCTTACAGTACTTAAAGAGAATATTACAGATTACTTTATATGCACTACAATTCATATATATTACAGAATACAGAACTTACCAAAAAAAAGACAACATTCTTGTTCAAATTTGAAGATAACTCAAATGGGAAACAAAGAACCCAACACAAAACGTCCTTGCTACGACCTCCTCGCACAAAACGCACATCAAATGTACTGTCTGGGGTTTTAAGTAAAGAGATTGATAAAAATCCTTTTTTGCTTTTGAGAAAAAAGCGAGGAACGCGATTGTTGATTACTTTTAGGAGGATGAGTTGATTGCAAACGCACGAATTTCGCAATAGCTATCCCAGAAATGCACGTGGAGTTGGCCGAGTGGTTGGTGCATTGGGCTCGGAAGCTGGCTTCGCGGGTTTGATGCTCAACTAGGTCATCTACATGATGCACGTACTTCACTATCACAAAAATCCTAAGCTGCAATTAAGTGGCTTGAAATAACAAAAAAAAAAATTGCATCATCTACTTTATGGTTGAAGTTCTGATTGATCTGAGACTGGTAATCAAATAAGCGCGCCCACTTTGATTTTGAAAATTGGGTTCGATGCTCAGTGAAGTCTCAACAAGCTGTTTAAAACAGTGTGCTTTGCTATAATACTGCAATTAGTTTAACGTTTTACACCACGCTATAGTGTTGCAAATTTCAAAATATTAATGTTGTACTTATTGCAAGATGCCAAGTTTAACGCTTTGCTTTAAGCTAAAGACTAAAAAACCGATAGCCGGTAACGTTTTTCGTAGAGATAAAATATTCTTCTTCATAACCATATTCAATTGAACAATTATGGAGCTGAAGGGATCTTGGTAACCATCCTAATCCGAATCACCTTTTTTTGGATTGCACATTAGCTGCCGTCAGAGGCGCTATTGAGCTGTTTCCATTCGCCCGTTGTGAACGAGCTCTGAAAATGGTCTTTATACGTCAAAGAGGGGGTCCTACGCCCCCGGCTGAAGTTGTCGCACTGCGCTCAAGTTCAGGCCCGTCTTCAGAGCATTATAAAAAAGTTGCTAAGGGGTGTTAAAAAATGATCACTCACCCTTGGCGTGGGTCGCTAGAACTGTGTGATCAATATATTTGATTTTGATCTAGGGTATGAAAAATGAAACTATTTTATGGGGACGTTGCCCCTTGTTAGCACCTCTGTAGGACGGGCATATTTATTTGCTTAAGTCGCTTAATACTTTAAAGGTAAATTCAAGATTCACTAGAGTTTTGTTGAACTGAAGTTCGAGTGCGCAAGAAAAATTCGAGCCCTTCAAGTTTGAGTTTACAGCCCTGATTCTCGTAGAGAAAGTCTCTTTTTTGACGTCACCGCGTTTTACGACGCGATTCGCCTTTTTCTTCGCTGTTTCCAACCGTAATTTACGAGTAGACGGGACAATGCGTTTGTAGTTTTGTTAACAGCATGTGAAGCACTTTCAGTATTTTTTCTTTACTAAGCCAGAGCCAGACTAAATCAGCTATCAGAGTCGGAACTCAGAACTGTGAATCATTGCTAAAACTCCCTTAAAATTTTGAATACTAGTGTATCAAAGATTGCGTTTGACGACGTTTATGAGTGTACGACTTTGATAGTTTTTGAGTTAGCCAAAGATACGTTAACCTAGGGTTGTCTTGTGGTCACTCAGTCAGTATATTTGTGACGGCTATTCGTTTACCAGCTGTAGCAAAAAGAAACAAACAGAACAATACGGTACGTTAACAGATGTATTGACATTAAAGCTTTTACCATCAGTTAGAGTTAGACCATGGTTCTTTAACCTGGGCGATATCGTCCCTCAGAGGGCGATTTCGGCCTTTAGAGGGGCGATTCTAACAATTCTTGAAATTGGGGGGCGATTTTACTTTTCAGGGGGCAATTTTAGACTTGCCAACACTGCTAACAACTAAACAAATGATAGAAATAAATTCAGATTTAGTGGCAGCATTGATCAGCGAACTGAGGCGAAAGTGGTCCAGCGGACGTGAAGACCTTTGTTTTGGTCTTTACCCGTTTTCAATGGGAAAAATAGTAGCTCTACGAACGTGAAGGCTTTGTGGAGGCAATTTCGACCCACACTTTGCGAAAAGGGGCGATTGTGCAAAAAAGGTTGAAGACCCCTGAGATAGACAAAAGAGTAGCCTATGACGAAACTTTAAAGTAGAACAGACTACTGACTAATCGCATAGCCTAAAAACTAGAGGGTGATAGATAGCAGGGGCGTGCCCATAAATTTGAAAAGGGTGGGGGGGGCGCAATTTCCTGTTTACACGTTTCTGTTGAAAATATCGGTGTAGACCAAAAAAAAAAGGTCTTCTCGTCTTCCGACGTACAATTTACCCCCAAAATCCAGTGAAGACCAAATAAAGGTCAACGCTTCCTCAGATGTCCTGTTTCCACTGTTTCGCTGACTGCAAATATATATATGAGCTTATATTTCAGCGGGGGGGGGGGGGGGAAGACACGACCCCAGCGCCCCCCCCCCCCCTGGATATGCTCCTGGATAGGATCTCAAATAAACAATTTAATGAATATTCTGCTTTAAATGATCATTGAGAAGAAAACAGTCAACAGCTTGTCGAATCTTTAGTCTTCGGCTCTAATCAGATGGAAGTTTCTAGTACACAGAAGTATTTAATAGGCCTACTGCTAGGCAATTAATATTGCAGTTTTTCACAATACTTTGCATTTGGTGGTGTAAGGCACAGTAATTATTCTATGCGCTTCAACTCTTTGAAATCAACTATTTTCTGGTAAGCAGGGCGTAGCCAACGAAAAATTTAGGAAGAGACGAACTGGAATACCCATAAGATCACAAAGATTGTGGCATTTTATCCTGTACTTTCTTCAGTATGCTTAGGATTAGGGTCACTCAAACAGAGAGGAGCACGAGCACTGCCCGGTATTTTCACCCCTGGCTGAGCCACTGGTGTTAGATATTATAACTAAGGGTAAAAGAAGTAAAGCTTTTAAATCAAGTATTTGAAAATCAGCGTAAAACGCGTGAACTTTGGCATTTTGACCATTTTTCGTTTCAAGTTTAACGTATTAAACTGATACTATCTCAACAATCAACTAGAGTAGCTTTTCGGCTGTTAACTGACAGTTAAAAACGTTATCTAGATTGGCTTCATTGCTGGGCAATTTTGCAAATAGGTTTCGTATTTTTTTTTTAAATTGATTGAATGGTTTATTTGGCTTGGAGTTAATGTGATACGCTTTGATCTTGCCTCTTGTTTTTTCGGGCGAAAAAACGTATGCTACTGGACAAGTGGTTCTCAACCTTTTGTGGTTTGCGATCGCTCAAGATCAGTGGTTTCTGTTTTGCAATAAATTTTTCTGCCCGTATTCCGTTGGTAGTGGCTGCAGCTGTCCGCTGGTTATAAGCAGTACTCAAGTTGAGGGGGGGATGCCATTCCCCCGGAAAACAACGCTTTCCCCCATAAAACTTTTAGCGTAAACCATTCCCATACAAGTAAAATGACCATCACTCCTTACGTCTGCGTGAAAAGTTGTAGGCTACCATCCCCCAACAAGTGTTTTTACGACTCGAGCGCTGGTTATAAGTGGTGAATTATTGGTAAGAGGTTGATAAATCTTGACCTAGCGGACTCCGGGTCAATGTTTCATTTTGAATTATCATTACTATTATTGTTTTGAACCGGCCCGTTTGCTCAACTGTTAAGCAAACGCAATCGGTGCGGGAGGTCTGGGGTTCAAACCGCGGGTCGGTGAAATCGACACAGTGTCGCCAACGGCTCGCCACCGTTGCGACGTTACTTCGGAGCTGTGTTGCACGGGCGCTAAGCCGCGGAGATGCTAGGCCCCGCCACTCGTTACACGCTTCGGCGTAATAATGCGAGTATAATGAAGATTTGATTATTGTTTTGCTTTACAATCTCAACATCTTAGCATCGCGGTACTTTTGGGAATACTACACGCCAAACACTGTTTTCAAGATGAAGTTAGTCATTTTCAAATCGAAGCTATCAATCTTTTCTTACCCATTATGCTGCCCAAATCGATCAAAAACCAGCCAGTGAAAAATAATATACTGATTTGCACCACTAAACAAGTTTCTCTTCTCTATTCAAATAATTGAACAAAAAATTCGACTATGCATGTAACTGCAGGCAGTGCGAAACGAATGCGCTCTTCGAATCAGCAGCGTGCTGATTGTAGGGATGTGCCGGATAGCAAATTTGCCGGATACTGGATATCCGGCAAATCTAACTTACCGGATATCTGGTGCGTCACTATCCGGCCGGATACCGGATAGTAGCACTAAAGTCAAAAGTAATATTTCGATATTTTTGTCCACGACCCCACGCTATCGTTTTGCTCGACTAGCGAGTCATGAAACTATTGCATGAGGTCATGTGAGTCACAGGAAACTTTAAGTGTTGGGTCATTAAGAATGGACTTCATTACTCTAAGTTGGCCGAATCGGCAACGCGGTCGAGCGGCAGGAGCTCAGTTGATATAATGACCATCTTATTGATCGCTTTTGATTCAACTACGATCCACGACACTACGTTTGTGTATCAACACGTTTTCAACGTTGGCTTCATTTTTTAGTAAGAAGAATTATGTTAAAAGAGTGGATTTTGGTGAAGAATGCGCCGAAAATCGGACGCCAAGTCAGTCAGCCACCATAGGCGTCTAATCGGCGAGAGCAGGAGCAGTGCTTCCTCAGGTCTAATACCGAAGGAGGCAACATATGTCCGGCCTCCGGGGTGTTTTCATTTTTGCGGTTTAGCGCTTGTGAGCAATTTGTGATACCCATTGAAAGCAAACTTCAAAATGTATCAAATCGTCATTATACTCGCGGTATTACGCCGAAGCATGTAACGTGAGGCGGAGCCCATCTCTGCGCCTGTGCAACACAATTTCGAACTCCGAAAAAAAAACGTCGCAACAGGAGCGAGCCTCCCACACCGATAGCGATGTCTTTAACCACTACGCTAAGCGGTCGGAAGAAGGCAAGTTTGAATTTGAATTTTCACTTGCTTTGCGCTATCATCAGAGCTACTAAAAAAGGAAGGTTTATAGTTTATAAATACCATAAAATTACTGCAAAAAATCGATCCTGCGGTAAATCTGCAATGATGGGTGAATTACGTCAAACTTTTAACACAAACAGTCAATTGATGAACTAAGGACGTTGAATTAAAGACTTCAACTTACTTAATGTTACAAAACCGCACAACATTTAGAGAAGCAGAAGCACATCCATTACAATGCTACTGGTGCCTTGAAACGTCCTTTTTTGAACGTAGAAAACAAAAGTTTTTATAAATATTCTCTCCTCCTGCCGTTTGCCTTCGAGAAAAAATTGGCTCCTATGTCGGCTGCTCATTGCGTTTGTTTTTTTCATTTCGAACAAAAAACGAACGTGCAAGTTATAGGACAGAAGACGGCTTTTAAACGTAATTTATTTGCATGGTCTTCACTGGAGACGACGATGGTGATCATCGAAGCTATACCGTCTCGGTTTGATGCCGATTGATTACTGCCTTACTACTCCACCATTGAAGTGGCTTTCCTCATGACAAAACTCGCAGCGCCGAAAAAAAACAACTTTTAATTACCAACGCAATCTAAGGTTTGGACTCGGTTCTACTTTTTGGAGAGAGTCCAAACAAAATTAAAGTTTTCAAACTTGCATCAAAATTTTTTCACATTGATCGAAAAGGTAAATTTTATTTTTTACCGAGTCTACTCTACGCAATTTTCCTGAACTTTGAAAATATCCGGTATCCGGCCGGATAGCTCAAAAAGCGCCGGATAGTGCCGGATATATAGGCACATCCCTAGCTGTTTGTGCGTTCGGCTTCAGCCGTGAACTGAACCCGCTGCCTAAACACTGCTTGGCAATGTCATTGACAAGAAATAAGGGGATCGTGGTTAGCAATGCATTTTAATGGGCTTTAATTCTTGCCCGCAAGAGCAAAATACAAAGCTTCATTGCAAAAACTACACTGAAATCTGCAGTCAAAGTTTGGTGTTCGTCAATAGTAGATCTATGACGTAATCAGAGCGGAGCTGATAGTTTAATGACAGATTAAAGTTGCATAAAAATTCTAAAAACTCACTGCAGTCTGTTTCCCCCTATTGGATTCATCAGATGAGGTTTTTATTGAAATAGAACTGATTTTTAAAAAATCTGTATATGCAATGAATATTGATGTGTAAAACCATCACTTCCGAATCGATTGCCGATTTAAGGTTTGGTTGTTGCATAGCTAAACACGGGCTAAGCTCTCAAAGTAATAAAATGGGAAAGCCAAGCGATGTAAATTTGTATAGCAAACAACAAGCAAGTAAAGCTGTACGTTTTGTAAACAAATTAACGAGGCTCTGATAGCTTGACAAGTTTATACTGTTCATAACCTACTGCTGTACCTGCGAGCTTAACCTGTTGTGGCTACAGCAAATTTTATAATCCAGAACTGGGATTATCCACCAGATGTCACGGGATATTAATCAGAGAACCATAAGCGCAAAATGTAATAACGGCAATTAACCACTTAGGCCAGGGGCCGCTGTAGCTACTCTAAATAAAATACTGACAAAAACTTTTGCCCAGCAAGGGGCGACGCTGGTGTTGAGGGTCTTTACAAGAGAACGCAAGCCGTAAAAGGTTGAGAACCACTGATGCAGAACTTCACAAAATGTATTATTGCGCCAAGTTAACTTACGGTGCTTATCATAAACAATATAGGCAATTTAGCACAGCGGTATCTCGCGAAGCTTGCATGTCTTTTGCAGTGGATTCATCCACTGCTGGACCGATCGTATGTGCACGCTTTTCAGGTGGCGGCTAACTCACAGACAGCAAGCTCACTTCGCAGTCTTTCTCAATTGCTCCTAAATGTTCAGTTCAGTTTTAAAATAGTCTCAGTTAGTCATTTCTTGAAAAGTGTTTTTGCTTTCGCATCTCTTTGGGCCCCCTCACCCTTTCAAAAACTTTTTTCAAAGGTAAATGCATTGCATATTTCGCTGGTTAGATGTTGTCAAACCGTTACGCTTTTCAAATTCATGTCAACGGGCCAAGTTTTGTCAAGCTTGAATAGAAGAGATGAATCTATTGTTTAGTTGTTTTGACAGACGAACAAAAATTTGGACAGTCTTAAGCTTGGCCTTAAATGTTCGTCTTTTTATTTTCTTGTTTAACTTCGCTTCAATGCTATCTCCATATACAAGATCATAAGATTTATCTGTGTTATTTTAACAAAGTACAATCTTCAGCACTGTTTATTGTAGAGCCGTACTCGAGAAGTTTACAAGACAAGTGTTTTTGTAATTTGTAACATTGCATGCACTGTTTCGTTCAGTTTAGAACTCTTTGGCGTGACAATTTTCTGTCAGTCGCAAAGTAGTTATTTGCAAATTCGCAAGTTTGAATTTAGATTTTCATAATTACAGCTCAGCCTCAGCGAAGTCCGCGAAAGAATTTCGTCAGATGCGCAATATTAGACACCCTCCTTCCGGTGTCAACTTTTTAACTCTCATTCGCAGGCTCATTGATATTAGTAGACATTTCGGCTGGGTACACCAAAAAAAAATTAATACTCATCGCGCAAACATAAGTTATGCAAAAGTATAGCAATATCAAAATTCAAATCGTATTTCTTTAACTATCGAGTTCAAGCTTTACAGAGCTACCGGTAATTGCGTTTTTTTTTTTTTTTTTGTAATAAATTTCCTTAACTAGTGTCTATCTTGCGTAAGTTTGATCTGAAACTAGTCAAGTACACTGCAACATTATGCTGCTTGTGTTGGTATTATTGTTAGTTGACGAATGATGCAACTTCTATGCCATGAAGACACGTTTGGTTTTGGTAGTTAAATTGACAATCTTATGCGTAGAAATGGAAAGATTTACTACCTGTAGCTTTAAACTAAAGCAATGCGTTACTCTGATGAAACTTAACGAATAAGTTTGTTGTATTTTTTCCACATTGTAGGCTCTTCACAATTTCAGATTTTACTGCTACCATCCGCCAAATTCTCTCCTTTAGCTACTTCGCTGCTTTGTGTTTACTTTTTGGGCAAATTGGTACTCCGTGTTCTTTCCAACACACAGGGTCACCCAGCAGGCAATAACTTCAGGCATATTGCAGATTAAGATTTGATACCTTTGGCTAAGGCCAGTTAAAACGTTTTACTGTGAATCCGTATGTGTTAAGGTATTGTCTCAATCGCTAGAAGATTACGGCAGATTGTATTTCCGTGCTTGAGCGTTGTACAGTCTTAAAAAATTCAAGTTTGATTTCAAAATATTACCATATATTTAACGCAGTGCAACGCTATGTTTTGGTGTGGAACTCAAGACAGCCGAATTTGTGCTACAACGTGTTACAAAAATAATATTAACAATTTTCATGATATTGGTTTAACGTATATATTTTTGCAAAATTTGATGCTGTTTGTTCGTGATTGTTTTTCAAACTATCGTTTTTTAATTCAAAATTTAATGACGTTTGTTGCTTTTAAGCAATTTTTTCCCTATTAGCATGTTTTTTAAGTGGAAATTCAAAACTAGTTAAGTATACGTTGCGTTTGTATCTGGGGTTTACATGCAGCTATGACGTATGCTTATCAACACTTAAACACCAGAATGACTAAATCTTCTGTATATGATTTCCCCTAGGCGTTTTGATTTGCGAAGCTGATAACTCTTATACTTGCGATTATTGCCAATGATTTTCAAGTGACAGCACAGTATGTCAGGCAGCAATATCAGATTGCGGTTATCAGTTTCTTGATTGCTTTTGTTGAGAAAAGCATTATTCTATTATATCATTAATTTTATTTGTAAAAAAACGGTATAATATTTATTTTGACAGAAACGCTTTGATACTATTTCGGTGATGTTTTTTGTGGTTGTCAGCTTTAAAATGTACTGCTCACGAGAAATTAGTAGAATCAGAAAATTCTGCTGGCAAAAACTTGGGTGCATTTTGTTCTTCATTATTTTATTCCAGCTTCCAGATTTCTTTAAGACTATCGACGTCCCAGAAGTGATAGCCTAGACAGACCCCAGCGGCCCCAACTCAAAATATAACATTTAAATAGGCAAACTCGAATCAGGCTTAAAGTCTGACTCATCCTAAGAGATTTGTATGACTTATGCCTGATGATGACAAATAGCTAACAGTGACAAAACTATTTTGACTTTTAACGGATCAAGGGTAAAAAAGGTAAAGGTACGGGACAGCGGGTGCAAGCACACATTGTTTAGGCCATTTTCAATTGTCGGCCCATTGCAATTTTCAATCATGAATGATTGAACGCTGTTAAGGGACATAACATGACGAACAAGACATACACAAAACCCTTCGCACTTGCGCTTGTGCCGAGCGCCTGGCGTGAAAGCTGCGACTACTATTTTTAAAGTCTTTAGTATGACCCGACTGGTAATAAAGCCCCAGTCTACCGGCTACTAAGTGGACGCTCTTGACTGATATATCAAGCGCCGGTTCCGGATCAAGGGTAGCAAGTAAAATTAAAATGTTGTAGTGAGCCTCGATCATTTAAAAAAAACTCTTTTTACAGCTGAGTTGCTTGTGCATTCATGTAATCCTATTGGTTAATTAATAGTTATGTTATAGAGATATATTTAGTAGCAGGCTTAGCGTGACTTAGAAAATCAACTCGATAAACTTTACAAAGGCATTTGCGACTTCGCGAGCTTTCAAATAGAAGCAGACCGACCACTCACGAACATTTTTGACACTGTTTTGTCACAATGCCTTTTCTGCTTCGGTGCACTCGTAAAGGCCGTAGATTTGCTACAAAATTACGTGAAAATATCCTATTAATCCGGAAGTTCCTTTTGTTAAAATTTTGTGTGTTGTTGAATAATTAATGTATGTAAAATACAAGTGGACAAATTTATATTTAACTTCATAGCAGTTTAAGCATAGATACTGAGGTATCAATGGTTTAACCCATTAGTTTTCAATCTTTTAGAGGGGCGAAACCGCAATGAAACATTCGAGACACTCAAGGAACCTCAGTGATTTAACTTACTAATTTACTTGAATCCTGCTCTCGATTGCAAGCTCGCGGAACTTCTGGACTGTACGGGTGAAACCCCGGATGAAAACCAGTTGAAAAGCGGAAAACCGGTAGAAAAGGTTTAACCCAAGATATGAGTAAAGAAACGGCGTTCAAGGGCGAATCCCAAAATTATTAGGAGAATGAGCGGCTAAACATCGGAAAATGCTTATCTTTCAGCTTGCAGTTTTGCATCTTTAGAAGTAATAGCGTACCAATGCATTAAGATGTAGGCTATGAGTGAAAATTTAGGGAGGGCTGGAGCCCCCTTAGCTCAATCCTCCCTTGATCCGCCACTAATATTGTAATATTTGAGTCTTGACTTTTCGATACGTTAACTTTTGAAGCATTGAATGGTGAATGATTGATATGAGTTATTTCTACGAAACCACATAAATCTATCATTACTTGCTGTGGGAGATTGTGTTGAAAAATTTTGCTTTTGCTAAAACGATATACTAGTGCGCTATATTCAAACCGGTAAACAGCCTTTTTATCAGATTTTAGTCCAGATAAGAATTAAGAAGTAATGGCCCACGCTTCTGCATCGCAACGTCCTGGGTTCGATTCCAGCCTTAAACTTTTTATGCTCGGGTAAATCTAGAACAGCCGGATTCATATGTCAAAAAAAATTTTTTTTTTAATCTCGTGTTATTATGAACCATTGGCCCAAAAAATTGTGGTTGCCTATGATTGGTTATAGCCTGCACAAAGTACGTATATTTTTGGCCCTTGCATTATGACACTGATCCTTTTAGCGGTAAGGAATAAAGATAGTCTTCCAACGAGCGAATACACTATTATTGAAGTAATCCATAAGCAAGCAGTTTTTATTTAAGCAGCTATGTACGCAGAATTTTCGGCAGTTTGTGCTGGTCTAATCGTACGGTGATATCGTAAAAGTTGGTTCTCATTTTGTTGTAGATCCGTATCAGCTGTGGCGCAAAGCCGCACTGTAGGCGATATAGGTCGTTTTAAAGCCACAGCCGTGGATATCAACTAATATTTGCTTTGACGTTCTCTTACAATCATTTTTGCTGTTCGCTTGTTTGCTTTCTGGACCTATTATTTACATCTCTAGCTCAGAATTGATGACACGAACAACGAGCCTTTTTATGTCAGCATTTAAGCTATTGGTTTATCAAGCATGAACGCTCAATTTCCTTTTATGTTGAGGCGTTAAAAAACCTAATAAATACATTTTCAATTGATTTTTTGATATTTGTTCATCAGAACAAGTTATTAATGCATTAATTGCAATGTTTGTTGAAGTAAATACCAATAAGATCGTTTTTAGGGTCAAGCCTGCTGGCCAATAATAAAGAGATTTCTTGACGAAGGAAGATAGATCGATGGACTGAAAATGTGACAAACAACTTGCTTTTGACCATATCTTAAAAAGATTTTGGCATTTGGAACAGTTGAATTCATTTATTTGCATTGCCCGTAGCGAAAGGGAGAATACAGAAGGGCGTTTGCTCTCGTCTCAGCCGAAATCCTGGTTCTGCCCCTGGCTTGGCGCCACTCTTCACATTAGCGCGTTGTCGATCGCATTGAGAAATGTTAGGAAGAAAATGCCTTTCACTTTGAATAGCTCAGCTAGGGTTGGGCATTTTAGAATTTCGAATCCGAATCCTTAAAGATTCGAACCCAAAAAGTCAATTTATTGCAAATAGTTGGAACAGAAATGATAATTCTAATCAACTAAATTTTGCAAACGAAGCAGCCTAATCTTTTTTTTTTCTAGTTTTTTTTTATGTGGATGTAAAAGCTGCTTTTTTTTTGACTCGCGCTCGCAGTGCTTTTATTCTTCTTTCTATCTTTTTTGTAGTGATGCGCTATAAGCATCTTTTTTATAATGATAGATTTATGTTTCCAAAATTTTGAAAAATTATTCTAGAATAGGATTCAAATTCTAGATTCGGTTTAATTATTCTAGAATATTCTAGAATACCGAATTATTCTGAAATGCCCATCCCTAAGCTCAGCACTTGTGGAGAGCAGATTATGGTGGCTGTGACCACTTTTAATACGGATCACAACAAAAGCTTCTCGATTTTCACTTTTCTAGTTTACGACACGCTGTTTTTTCTCAGATCACTTGAAAATGATCTATCACTTTTCGACGAAGCAAGTTTGGTTTATTATATTACTTAAAATCATTCAAGTTTGTTTTTAAAAACTTAACGAGTTTGCCAACTATTTCGAAGGTTTAACGATTATGCCACATGTCGTTGACCTCTGTCATGGCACTCTTTCTGGGCCAGCAACTCGTTTAAACTTGTATTTGTTTTTCTGTTTAGAAGCCAAAATAGTAAAACATCGTTGATGAATTCGATATTTACTGTTACGGTACTGGCAAAATCATATCAACAAATTTTGTTGCAACGAGCAATGGATGGATTATAATGGGCATAATGCAGCTTGACAATTTTGCCATGAATTGGGTAGCCAAGTGGCCAACTTCATTATCGCATCAATCAGTAAATATTGCCTAGCAAATTTTTTAAAGATGGGCTGATCTCGAAATCGTTCTCTAGTCAGGCGCTGATCTATATCGAGGACTCAATTATCCTGTCCGGCTGTCCACAAAAAGACCACAATCCATATGTCCAATTTCAGTTGACCAGAAGCCCTTGGGCTTCCTGCATCATGACTGAATTTTTGATGTCATAACCACTTTTTTCAATTGTGGGATCATGATTATGATTCAGAATGCCCGCGGGCTTTCGGTCCACTTTCATTTAACTGGTGGATAGAGTAACTTTTTGTGTATTAGAAACTTCCTTTCAAAAACAAATTTGGGCTAAATTCATGCATGTCTTTTTTACTGACGAGTTGACTGCGTCTTTGAGTTTAAATTTGTGATTTTCAACTCTATCGGAACTCGGAAGCAGTATCGCGAAAGGTCTACTTTTGTTGCTGGCATGGGGACGGAAAGTAAAATGATTTTGCCAGTATTTTGCGAGACTGCTAGTAAAAAACATTCTAGTTGTGGGGTGCCTAAACACTAAACAGTCAGTATTAATAACAGCAAGACTGCTGGTTGATATTACCACAATTTGGGGGGCTCTTGATGAATTTTTAAAGTTCGGTGACCAGCATAAAAAATGATAATAGGCTACAACCCTGTCCGCATATCCAATTTTAGTGGGCTTTAGGCCAGCGGCTTTTGGTTCTAGCTTCGGCATCATAATCAGTGTTTTGATGTCACAGTTAAAAAAAGTGATTAGACTCTATGACATCAAGAAACTGATTGTGATGCAGAAACTAGAACCAAAAACTGTGGGCCAAAGCCCACATAAATTAGACATGTGAAAAAGGTACTTGTATTATGTGGGTAGACTTTCTCTGTACTATAGGACAGGGTAGTGGTATGTATCAGCTATCATCATAGCGGAAGCCAATACAAATAGATGTAGCATATTGGATTAATTAGCTTAGCAGTACTGTATTCACCTGTGCACTGTATCAGTTAACTCTACCCTGTGTTAGTGTTGCCATATACTGGCTTGCAAGTGTAATTTGATCAATAGTAGTTAATGGAATTGTTGTACCAGTACACTAGTGTAATGTTTTGAGGTCATTGATATTGTCAGTACATAAAGCAAAATAGATTGATTGCTCTCTGCTCTTGTAAATAAAAAATTTTAGCGTTCAGCGTTTTTTAAGCAAAGTTTTTTTTGAAATTCACGCTGTTCCGTGTTTGTATGCTGAGATTGATTCATAGTCACCTGGGTCACTTATCGATAAGTATACTATATAGCCTATGACTCAGGTTTGTCAAAATACTCTAGCGTATTTTTAACATTTTGACCTCACTTCTGAAACTTAATTGGCTACTCAGCTTGCTCCTTTGAGGCTGCCTCAAATTCAATATGTTCTGTGTTATAAGGGTTTTATGTACAGACTATCCTAAACTTTATTGAATGCAGTTAAATTAATTTTAAGTCAGGCTAAACTACTTTTATGTTGGGGTTTATTTTGAGGGATATTGTACTGATATTGAACTAAAATTTTAGTAGCTCTACTCAAAATTACAGATAGCAATTTTTCTTCAATCTTTGTATATAACTAGGCCTAGATGAGAAAACATTACAGCGTACCTGACCCTGTTACCACTCTATTGATTTCTACTATTTTGTTATTATTGTACCTATAGAGGTTCTGTTAACGCTTATATTACAGGTATTTGTGTTGTTAGTTTTCAATCCCATATAGAAGGCCTGTCGAGAACATCAGGCCTGCTGCTGGTATATAATTTGAAATAATTTTATTTTATATACCACTTTTATATCTACAAATTTGTTTCATTAACACTACTAACATTTTGTTGGATTATAAATAATAGAAGAAAAAAGGTTTTTATGGATACTGAACCATTGGATAATGAGTCGGAATATTCTGTTGCCAGGTTGGTACCTGTGCTACATTTACCAAGTATAAATTTAATGTTATCTTGATAGTTATGAGCTTCAGAATGAAATTTTATAATCAATTTTATTATCCAAATTTCAAAATAATGGTAGCGCTGCCAGAATTGCAAAACTGCTCGATATCAAATGAAAATTATTTGGATGATGTTTTGTACCAGTACGATTCTGGCCATTGACATCGCTTTGCTATGATGTCACAGTTGGAATGGTGTTTCTACCAACAGCTGACCTTACACTTTCCCCAAATAATCGATTAATCATATACTGGTACAATGTTTAGTGTTGACCTGATTTTTTATTACAATTCTTGCTTGTCAGTAGGCTACTTCTTATTGGTATTCATGCTTATCTGTACGTATGCAGTGTTTACACATGTTTAGCTGAGTTGTCTTCATTCAATTTGTTTCTTTTGTATAAAAGCAGTTTTGAAATTAGCATGATCTAATAATTAATGTAAATTTTTTGTTATTGCTTGTATGGTCAATAGAAATTTGTTTACATCAATCTTATTTACTGTACATTTTGCTGTAGTTTAGCATGAGTATATATGCATAGCAGGAATGAGCATATTTCAAGTTTACATATTAAAATGATTATATATGAAATGGTCCGTCAGTAGCTTTTAATATCATAGAAAGTGCTATAACTGATGAGTGATGATGGCATTGTCGTGGACCAAAAATTTTCTTTATTACACTGTGCCATCATCAGCTGATGCAAGAAAGCTGGTCGGCACGGCTACGAGATCCTCTTTTTAGTAAATTATAAAATATCTTTTATCAAGATTTTTTGTTTTGGTTAGATCTGAACGATCGAAGCACAGAAGGCCAAGAGAACACAGACGACACAAAAATCGAGGTAGTCCAATTGAAAGTAATTATGCAGGTTGGTATGGTACCAAAAGCATGATTTGATTGGTTGTTGTACAGCATGCAGCATGAATGATCGACTTAACCCAAATTACTCATAGCTTTTTTGCAAAGATCAATGGCCGAACAAATTATTAAAAACTGTCTGCTGATAGGCTACCATAAAGAAAATGTCTGCTGATCACAATTTTTTGAAAAACTTTTTCTAGATTCTGAAGAAGTGAAAATGTGTACAGGTTTGAATCTCTTGGGGGAGCAAATAGATATGCGTAATTTGCTTAATAGTGGTGAGAATGGGCCATTAGATAAAGAAGAGTGAGCAGTAGCTTCTGAGTCTCAATATACTTTCTTCCCATCAGCAAGCCATGCCTAACATGCAACTATTCTGCCGATATTCAATTTGAGTCAGTGACAGACTTATGCACAATTAGCTAGCTGAGGTTTTTGGTGATGTTGCTTGGTACTGATTTGATTTTTGAATTATCGACAAACAGTTCAGTCAGCTCTGATTTCTTTTTTTTTTTTTTTGAAATAAAATTGTTATTTCGCTTTTTGATTTTGCATAGTCTGAATTACAAATGCACTGTAACAACTTTCAAAATCCGCTTTTGTGTTTCATATCTGTTCTGATGTGTTTGAAGTTGCAGTTTAATTACCGGTAGTTCTTAACATGTGCTTTCATAGATTAATCTTTTTGTATGAGCATGTGTACATTCCTACCATTTAAATATTTTGATATAATGGCAATGATGTTGTACTTCTTGATTCAATGTGCAGTAGTTTAATCAAATAAGTGTATGGAGTAGAAAGTGATTAAATTATTCGTTAAAGCTGACCTTTCTGAATCAAAAATATATAGCAGTTATCAGTTAATTTAAAGGACGCTTGTCATTTTAATGTATGCTAAAACAAAGAGTTCTTCGTATTATTTTCGGATGTTTTTTAACGTAATATTCGCGCCCTTTGATGTAGCGTTGTTCTAGCCCACAGTAATAGCTGATGCATAAGAATTATTTATCTCTTCAGCTTTAACATGAAGTTTGCTTTACTAATCAAATATGTGTATGATTCAGGTGAGAAATCCGTAAAGATCCGTACTCCGTCTGTGGAAAATAATAGCAGACTGGAAGGTCCTGTTGCAGTCAATATTCCTGAGGTTGGTGGCTTGAATAGTCCAATTTCTTTCATGCATGTTTACTGTTTTAAACTATGCTGCTCGTTGTATTTTTGCAATATTTCAGCATCTGCGCGAATATCAAATCATTGCTAGCAGTAACTTCATACACAAATTGTACCAGCGGTTATAAATTTTAAGCGATTGATTGAAGGCTGTTACGGCAAGACGAGCAACACGTAGTATATTCTCTGCCCTTCGCACTTCCCTCTTGTGCCGAGCGCCTGGCTCGGAAGCTGCAAATGACACTTTAAACATCTTCAGTATAACCCAACTGGGAGTAAAACCTAGTACCCCGGCTACAAATTGTTTTTAACCGATACACCAAGTATGTATAATAAATTCCATACTTTTTGAACTTTAACACTGTAGGAGAGTTCAATTTTTTCGTTATCGTGCGTGTATATGATATTTGCAGAGAGCTGATAGTTGGTGAGTTAGCCTTTTAAATATAGAGCCCTTCAATTTCAGATCAATGAAGCTGTTTTAACAATAAAGATCGGTTTAAGCTTTTGTATGATTTCTTACTATCTTAATCCTGTGAACAATAGGACTGGGTTGATGTTAAACTATTCTTCACTGAATTCTAAAGGGCTCTTGATGCATCTCAATAGGTTATAAGCAGTTCTAGCCACATCAGAAAGGCATGACAGCATGTAGCAAATTTAAAATTATATAGTTTTGTGCCTTTGTTGATATATTGACAATGCTTCTATGCCGTATTTTTCCAAACTGCGTGCCAAGCAAAAAAGATTGTCTAATTTGAAATGCTCTGTGTGTATCCGCTGCTTGTAAGATCAGAAGTTGAAAAATGACCGGTGATTTTTTTCGACGTGTAATTTTTTTACAGTTTTTTCGTATTGCGTAATGTTTTTTGTTGTTTGAAAAATATTTTTCATCTTATCATATTTTGGTTTATTCCACACAAAATTTGATTAGAAATTTTCATTTGATTTGAATACGCGTTTGACGGCTGTGCATTATATATGTATGTATTCATTACAATATAAGACCTGAGTCTGAATATCTTATTCAGTACATACATGCGATGTATGGAAATCATACTGATTTTGCAGCTATTCTTAATGTGCTTCGAAATAACGTAAAATAGAAGTTTAAGTAGTTTTAACGAAGCTTTTAAAACGACCTTTTTGCGGTTTTCTAAACGTTTTTGTTTCGTAGTAATTTTAAGTACCCATAATGCTTTATGTAGAACCAAATAAATATTTGCTTTGGTATTAACTTCTGTCGCGGTAGATGGATTAGGTTTCTGATTTCGCAACAAGTCTTTTTCGCGTTTTGAAGCTATAAAAGCGTCTTCCTCTAATGTGAAGCACTTTTATATGGTTTACCATTCATATGCTTATGATTCATAGCCAAATTCCCATTAGGCAGTCTATAAAATCACAGTCGCTTAATTTATTGTTTACGTCTAGCTGCCGCACTTCTCGCCCACGATGAGAAGCCTCGCTTTGAATAGCAGTAATTTAATTCTATCTGCACTTAAGTCACCCACTTAAAAAGTGAAACCGCTTAAACAACGGTTTGATCGAGCAACCATTGAATTATTTAGTAAGATGGTAATTGTGTAGCAAAACGTTTTTAGCTGCAGTATTCTCACTGAAAAGAAGTTTTTGGTATTCAAGTAAACTGCGGTCATAGCCGTAGGGAGAGAAAAGTTTTGGGTATGCAAACGATTTTTGCCCAGATCTCATTTACAGTTTTTGACAAAATATGGGTTTCACATTCCGTAGGAGAATGGATACTAAATAGGGAATAATTTTAACAATGCCTCTTATAACAAAATTTTGAACTATTTATTAAAGCATATTGTACAAACTACCAACATTTTCTTATTGCTCACTCCTCAACAGGCATAGACTGCGAATAAATAGATGAAACAAGCGTTTAATAAACGTTAGTTCTAAATTTTATCATATATACAGTCAAATTTTGCCCAAGTAATTGACGCGACGCTACACATGAAACAAAATGGGGATGCGGTTGCTTGTCCTGCAACCTCATCTTCCGCGGCTATGACTGTAGTGTTATTTACAGTAGTTCTAGGAAGAAAGTAAAGCCACCGTAATTCCTAAAACTGGACGTTTCGATAGCATAGATTCAGCTGTCATCATCAGCAGTGTAAGCAAGGCAGTACAAAATTGAAAAGTTTTTCCATTTTGTATTTGTACTGCCTGGGTTATTACACTGCTGATAATGACAGCTGAATTAAGTTATTTTCGTCTCATATTCATTGTATTTGATTCTACTTACCTTTCTGTTAAATCCTAACTCACAAAAAACAGAGTGTCTCGTTTCAATCGCAAGTTTATATTATAAAACATTCAACTTCTGCGTAGTTGGTGGTCTGGCACTGAAAATTATATCGCTCTAAAACTCAATAGCTTTATTTTAAGAATTGCATTCGCTTTGCTTTATCGAAACGTGCTTTTCTGTACAGATGTTGATATACGGATTTATTAATAAAAGTGTGCTGGTGTAGAAGATAATGCTTTTTTGTAGTTTGGTAGTTGGTGTCTCAATTTAATCTAGATAATAACGATGATAATAATATATTAACTCATTAAGGCTTTATTCTGTATAAAAAATTTAAAAGGGTCCAATAAGGCCTTCAAAATTTTGTGTCCACAACTCGGTAGATTAATCAGTGTTATTAAAGGTATAGTGTGCACTAAAGGTATAGTGTTCAGTCTGGTAGCAGAATTTCTTAATATGCATTTAGTTCTAGTTTAATTTTGCTTTTTTCGGTCCTAAAGTTTCAAGACCAAATAGCTGATTGGAGTTTCAAGGCTTAGCGTAGCCTAATTTTCAATTTTTTCAAGTTTTATTGCACCAACTATGTTTATTTCCTCAAACTAATTTGTACGCAAGTAAGACCACAAGGTAAACTCACAATGTGATAAATAGTAGAAACCTTTCATTTTTCTCAACTGAGCTTGAGTATATGTTTTTTTTTTATTGACCATTACATTTGACTAAGATGCGGATCTTCGTTGTTTAGTTTGTTCTTGAGAAACCAAGCTGTCACCACCGTGCTAATATTTGTATTGTCTGTGACCCTGCTGCCGAGTTCTGCTTTCAATTTTTGACAATAAAGACGTCCGGTTTACAATCTAAAAACTGGGGTTCAATTCTCGGTCAAGCTCGAAATTTTTAGAAAATTAAAAGTAAAATTAAACAATACTGTCATGTTGCTTTGGCGTGCTCGTATTAGACCGCATCACTTTATTGAAGCAGTTATCGAGTCAAAACTATGCTGCTGCGTTAAATTGGAAGGCGAGAAGGCTTTTGCATATCAGTGGTGGAGCCAGGGGGAGGCTGTTGGGAGCATATTTGGAAATGGTTCCACAGAAAAAGATAGGGCTCGATCGAGATAACTATAAGTAGAAAAATTGTACACAGGTGTACATCAGTGGCGTGGTGTAGTGGCCAGTATGCAGGACTGCTACTCATGGGGTCTGGGTTCGATGCTGCTCTAGGTTTTGATTTTTTTCCCAACGTATTTGGTTTCTTATGTGTAATTCGGAATGGGTAGAGTAGTGGCAATAGAATAAACTAAAAATTTTTGGTAGAACCATTCCGAAATGTGCCACCGGGCACTGTTCCTTTTTTTGACATGCCCCCTTTTTTGTAGAGAACGATCACTACGGCTAAATGAAAAGGAGGCCTCTTATTGTCCAAATCCGCCCCTGGCTGCCCCCTCTAAATTTTTTGCTGACTACACCCCTGTCGTAGAGGCGATTAATAGGTACCAACCGTCCTCCTTAAGGTAGTACTAGGGTTACCATGAACTACGCTTGATTGGTTTTTATCTGTTTTGAGCTACCTATGTAACTTATTCTTGGGTTATGTTAATGTTTTATCAAGTAAAGTATAGAATTTTGCAGAAATCATCGCAACAAACTATGTAATTGTACTTATTGGAGCATATTTTTTGAATATCTTTAACTGCACTTCATTTTTTTGAGTTTTTAACTGTATTTATATTGATAGAATGACAACTGGGGTGAAACTAACACGTTCATTTCTGGCACCACAGATGTCACTCAATATAGTAATGAATCTCTGGCGAAATTGGCGAAAGTAAGTATTATATATGTTTAATAATTTCAAGCATTTATAGCTTCACTTTCCTACAGAAAAAACTAGAACCTGGCGGGGTTCGCTGGTTAGAGGGGAAAAAATAGAAATTAAGAACTCCAGCTTGGTAAGCTACAAAACAATCAAATCTTCATTCTACTCGCGGTATTACGCCGAAGCGTGTTACGAGTGACGGGGTTCATCTACGCGGCAGCTCCGAAGAAACGTCGCAGCGATGGCGAGCCGTTGGCGACACTGTGTCAATTTGACCGGCCCGGGAATCGAATCCAAGAACTCCCCCGCCGTTAGCGGTGTCTGTAACCCCTACACCAACCTGCTGGTAAGCCACTCAGGATGATTTTTTCTGCATCGATTGAGTAACTTTTGCCCTGTCGACAAATCCAATTTCAGTTGGCTTTAGTTCTAGTTTCTGCATCATAATCAACTTTTTTGACGTCATAGTAAAAAGAGTGATTATGACATCAAGAAACTGCTTATGATGCAGAAACTAGAACCTAAAGCTGCAGGCCTAAAGCCCACTAAAATGGACATGTGGACAGAGTAGATGTGCTATTTAGTCCTCAAAGTCTTCGTTTTTAGCTCTTGAGGAAAACATCGAAGCCAGTTTTTTTTAACTTGGACTGCATACCCCAAAATCATTCTAATAAAGCCTATGAACCCTTTTGTGAAAATACGTAACGATCAACGTTCATTAATTATGCAAGTCCTAGATATTGATACAGTATTTAAGGCTACGGACTCCTTGCAACACTTTCTCGAACCTTTGAGGGGTTCATAGCGTCCAGGTTAGCCGTTATCTAAACAACGCAGCTGGGGCATTTGTTCAGCTGAATTTTTACTTTACAGGATGAAGTATCTTCAGTTGGTTTCCATGATTGTGGATTTGTCGGAATGGTTGTATTTTCCTTATTATCGTACATCTCTCCAATAGCTATTGTTGCAATCCCATATGTCTGGCTCACAAACCCTATTACTACTGCATGTGAAACTTCATGCAAGGTAAAACTACGCGTTGCCAAACCCACTTGTGCTGTAATGTTAGCGATAGAGTGCACCAGTCTGGTTATTTTAGCCGGTTGGTGGAGTAGCTAAAGACATCGCTATCGGCCGGAAGGTCGTGGGTTCAATTGCCGGGCCGGTTAAATCGGACACCGTGACGCCAACGGTTCTCCACTGTGAGTCTCTTCGTAGCTGGGTTGCCCAGGTGATAAGCAGCGTTGGGCCCCGCTACTCGATACACGCTTCAGCGTAATACCGCGAGTATGATAAAGATTTGATTTTTTTGGTATGTTGACATATGTTGCTTTCTCTTTTTTTTTTTTTTGAAATAAAAGTAGTTGATGATTTTATTATCATGGTGGCAGTGTTCTGTCGGCCTGTTGCGTATGATGAATGTGTTGTTGAAATGAAATGTTGAGTGGTTTTATGGCGCTTTATAACTACTAAGGTCCTTTAGCGTCAGGACTACATTTTGTCAAGAATTCACTGGCGTATTTGTATTCTCTGTTCATTTCATCCTCCGCGCTACACTTAATTGCTGAGCGTTTAGCAAGTGTAACAGCAAGATACCAGTTTTAAAGTCTTTGGTTTGACCCGACTGAGAATAGAACCCAGTCTTCCAGCTTCCAAGGCGAACGCTCTTAACCACTAGGCCATGGCGCTGGTGTGTGACAACTTTTTGGAAGTCCAATTGCCATTTCGTCGGTTTGGCTCGCCTTCATTAAGTCCTAAAGCAGTGCTGTTGCGTCTTGTAATTGAAACGGGTGTGAGAAAAAAAAATTTGGGTTAGCTGTTGAGGCTGTGCTACCAATAAATTGCTATCGCCACAGCGGTTTAGTAGATCGCCTTGGCTCTGGATTGGAAGTAAGGGGCTCGTATTTGCCTTGGTTCACAAAATAGGCTAAGTATAGCTGTTTAATTATATTTCGGCCAAAAAAACAACTAAAAATACTTGGGCGGACGTTGTGATTCACTTATGGTGCCATTGTCACCGCTATAACCTACGCTGAGTTAGTTTTTACGCAATGGTGCAAAAGAATGAAAATATATACTGTATTCTGGCCAAATTCTTTCCAGGGCACTCTAATTGGAATGGCTTTCAAACTTGTCCTTCTACTCATAGCGTCCTGGGCTATATTTTTCCGTCGACAAAGAACAAATATGCCGCGTGTGTTCATGTTCAGGTAGTAATTTATTAGTTATTTTTGGCAATTGTAATAAAACGTGATAATATGTAAACGTAGGTTATACTTTCAGAATCTATTTCAAATCCTAAGCCTAATAAGTGAAAAGAATTCTTTACACCTGTAATTCAATCTGCTTGTAAGCGTAGTGTTAGAGACATTCTGCGATCGGTACAGGAGGTCTTGGGTTTGATTCCCGGGCCAATCAAATCGAACACAATGTTGCCGACGGCTCACCACCGCTGCGACGTTTCTTCGGAGCTGTGTTGCTTAAGCGCAATGCCCAGAGATTTGCCCCGCCACTGGTTACGCGCTTGGACGTAATACCGCAAGTAGGATGAAGATTTCATTTTTTTGTAGGCCAGCTTTGTAACTTATTCAGAAATCGGTAAAAGGACTTTTTTCAATATTTTTTTTTTGTTTGTTTTAGAGCGCAAGCTCACTTCGCAGTCTCCTCCATTAATGTTGAATGTTTGTTCAATGTTTTGAAAACATGCTCATTTACGCTGTAAACGCTCACTAAATGAAGAAATTGGCGAGTTATAGCCTGCGTTTTTGTTTTTTTTACAGGGTGTTAATTTTATTTTTGGTTGTTGTTTTGACTTTAACCTACTGGTTATTCTTTGTGGTTTGGATTGTCGAAGCCAAAGAAAATAATTACCAGGTAGGGACAAAATCAAATTTTTGAAATTTTTGTACTTAGTAGATTTTAACTTGCTAGAAGTTAGCTTTGGAGTGTTTTACTACTAGTCCGAATAATTGCAATTGAGTGGTTGTCTGTTAACTGCAATTGGTATGTGCTGTCGAGCGTGAAATGACGTCATAATAAGTAACCCGTGAAATCATTTTTCTTAAAAAACAACTCTCCATTACTGGTCGTTACGGCAGCTTAAGTAAATAATGTTGTTAAGAATTTTTTGTTCGAAAAATTTTCATTTTTTAAATATGTGTCGTTAAGCGCTGAATTTAAACGGCTTTTAAGCACAAAACATATCTCAAGTAAGCATTGGTATAGACCAGTAGTTAGGTATTGCTATCAGTGCGGGAGGTCTGGGGTTCGATTCCCGAGCCAGTCAAATCGGACGCAGTGTCGCCAACGGCTCACCAACGCTGTGACGTTTCTTCGGAGCTGTGTTGTTGCCCAGACGCTAAGTCGCATAGATGGTCCCGCCAGCATATTTCGGAATGGTTGTACAAAAACTTTTTTTTATTCTATTACCACCATTTTATCCCATCTCGAAACAGAATGAGAAACCAAGTGCGTTGAGAATAAAATCAAGACCTAGAGCAGTATCGAACGTAGCCCCTTTGAGTAGCAGTCCAGCATGCTGACCGATACACCACGCCGCAGTTGCAGTTTTGAGTATAAATTTCTATTTATAGTATCCAGTGGCGTTGCAAGGGGGGCGGCACGCCCGGGGGACGGCATTTTAGATAAGCTTTACGTAATTATTTTGAACAACTATTACTTGGCTATATCGCTTATTTGCTAATCGTAAATCATCTTACTGTGTTGCCCAGTGCCCAGGCGCAAAGTTGCGGAAATGGGCCCCGCCATCTCGTTTACGCTTTGGTGTATTCCCGCGGGTATAAAAAAGATTTGATTTTAATGTGTATTATGTCACAATTGCGCACTGTTTTCTTCGTATTTGCATTGTTTGAATTGCTCACACTCAGCGTGCGAATGCAGTATAGGCACTAGGCAGTACTGCGCAAGTGACATGGGCGCACGCAAAGGGGAGGGGGGACGGTGCTATAGCCCACCCCTTTGGCTCTGTAATAAGGTGCTAAAACCTAACTCTCTGTCTATAATTTCTCAAACTAATAACGGTTGCAGCCTCCTTTCACTTATTTTAGCCAAGCTTTTGCTTTTAGGCATAACTTGCAAAAATGTTTTTGCATTGTCTATAGTGACTGCCAGTGGAGTAGCCACGGGGGGAGGGGGGGTTACAACCCCCTCCCCATTGAGCCTCAAATGACGTCATACATAATCGAAACTGTGCGAACAAAACGCATCAATGGTGAAGCACTCAAAGTTAGGGGCAAAAATATGACAAACTTTCCTTAAAAATTGTTCAAAAAGCACTAAAATGGCCATTACGGTATGCAAATTTTCAAAAATTGTTCAGGGGCGCATGCCCCCGGATCACCGTGAAGTCGTTTTTGGCACTTAAGTTGCTTAAAATTAACTCTGCCGAAAAAAATGCGTTTGAAAAAAGTGACGAAAATTGATGCCCTCTACCTCAAAAAATTTGTGAATACACCCCTGACATGGAACATTTTCAAAAGGCTTATTTATGCCCGATTCCGAGTTTAAACGTCTTTGCATTTAGTTAACATTCAACCTAATTCAAAATTACATGTACCCCACCAAAACTTTCTGGATCCGCTGCTGTATACAACTATAATCAAATGTGATGTCATTCTCAAACCCCCCTCCCCCCATTGCAAAATCCCGGCTACGCTAGTGGTGACTGCACTCACTGCATGCCCCTTTTCGATATAAAAGTGTGTTGAACAGAGTGTTTTTTTTTATGTGAAAACCGAAAAATTCGTTGGCGGATTGGGGCTAATTTTCTACGGGGCTACGCTCTCTTAGCCTCCGGCGGCTGGGGGCTTCGCCCCCAGACCCCCGGTCTTGTTCCCCTCCCCTTTGGCCAAATCCTGGGTACTCCACTGCATTTGGGGTCGGCAATTTCTTGAACCCCCCCCGGGCGGCAGAACCTCTAGCTACGCCACTGATAGGATCAAGCCCTACCCCGTATCTTTTTCTGTAGAACCATTCGAAAATATGCGTCCCGCTCTGGCCACTCGTTACACGCTTCGGCGTAATAGGGCGAGTGTGTTAAAGATTTGACTTGAGTTGGTTTATTATAATCTTTTAGTTTTTCGCATATTGCATGTTAGAATCCAGCTACATAAATAATGCTTTTACTGACACGCGACTGGCGGCTATGCGACAATTTTTAGCGCTTTTTTGTTTTATTTTTCGGTTTATCGACTGTGCGACATGCTATGGCACTTACTTGGTGTCGCTTGCCTTTGGCTATTGTGTGTAATGCTCCCACGCCAGTATTTATATTTCGCTATACGCCTTTGTCATTGTTAAAATTGCTAATTATATATTACTGTACTTTACCAGTATGTCTACATTGTCTGGTTAATATCTACATTTAAAATGAGTTGGTTTAAAAGCAAATTAAGCTACAATAAATGTCTTAAGTTTCTCTCGCTGCATTGTATATTATATTCATCTCGACCTATGTCTGAAAATCTGAACCCAAAGCTTAGATTTTTGTAAATTAAAAACTTTATTGAAAAGCCTAATCCAACGGTTAAATAAAAAATTGACGGTTAAATAGCAAAGTGTGTGTTTTTGAAGCTGCATAGCTGTTTGATTTCATAACCAATTTTTAAACTTACTAGAATTAGCCCCAAAAAGCTCTCGAATTTTTATTAGTTTTTCTTTAAAAAAGCTGTTTTTATTGCATTTTGACAAAAATACATCAAACGGTCTCCCTACTTCTGTGTCTTGGCAAAATATATCATCTAATTCTAAGTTCAGCGCTATTTCTGAGGCAGTATGCGTTGAGAAAAAGATCTTATCTGTTTTCATTGATTGAATAATGAGTGTTGCTTATTTTCTTAATTGAAAAACTACCTTTAATGATATCTTGGCATGTGCAATGTTTGTGTTTTATCGTTATCTTAGATAAATAGCTTTTAACTGAAAGCTTTTCAGAGTGATTTTGAAAACTGTAAATACTTAAATGATTTCTTCAAAAACCTATTAAAAACTAAACATTCTTTACTATAGTTAATTATTGATTGATAACTGTATCGCTTAAAGTTAAATCTTTAAAAACTTTCATTTAAGGCTTCTGTTTTCTTTCGCTTCTTTGTTCAACGTTAAAAAATTAATAGATCGTCTGAAAAACTTTCGGTTCAAAATTTAGCGAACTGCGGTGATTAGATTTAAAGCTGTGGGCTTGACTTAAAAGAGTTTTGAAATGGTAACTTTTACCGCGTAAATTTGCTCTGATTTTAAGTTCTGGACTTGTGGACGTTGCTACAAATTGCTAATCAATGCATTGGACAGGCGTAAGTTCTATCTCACGCATTTATCATCACAATCAAATCTTCATTGTACTCGCGCTATTACGCCGAGTGGCGGGACTCATCTCCGCGGCTTAGCGCGTGGGCTACGCAGCTCCGAAGGAACGTCGCAACGGTGGCGAGCCGTTGGCAACACTGTGCCGATTTGACCGGTCCGGGATTTCAACCCCAGACCTCTCGCACCGATAGCGTGTGCGCTACGCAACTGAGCTAACGGTCGGTTAGCATTTATCATTTTAATGCATAAAGCTTCGTCAATTCTTATGTGATTTTTGCCAACCGCCAGTAGGCGTAATGGTGAAAGACATCGCTATGGAAGATTTGTGGTTCGATTCCTGAAGCGGCCAAATCGGGCGCTGTTGCCCGCTGGCCACGTTTCCGTGTTGCCCAATCGATAAGCGGCAGAGATGAGCTCCGCCACTCGTTACATGCTTCGGTGTAATACCGCGAGTATAATGACGATTTGATATTTTATTAGACTTAACCACTACAGACAGACCTTTTTAACTTGGTACTACTCGACGTTTCCGGCTCAGCGTTAAGACAGTATTGTAGGATTAGAGTTTGAGTTGTTTTAGGGTTCAGGTTTCGTTTAGAATTTTGGGTTTTGGGCAAAGTTAGGTTTCTCGAGGCCAAGTCCGTCACGCCGGATGAATAAATTGGTTTAGTCTGAGAAAGTTATGATGAATAATGCAATACCCAATGGGGGATCGAAGCTGGGGTTTGCAGCTTTTGAATTACGTAAAAGAATTGCAGATGGCTGTTTTTTTCATGCAATTTTTGAAAAGGAAAAGTGCTCTACTTTGTTCTTTATCACTGGATTTTTTTCAGGAAATTGCGAACTTCGCTGATAGCTTCACTAATTGTTTATTATTCGTCCATTATCTTTCACTGGTTATGCTGGAACTTCGACATTTGCAAACTATGTATGTGCTTGAAGTGATACGAACTACAGATGGTGAAAGAAAATTCTACAACGTCGGAGATTTAAGGTATTTTTTTTTTTTTTTTTTTTTTTTTTTTTAAGCCACGTAATTGTAGCTTTGGTTTTTATATTAGTGAATTACATGCATCATAGAAGATGGCCTGGCTGCGCATCGAACCCGCGAATCTAGTTCCGGAGCCCAATGCACCAACCACTCGGCCAACTCCATGTGCGAGATTTAAGGTATTTACGAAAATCGAGTAACGACATCGTCACTATTGTGGGAGATCTATGGTTCGATTTTCGTGCCGGTTAAATTGAACCTAGGGTTGTCAACGGCTCGCCACCGCTGGGATGTTTCTACGGAGCTGTGTTGCCAGTTAGGCCGCGGAGATGGGTCCCGTTCCTCGTTGCGCTCTTTGGCGTATTACCCCGAGTATAATGAAGATTTGATTTGTTAATCAGAAATGTCTACTTTTTAAAAGGCCCTCAGTGTTTCTTCGTTACCTTGTAGTACGGCCAAATTGGAAGATGCTAAAAATCTTGTAGTATTAGAGGCAAAATGGGTCTTACCTCATTTTTTGGTAATATGTGTTCTAGGGTGTTCGTGACAGCAATGCAATCATCAGGGTTTTTAAAAAAATTTTAGTGCCTAAAATGGATTTGTGGGAACCTAAAACGAAAAAAATCAAATCTTCATTATACTCGCGGTAGTACGACGAAGTGTGTGACGAGTGGCGGGGCCCATCTCCGCGGCTTAGCGCTTGGGCAACGCAAAAACGGATCAGCAGTGGCGAGCCTTTGGCGACACTGTTCGATTAGACCGGTCCGGGAATCGAACCCCAGACCTCCGCACTGATAGCGATGTCTTTGATCACTACGCCAGTAAAAAAGTTATTTTTTCAATGATTTTTCCTAATTCTATGGAATTGATTTTTGTTTTAAAAACCCAAATCTGACCCTTATATGCTTTGAAACCTGCAATAATAATTTGCGTGGTATTTTCGAAGCCACTAGCTATAATAACACTTGTCATTAGTCGTCAATGATTGCTTCAGGCGATATACTTAAAACGCCCACCAATGTGCTTGACTGTCCGCACAATGCTCTTTCTCTCGATTAGGTACTAATTTGACTAGATAGTCGCACACTGAATGAAGTGATATGGTGTACGCAATTTTAAAAATAAATTTGGGCACACTGCGCTATTTAGGAATATGACTTCCTCTATTGCTCTTGATATTTCCTATTTAAAAATTTTGGTCGATTCTAAATTTTTCTGGTAATTTATCCCGTGAGATATGCGAGAGAAACACAGATATAGTTTGAAATGTAATTTAAGATAGTAGCAAGTCGTATATTTTCTTTTTTCCATCTTGAAAACTCTCCAGACGTTATGAAACAGAGAAGATAGCTCGGTTGCTAAAAGCTTTAAAATTTGCATAGTCATTTGGTGGCGTTTAGTTGGATGCTTGAACTGGGTGAGAGATTTTTCGTTATTTTTTATCAAATGTAATGAAGTGGTTAGAGGCATTGCTCTCGGTGCAGAAATTTCGGGGTTCCTTTCCCTGTTCGGTCGAATCGGACGCAGCGTCGACAACAGCTCGCCACCGCTACGACGCTTTTTCAGAGCTGTGTAGCCCAGGCTCTGAGCCGCTAAAATGGGCCCCGTCACCCGCTATTCGCTTCGGCGTAATAACCCTATAGTATAATGAAGATTTTATTTATTTGGAACGACAATAAACTCGTAGTTTGAAAATAAAGCCGATTTCCGCATCCCACGATCTTTCCCCAAATAAATATAAAAGGGTTACGAAAAGCTTCAACTTATCATGAAAGATATATGTCAAGTTCTTGGTGAATCATGATTTCCATTGCAGCATACAGCGTTGTTCTGTTTGGGTGTTGGAAAAATATTATTGTGATTTCCCTCTTTACAATCCTGCGTTACTGAGGATTCCATCTCGCAGCACCAGAATGAAGCAATTGAACAACCAGAAATTTAAAGTCTATGATGTTGACGGTAAGTGACAGATTACGCTGGACGTACGCGACTGTTCGACGCGGGACAACTCGGCGCGACCTACTCAGCGTAATACACCTAATTTGAACATTAACACCTAGCTCTAAACCCAACCCCAAAACTCTGTCTTGACCCCTAGTCAGTCCTCGCAAGTTGCCTCAGGCGAGTTGTTCACTCCGATATGCCCTGTTTCGAACTAACGAAAAGTTCAGAAAACAAACAGAAATTCAAGTTTAACACGAAATCTTGTCATGTTTCACCAGTCTTCGTCGGAAGCAATGTTTCATAACTATTTTAGACTCCAGACTTTTAAAAAGTCTTACAAAAACCACTGGACCCTTTAGAGGAACTATGAAACGTCCAATATTACATGGTGATAGAAGTAGTTAATCTTATAGTATATGTAATCTACTAACGTAAGGTAAAGTTCAAGCGAATGCGCGACCATTCGGCGTGACCGACGCAGCGTGGGACTTCTAGCCTTAAACCATACCCAAAAAAAATTTTTTAAGACGAGGCGGACACGCTAAAAAGTTCCGATTCAAGCAACATATCAAACATTGAATTTTGGTATTTCCAGGTCAACCCGGAAATGACGCAATTGGTCAGAACCAAGCTATTATGGCAGCAGTGGCAAGACGAAGAGATGCTGGACATAACGAGAGATATTACGAAGAAGTGGAATATGAGAGAAGAGTGCGAAAGAGAAAGGCAAGGTAAGTATTAAACCGCGCAATTTGTTCAAAATTTCAAGATGCAACTCTTTCTGAACTCTTAGAACTCAGTAGACTCAAGAATATAAATGTTTTTCACACCGTCGTGACTCGAGGGACACGGTATACATTGTCAAATGCGATCGGCTCAAGCCGTGAATCGAGCCCGTCACGAAGGATCATAAGTCGTAACCTGCGCACGGTACAGCTTGTCACTGGGTGTTTCAACCATGCCCACTCACTCTTGATTTTTTTTACTTTATCTTCTCCTATCTGCATGCCATAACGTCAATCGTTTTGTTGCCTCTTCCCTTGTACTGTTGTTATATTTTCTTCATCCTGTTGTATTCTTCATCGTCTTGATGGTGCGAAAACAGAAGACACTACTACTACTAACAGCGCTGAATATCTAATTTGATTTTTACAGATTGATTGCTGCTACTGAAGATGCATTTGCTCATATACAGAGATTGCCTGAAAATGAAGTTGGGAGAAAGTCGTCTGAAATGAAGCCGAAAGATGCGGCAGAGGTAGCAGGAAAATTTACTTGTTCAATATTAACCACGGCTTCCAAATCAAATTCGAAAAATAAAAATTCCTGTTTCGATATCGATAAAAGTTAATTGAGTTTTCAATTCCGTGAAAATTACTGAAAATCTCGGAAAATTAAAAGAAGAAATCTGAGCGTTTGTATTCGAGTTCACGAACATGTAAGTTCGAGGTCTTCATTTTAATTTTCCGAGTTCAAGTTATGAAGTTTTCTCAGCTCGAATAACAGCACTTCGAGTTCAAAGCCCTGGTATTTACGCCTTGCAATATTCCTTCACGTTTTCATAAAATTCGAACCCCACACTTTTTTCATGACGTAACAATACACCTATTCCATGTAAGCTCATTTAAAACACAATAAAGCAGCAGACTGGAGATTCGGAAAATCATTTTTTAAACATACAAGTGTCAAGGCCAGCATGGTTTTTCGTCTAGCCTGCTAGTTTAGGCGTAGACATTTCACCAGTGCGGCAGGTTTTGAGTACGTAACACCAGTGCGGCAGGTTGGCGCAGTGGTAATGACGTTGCTACCAGTGCGGCAGGTTTTGAGGTTCGATTACCGGGCCGGTCTAATCAGACGCAGTGCCGCCAACGCTGCGATGTTTCTTCGGGAGCTGTGTTGCCCAGGCGCTCAGCCGCGGAGATGGGCCCCGCCTCTCGTTACACGATAAGGTGTAATACCGCGAGTGCAATGATTTTGATTTTTTTGACCTCTGTGTTCTTGTGTAGGCAATTTTCCCTGCTTTAGCCAGAGCTTTGCAAAAATTCCTTCGCACCACCAGACAAAATCAACATTACGAAATAGAATCAATAATTGAGCATCTTACGAACTGCATAAAGCACGATATGTCTCCTAAAGCCTTCCTCGAGAGGTAAGTGCATAATTATTGTTTGTATTTGTACTTAGTTGCATATTCTCCTATCACGAGAAAACTATGACAGCGCTGCAGGGCTGCGGACTCGGTCGAGTTTTAACCGAGTTCAAGTTCGAGTTTAAAAGATATTTGCTAGTCCGAGTTCGAATTCAAGTTCGAGTTCGCAGCCCTGGACTTTGTAGGTCGCAATAGCATGAACAAATAAACGACATGCAGCTTATTTTTTGGTAAAATCATAACTTCAATTTTCACTGATTGTGACTACTTGAACAACAACAAACTATATTTCGCAGTGATCTTTTGTTTCTTTTCAACAATTTAAATATCTTCGTAATGAACTTGAACAGTTTCATGCGAGTTCAAAAAAAAAGTGTTTTTTCGAGTTCTTTCGAGTTTAAGTTCGAGTTCGCAGCCCTGCAGCACTATAACAAGCTCGCTTAGCAGTTGCCAGCCATCTGTCTACCACTCTAAGATTGGGGAATCCCGCTAAGTCCATTTATCTACGGCACAGCAAGTAAACTTGCCGGCTTGTTCTCCACACTGCCCCTTTAATGCTGAGAGTCAAGCAAAGAAGCTGTGAATAACAAGTTTAAAGTCATTGGTTTGATCTGACTTGGAATCAAACCCGTGTTGCTCCAAAGGCAGACGCTCTTATCACTCGGCCATTTGAGGTGATTTTATCGCGCAACGGTACTAACCGGCAAACGACAGGCGACGACGCGAAGCACGACAAGCGACAGGCATTTATGATGCAAATAGCCGCAGGTAGGTCTCGCATGGACCAGAAACAGCAATATGGTGCGAAAAAAGTTGTCGCTTGTCGGAGAAAAAACGCAGCGTTAATGCACTGTTAAAATCAAAACTTGTTTTTAAAATTGTCTCGAGTAGTTTTGCAGAATCTACGTTTTGAAATAAACGACTCTGTTTACATATTGGCTATGAAAATGTGAAAATAATTAAAGTCTCTAAGTCATATCCCCTTTCTCATGTTCTGAGCTTGCCGTACGTAGCCTCATTTCAGCGTTTGGGCAACAAACGTAAGGCACTGCAGAAACGGTGGTCCATCAGTGCTAGTGCTTTCGATTTTGGCCCATGTGAAAACCCAAGTATTATAGTTCCAGAAGCTCAAGTATGCCGTGTCTTTTACCTTTTCGTGTACCTTGAATCTTCAGGTATTTACATCCGGGACCCTATCTCACTTACTCTCCACGTCATGATTCCAGCCAGTGGAAGTTAATCAGCGACGAGCCACTTGTCAATATGATTAAAGTAAGTAAAAGTTGGTAATAATGTAAAGTTCTTCTTAGTTCGAGATACCAGTGCTCACGTCACCAGCTTTAAAGCACAATCAACTGAAATACCCTGAAGTTTCATTTCCTTATGATTTTGCGGCATTGCTAGTGAGGCGTATTTCAGCAAACAGCAGATCAAAATCTCTATGTGCCCAGTGCCTTTGTGCTCGGGGAGAATTACGTGGTCCGTTGGTCGTGGATGGTAGCAGAAATTGGCTTAACATCATTGCGTGCAAGTGATGAAACTACCTGCCGTGGTAAAAGGATGGACTGGGTTGGACCCTCGGTCGCAGAGTTGTTTGCACTTGGTACGGAGTGAATGCTCAGCCAAACAACGACGACTCTGATTTTTTGCTTGATTTTAAAGAGGCTAAGCTGAGTGTGGCAAAAATTAAGTTAGTTTTTGCGTAGCATCAAACCCAATGGGGCTGTCTTTCTATTGGACTAAAACCAGTTAAAAAAGCAATCGAACTATACATTCTGCAGAGTTTTTGCTATTTTGTTGTTGATGTCCATAGATAATGCGTTTTTTCGTTGCTCAGGCGTTCCAGACGCTCCTGAGTTCCGAACTTAGAGTTTTTGTTTCGAAACTTCTAGCAATTTTTTCGATCTTTAATCCTTTTCTCTTGTGCAGGATGGATCTGTGTTTAAACTTAAGCAGCAAGATTATTCTCTCGTCGTATTGGTACACAAAAGTCCTCGCATCCGGATCAAGGAGGAATTTATCGACCCCTCCTCTCATCGATTTGCTTTGCATATGCAGAGTGAAACCTCACTGTGACGTAACTGATGACGTCATTGGAGAAACAAGCCAACTTGGTCGTTTGCCGAGCGCATACGGTGGTTTACAGTACGGCAACAGTGTTTGCAATGCGAAATTGATTTCGTTGTTTTCGATGAGAAACTTTTCTGTTTTTAAACGGAAACCTGTTTTGGTAGAACGTTTGCAGTTGGAATGAGTGTGCTTTAACAGTATTTTTGCAGCTTTTTAATGTGCAATTTTGAGAAATGTTGAAATCTGACGCCGACTTTTAACTCGGAAACCTATGTGAAGGGCGTTGAAATGGAGAAACTGTTGCGCCACCCGCTGTTTAGTGCAGGACTGCGAACTCGTTCTCGAAAAAAGTTGATTAAATTTTGAACTTATCCTAAATTTGACAAAAATTACCTGACCTTAACCTAAAGCCGGTAAAAGTACTTGAACTTAGCATAAACTTATAAACTCAGTAAAAATTACTAAAGTCAAACTCGGCTTGCGAACTTGAAATCGACCATAAATGCTTGCCATTTGCAGTTCTGGTTTAGTTACTTGCGGTAGGACTTAGGTGGAGCAGTGGGCATGTTTAAGATGGTTAAAGTTTCTTGGCTAAATGATTTGCACTGTATTAAATCGATATGAAGACAACGTGTGACTTATAGTTAACTTTTTTCCGTGAATTTTTTATAATAATGCCATTTTCTGTACGAATTAGATGAAAAAGTTGCTAGGGACAAATTCATGTTTCGAATATAATAAAAGTCTCGTCAGCCTTGCTATGCACGAGCCTTCAGCCTTGCTAAACTTGGAAGCCTTTAAGTACCAACTTTCTCACCCCCAACTAAGTCACCGGAAGCTTTTTTAAGTTAGGCTACCGGTGACTTAGTTGTGGGTTAGAAGTTAGAACTAAAAGGTTTTTACTATGCGTTGTTGTGTGGCTGGTCGCCTGCTAAAGGCAGGGTACAATTGCAAAAGAAATGAAGTCGAGATGTTTAGTATGTGAAATGTAACAAAGTGTCTTTACAGTCTGGAATGAGTCTAGCCTGGATTTGCTGTTCGTAGCAAGGCTGACCAGACTTATAGTCGAAACATTCTGTGCGAATTGTTTTACGTTTTGCTTGAAATTTAATTTTTATGTTGAAAATTGAATTGTGTTTATCTACTCAAAGTGGGTTTGCGTTTTGCTAAATAGTCTTAACTACATGGTCAGGGTCGTATTAGAACTCTGGGGGGGCACGGGGCCAATTTTTCGAAGGGCCGTATGCTTTTCGCATATCTGAATTTCAGAGGACCAATTAAACGACCCCGTCTTTTAAGTGAGGCCCGTCCTAACCGAAAAGGGAGGCTTCGGAGCTATGGCCTCACCCCCTTAATCCGGCTCTGTATATGATGTTGTAAATTTGGGGGAAGAGCACAAAGCCACTGCAGGTTTAACATCAGCTTCACGTCCCTTCCTGTTCTCGAATTGTTATTTTGAACCCTTGATCAAATCATAGTTAATTGCAATATTTTCGCAAGTTTGTCGACAGTTTTTTGCTCCGGTTTACAACTCTTTGTTCTGAAAGCAGGGCTTCGAACTTGAATTTTTTCGCCGATCTCGAACTTGAACTCCAATTTGATCTTGAAAAACATTAATCGAGTTTTGAACTTATCCCAAACTTCAAAAGAATTGCTTGAATTTGACCTAAACCGTATGAAAACTACTGAACTCGAGCTCTGCTTGCATAATATATTTGGCGAAGTTGCTTGAAAATGCCTGCTATTTCGCGGCCTTTGTCTGATAGTTCTCGGCTTTCATTTCGATCCAAGTTTTGTGGTTGAGCTCTTGAATCAGGGGCAGATTGCGACCAGGTCATAAATTTCTTCTGAACAAGTGAGTTGGAAGAATAGGATTCCCTACCCGGCTCTTTTCATAAAGGTTATATCATTTCGATAAGATTGAGAGTTAGAGTTGCTAAAAATCATGAAATGTAATTTATTTGAAATTTTGTTCAAGTTTTGTGTATTTTTATTTCCCAGTGCACATATTTTAATAGGAGTTGCTTTTAATGAAATAAACTGACATGTGACTCCAAACTTAAACTTCTGAAAATTTTTCGAAATTCTACCTATTCGTCTAATCTTAATATTTTAGATTTTTTAAAAATTTTCCAAGGCTATAATAATACTCTTGATAAAAAATCAGATCTGAGCCATTTTTTAAATTCGAACTTCGGAGATTTTTTTGTAATTAAACGAATTCACTTAACCTCAGAATTTAAGATTTTTTGAAATTTTTCAAGGCTATGGACTTAATAAAAAATCAAATTTGGGTCATTTCTCGAAATTCAGCAAATTCCTCAACCTCAAAATTTGAGGTTTTTTGAAATTTTGCAAGGCTATATACAGACTTGATAAAAAAATAAAGTTTAGCCATTTTTTCGAAACTCAACAAATTGTCTTCGCAAAGTTCAAGACGATTAGATGAGGTCTTAAAAAGTGTTTACGGTATATATTGCAGCAATAAAGAATAGCACACAAAAACGTAGCAAATAAAAAAAAAAACACGTTAAAATTAGCGAAAGAGAAGAGAATATATTAAAAAACACATGTTTTTGCGCATTATTAAAATATACAATATGAGGCTTTTTAAAAAAATACGTAGGCTATATCGACAAACATGTAATAAAATTTTTTTATTGCCGGTATGTATAGCTTTTCCCATCAAACAAACTTTGCACGGCAGCCGCGTAGAACCGCAGCAATGGTTATCAAAACCTTGTTTCATCGCATGTATCGACGACAACAAACGTCATTTTAAGGAAAAATAAAGAAATAGCTATAAGTAACTGGTCGTTCAGCTGTCATCTTCAGCAGTATATGACAGGCAATGTAAAATTTCCGATTTTTGGAACTGCTTTGCCTACGCTGGTGATAACAGTTGAATTTGCAGTCGAAACGTCCAGTTACAACTTTTATCTTGGCTTCATTTTTTCTCCTTAGCTATCGTCGTTCCTTCTTTACTGTGTTCCCAACAACAGTTTCCATTCAGCTCAGTAAACTAACGGAACCAACCACAACTCAAAGTTTTCTTTTCCTTCTTTCTGGCTTGAAAATGCCCAGCGCAGCTGTCATCAAACTTCACAGAATCTCTTCACAAATTTGCATTTTTCACAATTTTGTATCTTCAGAATTTGTTTTTGAAGAATTGCTTAGTTTCGTATCGTCCGAGTCCAAGCTTTTTGAGAAATTTTGACTTAAACTGAAAGGTTTGGGAGATTTCTTTTTATGCGTTGCTAAAATTAACAATTTCATTAGCAGACTGTTTACTTTGTAACTATCAAAAAATCAAATCCATTACGCCTAAGCGTGTAACGACTTACGAGTTGCGGGGCCCATCTCCGCGGCTTAGCGCCTCAGCAACACAGCTTCGAAGAAACGCCGCGGCGATGACGAGCCGTTGGCGACATTGCACCCAATTTCACCGCCCAGGAATCGAACGCCAGACCTTCCGCAAACGTAAGCAGCGTCTGTGACCACTACAAAGGCATATCATTTACGCAGCCTACGCAACCATATTACAATCTGTCAATCTCGACATACCGTTACCTGAATAAGTATTAAGTGTTAATCTTTTCGTTGAGTATCTTTCCAGTTTTTTCTTTTTTACCCATCTTCCAAATTTAGTGTTTTCAAACACTTTTTTCCAAACAAATTCCGGCAAATCGGAGTACAATAAAGGATTAAAAGCGCTGTTTATTGGAAGAAGGATAATAGCTGACACAGCATAAGTGTCAGAAGAAAGATGGTAGCCTAAAAACCAAGTTGTTGTTAACATCAAGTCTTTAGAGGCAGCAGCATTGCTTGCTCCTTAACGCTTCGGGACTTATAATGCTATATCTATTGATTTCAACTGGAAGTTTTGAATTTGTAATTTAATTAGGCTGTCATCAGCGGTGAAAGGCAAGGAAAGAAATCAATTGAAAACGATAAACAATATTTTATACGTCTAGAGTAGGGGTAATCAACGTTGGGCCATTGCCCCCCTAAAGGGCCACGGAATCTTAACCAAGATAAGCGCATGATTTATTAATGGTACTGTAATTACCCATTTAACGCCAGCAGACGGCTGAAGCTACGATGAATGAAATATTGACAAACAATTTTATTGCAGAGAAGGAAGCCATTGGTGTTGAGAGCCTCTCGAAGGGACCCACAAACCACGAAAGGTTGAGAACAATTATATAGATCTAGATATTTGCGGAAAACTTCCTAATCAAACGTAACCATAGAGAAAGAGGTTTTTATTTGAATAAGACTGATAATGCCCATGGATGAAACGTATTTGTTAATAAAATTTATAAGGCAGAGTGATCCTACTGTTTCAAATGAAAATGCACAGGGAAAGGGGAAACTGACCAATAAAAAAAATATTAAATAAAATTGTCAAACAAGCTAAAAATTTTTAAAAATCCCCCAAAAATTATAGATTCGTTAATGAATCATCCGTTCTTTCAACGGAGTTAGCAATCCTACAAACAAAAACAACTCTGGCTTCACTTTTCCTGCTTGAGCTATAGTTTCTTCGGTATAAGTCTATAGAGGAGCCGATAAGTCTATACATACGAACGTTTAAAAAGATATTATGGTAGGCTTAGAAGAATTACAAAATAAACGCTGCAAATACCAATTCTGCAACTAGTTTCTGCTTGACTTTCAAACACAAAGAAGTGGGTTCGAACCTGAGGCTAGTCAAACCGGGAAATTAGTCGCAGAATTGGTTTTTACAGGGTTTATTTAGTAAGTCTTTTAGGCCTACCATAACAGCCTATTATTTTGTATTTTTATATTGCATGTAGAATGTTCATAATACTGTAATTATAATTTGTCAAATAATCCGAACCTGCGGCACTTATGAAAGCCAAAATGCAAATGGGAATCCAACAGCAAAAATTAGTAAATATTATCCTCGTGATTTTTCTCTGGAGGTCGGTTGTCGCAACATCAGCATCAGACCTTCCTGCATCGCGAGTCTGGACCGCTGAGACTCTGCAACGTAAAAACAATTAAGATTGACAGATCTTAATTACGCCGAGCATGTAACGAGTGGCGAAGCTCATCTTTGCAACTAAGCGCCTGGGCAACAAAAACGTCGCAGCGGTGGCGAGCCGTTGCCGACACTTTGTCTGATTTGACCGGTCCGGGAATCGAACCCGCGACCCACCGCGCTGACAACGAGGCCTTTAACCACTATGTTAACTAGACGGTTTCTTGTGAATAAAAATGTTTGAAAATGTTTCATGATGGTATTAATTATCGAATACTTTCACTCTTTATTTAATTTTTGAAAATTTTTCCGTATTATCAGTTTTCCATAAAATCAAATTTCAAAAAATCTCACCTGTATATGACAATATAAACAATAAGCATGTAAATAAAAGCAACAAAATTAAGGGTAATAACAGCAAGGGAGAATCCCCAAGATTGATCTTGGATTGGATCTGGAAAAAGGCGAGGAAGGCAGACCCCGTGAGCGGAGTAATATCCAAAATACAAAGTAGGTTGATACGTTTCGTTGAGAATCTTTATCGTGTCAATCACGTTAATCCAAGTAAGAGACCTGCAAAATTAAAAAACTTTTCAGCAAACAGAATTTAACTCATGGTCGTATTTACAGGGATACGGTGGGGTCAACACCTCTCCGAATGGACTTCTCGTAACAGGAGGATAAAAATGAATAAATCAATCATCAATTCTCCACTCTGCTCATTTTACTATCTCTCACCTGTCGGTTGTGACATTCTGGATACCATGATTAGCGTTCTCACTCAAAGACCAAATATACCGAGCGATATTTTCCACTTCTTGCCAATTCGCTAATCTTAGAAATGGATTGTTCTGATACCTAAAACAAAAAAATTGTCACCCAAAGTTGCATGAGTGAATTTTCTTTCTCCCTCCATTGTCTATCACAAAGTTAGCGGTGCCACGCGCATGTTACAGATCCTACGAGACGGGTTCGATTCACGGCTGAAGCTGATCGTACATCACAAATACACCAGGTGGCTGCTGACTTGAAGAGCGCAAGCTCACCCCGCAGTCTCCTTCAATCTGTTGAGTTTTCTGTTCAATAATTTCAAAATAATTTCAGTAATTTATCTTACTCTCTGCTAAGGGTGCATGCACCATCAGGGCCAGCGAGAATCCATCGAAAGTTCAAAAGTATAATACGTTAAAAAAAAGGTGTGAAGAAATAAAAATGCAAACTTCAAAGCGGGGTTGCAAAATTGGGTTCATTGATCCAAATGAAGTTGCAACAACATACTGTAGAGTCTTTCAGTCAGCACAACAAAACTGTAATGCTTTCATTTTGTAGTGCCTTGCATACACTGCTAATAATGACAGCTGAATCTATGTTGTCGAAACGTCCAGTTCTAAGAACTACTAAGGCTTTACTTTTCCTCCTTAAGTTATTTTCGCCTTACATTTATTATCATCCAGAAGAATTTGGGATCAAAACGAACCGGAAAGCACTGGTGTCATAAATTCATTAACCTCCGACACTCTTGAACACAAACGCAGAGTCCTTTGTCTCCACAAGCAAAAACTCACCAAACTTGAGAAACAAAATAATCCATTTGTGAAGTTTCAAGTGGAACCAGAGCTATGGCGAAAGCAAGGACCCAGCTAACTGCTATTCCAAGCATAATATAACGTCGCTTAATCACAGAGTAAAATGGTCTAAAATATACAGATGCTCAGCAATATTGTACACAAGAGGGCTAAGAATGAATAATCAAATCTTTATTATACCGCGGCATTACGCCGAATCGTGTAACGAGTGGGGCCCATCTACGCGGCTTAGTGCCAGGACAACACAGCTTCGAAGAAACGTCGCAGCGGTCTCAAGCCGTTGCTTATTTTGCAGTTTTAATCGTAGTACAAAGCTTGCCCCGTGCCTATTTGTCCACAGCCATTTTTTCCTAGAGCCAGCCTCACGATTGTTAGCACTTGGAGTGGATGCTCGGCCAAATACCGATAACATCAACAAGTACTTTATTCAAATTGGGATATTTTCGAGTTTTAATGCGTTTTAATTACACTTTATCAGACAAGCAGGTCATGGTCGCTCCTAATACGTTAGAAAAGCTAGAGAATGAGCCAGGCTCACATAGGAACGGATTAATAACGAGGCTACAGCCCCGGAATTCTCTGGAAAATCGGGTCCACTAAATGCGTTAAAAGTAGAGCTGGAAAAAGCATCGCCCCTCCGAAAAGATAGCCCTGGGGTCCCAAAGCCTTAATACGATTCTGGACTCATAGCGGTTATACAGTTGTTATAAGTTGCACGCAGAAACTTACTGAGTTACTAAGCAAAAACGCATCGTTGCCATGGTCACCAGCAAGAAAATGCAACATTCAGTGCTTATGACAGCCATCGTTCCCATGGCGACACATGACGTACTGGCACGCCATTGGATGTCTCTCTGACAGTAAATACCGTCGTAACGTGAATTTACAATGCCAAGACTGATCAAGTAGATCTACAATATATAATTAATCATATTTTTGCATATCAAAAAATCCAACCTTCATTATACTCGCTCTATTACACAGAAGCGTGTAACGAGTGGCGGGGTCGTTTCTGCGGCAGCGCCTAGGCAACACAACCAGCCGTTGCCCACTGTGTCTGACTGTACCGGCCTGAGAATCGAACCAAGACTTCCTGCGCCGCAAGCGATGTCTTTGACCACGAAGCCAACAGGCAAGCCAATTAGTTTCAACGTAACAGCTAGAACATGCTGCAGTTAAAATTACGCTGATGGGTCGTGCGAAAGTGAAACCGCACTTGACCACGTTATTAGACGCTAGTAGTTTGGAAAGTGCTGTAGATTACTAAGCGACGAGCCCACAACATTTAATTAATGTCTCGAATCCGGAGTCACACTTAGGTGATTTTTCACTCGATTGTAATTACAAAACCAGTAAAGTGTAAGATAAGAACGTGTTTCCGTAACAACATTATGTAATTATGGCTAATTATATATTTAACCATCAAAACATGAAAGAAAGAGAAATTTATATCATCACAAATTGCCGTATCATTTATGTGTTGGCGGCTACCTGTAACCCTAAACCTTGCAAAGTTTGGTGGAAAGTGGCAAAGTCAAGACACATTTTTTAGTTTTCTGTTTGAAAAAAAAACATCGCCGTTGATATCAAAAACAATAAAAAAAACAAATCATTGTTATACTTTCGATATTACATCGAAGCGTGTAACGAATGGCGGGGCCCATCTCCGAGGCCTGGTACCTGGGCAACACAGCTACGAAAAAACGTCAAGCCGTTGGCGACACTGTGTTTGATTTGAGTGACCCGAGAATCGAACCCATACTATGACCAAAAGCGATGTCTTTATCTACTAACACGGGACCGGCGCTTGGTGTATCGGTTAAGAGCGTCCACTTGGTAGCCGGTAGACTGGGGTTTTATTCCCAGTCGGGTCATACTAAAGACTTTAAAAATAGTATTCGCAGCTTTCGCGCCAGGCGCTCGGCACAAGCGGAAGTGCGAAGGGTTTTGTGTATGTGTTGTTCGTCATGTTATGCCCCTTAACAGCGTTCAATCATTCGTGATTGAAAATTGTAATGGGCCGACAATTGAAAATGGCCTAAACAATGTGTGCTTGCACCGGCTGTCCCGTACCTTTACCTACTATACCGTCCTGAATGTCCTTTGAAATGTCTTCAGAAGATAATATATTCAAGCCTATCTACATCTTCTAAATTTAATATTGCAGTTGTTAATTAATGCTAAGTTTTGTCAGCCAACTGCATTTCATGGAAACTCACCCCGAGCAGTAGATCAGCAGTGGCTAAGTTAGTGACAAGAATGCGATGATTGTAAGATATTCTAGTGATTCCCTTTCCACTTCTCCAGAAAAGACTGATATTATGAACAAGAACAGTTGTGTTACCAATGACTGAGAGCAAGCCTATAAAAAAAACGATAGAGTAAATTTCGAGAGTTAAAAAATATTTTACTGTTTCGTGCTTTGTCTTTATTTTTGTTTTACTGTAGCAGAACAACGACAAAATTTCTTCACATGAAACGAATCTAGACCTTCCCCGGGCAGTATTAATAGTTTGGGGGAGCCTCGACTACATTTTTTAGGGCAAAAACGCCCCCGAGCTCCCCTTCCCCCGTTAATCCGGCCCAGGACTCAGCCAAAGGGTTTCCGTTGTTTCCCACAATTTTGCCTCTTTGCTACTGGTTAAAAATCCGCAAAACAAAATCATTTAGACATCTTATTTTCGGGTGCAACTATAGAGTGGGAAATCAGTTAATGGGGCTGTGATTGTGGCCACAGTACGTCGTCAAACCAACAGGGCTCGTCGCCAACTTGTCTATTCGTTTTTCAGGTTACAATTGTGCAATGCTGGTTTTAGCATCAGAGGCACTTTTATCCTACTGTCACGAGAAAACAACCGAGACAATGTAACGAGCTCGCTCAAGAGTTTCTGGTCACCAGTTTACCAGTTGAAGTAATGAAATCCCGCTAAGGACTTTTTCTAACGGCGCGATGGGTAAACTTTCAGCCGGCTTTTCCACACTGCTCGCTGGACATCGTCTAATGCGAAAATGACTAAAAAGCTTACCAAAAATGCAAATGTATCGCACATAACACACTGTCAATGAAAGAATAACAATTCAGCCTACCTATTATCCAAATGAAAACTTGTAAGACGTATGAATTGATAAGAAACGCATCAGAAGAGAAAGGACTGACAGAGCATTCCTGGCATTCATCTTCACCGTCCGAGCAGTCCTGAATCCCATCACAAACCTAAAATCAATTTTTCATTATACTCGCGATATTACGTGGAAGCATGTAATGAGTGGCGGGATCCATCTCTGCGGCTCAGAACTTATAGGCATGCACAAAAGCTTACAGTTTACACGAAAAAGACAAATTGAAAATCTTGCGCAAAAACGTAAAGCAAACATAATGGGTTTAGTGTTGTACCTTGCTTCTAGGAACGTATTTGACGGAGCCAGAATTGCAGTAAAAATGACTGTCTAAGCTGCAGTTCAACTCGTCGCTCTGATCAAAGCAATCGGTTACATTATCACAACGGGCGGAGTTGGGAATATGGATCGGAATACGCTCCCTTCCAAGATCCGCACAATAAAACCTGTAACATTAAGGCACAAGAATTAATTCATTCCAAGATTTTTCAACATTTTCCATAAAAATTATGTAAACAAACGAAAGTTGAAGATTATTTTCAATTTATAGACCGTACGGTAGGCGTCGTGACTAAAGACTGTTACTGGTGCGGGAGGTCTGGGGTGCGATTTCCGGGCCTACAAAATAGGATACAGATTCGCCAACGGCTCGCCACCGCTGCGACGTTTCTTCAGAGCTGTGTTGCTCAAGCGCTAAGCTGCGGAGATGGGGCTCGGCCACTCGTTAATACTTCGGCGTATTACCACGAGTATGATGAAGATTTTGATTTTCAATTTGTCAAACATGTTGCATAGTATTATTAAAAACTGCAAATCATAACTTGGCCTGTTAATTGCATCAGTTTTGCGGAACTAGAACCTTCATATGATTGCCAACATTACGTTATCCCTAATGGGGTGTCACTTACCCAATTGATGCTGCTAGGGTGGGAAATACCCCAAATTGTTTTTCTGTTACCACAAAAATTAGTTACACAAACGCAAAAGCGTAAGATGTACGTATACAGAAGTGCAGACACTGAACTAATAGGTCAAAACTGTCTGTAGTTCTGTAAAAATTAGTTAGGTTGCAATTTTCCACCTGTTAGGGCAGTGCAACTCGTCCGTTGAGTTTTGCGGAGCATTTATGGAACAAGATGGAAATCCGTCGCAAATTTCGGATCCAATTAATTCAAATTCCGATCCCGGGCAACTGAAATAAAAAACAAAAAATCAGAGAGAGAAAAAATCACAAACAATGACGCAATATGTTATTCAAAAAATTTTGAATTCAAATGACAGAAAAGTAATAAAGTCAGTGATCCTGCGCTCTTCCAGTCAGCAGCCATTCTGCAGATATGCCAAATGCAATCAGCTCCAGTGAGGATCGAACCCGTCACGTAGGATCTTAACCTGTGCGCAGTAACGCCACACCTTGTTGCCGACAAAGTTGCAACCTACATCCAGTTCGGTATATCTTATCTAACCTAATTTTTAATTAAGATATTAAGAAATAATGCTTGTCAGCAACATTAATGCCTTGTAGTACCATGCATGTGTTAAAGATCCTACAATCCGGGTTTGATTCCAGGTTAGGGGCGTTACAAATGACACGTACTGTGCTTCCCTAGCCTGCTTACTCAAGAGTGCAAGCTTATACTTCGTAATTTTTTCATTGCACTTTTCGATTTTGAGTTAATTGCAATTAAATCATTGCAAATTAAAATACCTTGAAGCTAGAAAATTAACATTCGACGTTTCGAAATCAAAACCAAGCCACCTTCATCAGCGCATGCAAAACAGTCAAATCAATTTCCACCTACACAAATCCTCTTGTTCCTTGGACGAACCCGCAGTATTCCGGAAGATCTGGCCCACAGAGTTCTGGATCACATTCGTCCTCAAAATCTTCGCATCGAGGAGCCAAGTCACACGACACAGTGAAACGAGGTCGAAAAATTTCATACGCTAAACAGCAAAAAATCAAATCGTCTTTATACTCGCGGTATTACATCGAAGCGTGTAACGAGTGACGGGCTTCATCTCCACAGCTCCGAAGGAACGTCGTCACGGTGTCGAGCTGTTGGCGACACCATGTCCTATTCGAACGGGCAGGAATCGAACCCCAAACTTACGCGCCGATAATGATGTCGTTACCACTGCGCCTATTGACCAGTACAAAAATTAAAAGTGGTATAATTACATAATGATAAGTATCTAAGTTTAAATAATACGCTTTGACCGATTAACTGCCCTAAACTAGTAATTTACACCTTCAACGCATCATGATTTGCCCTACTTGACGCTCAGCATTACAGGGACAGTATGAAGAAAAAGCAGGTAAACTAGCTTGGTCTACCGTTGGAAAAGACACTTAGTGGGATAACCCCCATCTTCAAGAGGTAAACAAAAGGCCGGCAACTTCTGAGCGAACTCGTTACAGCGTTTCCGTCACTTTCTCGTGATAGGAGAATAAAACTGCTGACTATAATAAATACTATTCCATTTAGGTCATTTTTTAGAAGTTACTGGTGTTGTAGCTTTAGTTACACACTTTAAAAACGAAACTGCAATATACGCGTTTGATTTTTTTCTTGATTATACAGTCATCCAGGGGTCAAGGATTCGACTCCCCAGCCGGTCAATGTCGCAAACGGCTCGCCACCGCTGCCATGCATTTTTTTGGAGTTGGAAGCTGTGTTTTCCAGGCCCTAAGCCACAGAGATGGGCCCGCCACTCGGCATCATACAGTATAATGAAGATTAGTAGCTTGTTTTTGTAGTTTACACTATTTTTCCATGTCTTTAAAAACCAATCAAAAAATAAGTTGTTAAGGCAGTTTTTAAGTTCAATAAGGCTAATGGTCACGTGAAGTCTGTCTGTTGGTAGCAGTAAAATAACATGCACCGCGTTTAACTTTTCGACAAATTAAAGGTGCGATCACAGTAATTGAGACGTTGAGACCTATGAGACATTGTGCAGGTCTATCTTATTATGACATCACATCCGTACAAAGTCATGTCACAATAAGATAAACCTGCACAATGTCTCTAAGGTCTCAACGTCTCACTTTGTGTGATGCTCAAAAGTTTAGTTTCACTAAAACCGGAAAAGCAAGTAGTAGCCCACGCGGTGATACGGCAATTACATTTACATCAAAGGCAATTGCTTTATTTCCTTTCACTGGAAGTTTACCAAGAATAAAATCATTTGCAAAAAAACGATCTTAAACACTGCATAGTAGGGAAATTTTGTTGTGGATTTTACTTAATGTTAGGGATATTACTTTAACTTTATTTTATGTTAGGGAACGTTTTGTTAGGGATTTTACTTTTAAAAAACGAACTTGCTTTAGGGTGTAAAGCAGCGGAGCCCCCAGAGGATTTTTAAGTGAGGGAGACTAACGATGAAAAAATGCTTGTTTAGCGGTTTTGTAAGTCTGGTTCGGCAAATTTAGCGTTTAATTTTCCATCACAAGCAAGAGTGAAGTCAGAAGATTTTTTGGGGGGTGGGGGGCAGAATTTGGCCATATCTTGCAGTTTTGTGGGTCTAGACCAGCGCCTTTCAATCGGGGTTACGCCAGTAGAGTCCAGGAGTTTTGCAAGTTTACAATATTACAGCTGGGATCAAGTAAATTGGTTTCGATAAATTAAATAAATGCGCTGGGGTTCCTCGAGTTTTTGGAATGTTTCATTGGGGTACCGCTCCACCAGAAACGTTGGAAACCACTGATTCAGAAAAGTCAAGGTACTGATATAACTAAAAACGTGGGAAAACGTAAGTCCCTTAGCCCCACCCTGTCGCCAATGAAAAGGGGCTTTCATAAGCAGAGTTTGCAAGCCTTACCATTTTCATTTACCAGATTCTGGTAGATTGAAGTTTCATCACATTCAAAAAATACAGATGAGCAATTTTCTTCATCCGAACCATCCTCACAGTTTGTTATATCTAAAAAAATGTCATAAAGGAAAAACGAACATCAGCTGTTTTGCGAATTGACGCACTCAGGGTTCGAAAACACGCGAATTCATCCGGTTGTTTTCGAAGCTGCTTTCGTACCAATTTAATCCGAAGTGAGTTTGACAGTATTTTCCACCGAACCCAAATGCAATTTTTAAGAATGAAAATGAAGTCGAAGCATTGCTTTAAACTGGATGTTTTCACAATCACATTTAGCTGTCATCATCAGCAGTGTAAGCAAGGCAATACAAAACGAAAAGAACTAGAATTTGCTATTCTAGTTAAGCAATTTTGCTTTTTTTGATTGAAATTTTGCTGGATTTCATACAATTGCTTTCAACAAAATAGCACGAAATTAACATAGGCTTGATGTTTTAGCCAAATTTTATCAAAACAAAAGTTTTTCTTCGATTTCGCATCATTTCGGCCACAAGTTAAGTAAAACTAGCTGGAAAAAGTGATAAAAATGCATCTTAACGGCTCAGATGGCTGAGTGGTAAGAGCGTATGCCTCTAGAGCTGTAGAATCAGATTTCATTTCGAGTCGGGTCAAACCAATGACTATAAAATTGGCATTCACAGCTTCCCTGCTTCATGCTTAGGATTAAAGGGACAGTATGAAGAACAAGACGGCAAGTTTACTTGTTGTGCCGTTGGGAAAGGTACTTAGCGGGATTCCCTCGTCTTGGTGTGGTAAACAGATGGCTGGCAACTCCTAAGCGAGCTCGTATAGCGCTTTGATCGCTTTCTCGTGATAGGAAGATAAATATGCAAGTACAGCCAAACATCGGTTATCGAACGCTTTTGTACTCGACCAAATTGGTTTTCGAACAAAAAATTCAAGATTTTTTTGTTTCAGACATCGAACATAATTCGGATCACGACCAAACCGAACGAATGCAAACAGACTGATTGGCTGCACCCATAGCTTTTACCACGAGGTGAAGGGCAAACTAATTTCAAATTTCGAACAAATCGCTTTTCAAACAACATTCTCGAACGGATTGTGTTTGGTAACCGAGGTTTTACCGTAAACACAAAAATACAAAACAAATCTTACTATCACAATGCTGTTGGACGGGGATGTACATGGACTGGTCAGCACATGTAAAGGTCTCAGCCTCAACCACATTGCAATTGACTTCATCTTCTCGCATGGGGCAGTCAAACACTCCATTACACACTTGATTAAGTTCAATGCATTTTTGCGTTGATTCTTCACTTTCACGAACACACATGATTTGTCCGATCGAACAGCTCCGGCATTTTTCCCCGACTGAAAAATAGAAAGTGTCATTATACAGAGCAAAGTCGTAGTAAGAATTTGGGGTCCATGGGGCGAATTTTACGTGGGTCCTATGTTTTTCTGCGGACCTGATTTTGACGCCAGCAACTGACCTTTTTTTGGGGGGGGGTTAAAGCTTAAAGGCCTCCTACCGGGGGGCTATCACGGGGGCCCGGAGCTGTATCCGGTGTCCCACTAGTTTCTAGCCTAAATTGTTCTCAAAAAATGACCTGACAACGATGGTTCACCTAAATCAAATTATGCGATAAATAGGCCCAAATTATGCGATAAATAGGTACAAAAAGTCATTTGCAACAAAAACATTGCAATTGTCAGTTTTAACCCTAATAAATTACCAGACCAAACTTCTGTTTATTTCATTCACTGCACTTCCATGTTTTTCCTAATAGTAATTTCAAGACAAATGTTTTACTTAGACGTTTGAGCAAGAAGCACAATCTTCAGATATTGGCTATATTTTGTGAGTCTATTGTTACGGCAATTGTTGTTTTGTTAAACGTTTTTGATCTAAATTAACGTCAGGAAAAGCGCTGTGCAAATGTCTTATTATTATTATTATTATTACTAAAAACACTTTTACCGGATCGAGATTTACTTTCCCAAAATTTAATGTCATTAAGACAAAAAAAATTAGGTGAACATTTGAACTCACGTCGTTTTAGACGTCATCAGTGACGTCACCAGTCATAGAAAGTTGTGACGAACCCACAAACACAGTCTAACAATAACAGCTTAAATACCTCCTCAAATTAAACACCATATTTCTTAAATATTTCTTCATTCAATATTTCTTTATTCAATCTCTCACTACACAATATTTCTTTATTCAATCTCTCACTACACAATATTTCTTTATTCAATCCCTCCACAACAGTTTCCTCAGTGTAGGCGTGCTTGAAGTTACAAAATAGAAACAATGATTTTATTTATACTAAGAAAATCTTATATTTTCGCTTTGGTTTTATTGTTTTGCGATTACACGATACTGAAGAGCATTAATTAACGCGAAACGCGTCTTTCGTTATTATATCGCCCACCATGCTGAGTAAATAGGCCTATATGTTTTCAACTCACGTATGCTTTGTAATCTGGAAATACGACACTAAGAAAACGATTTATGAGCAAAGCAGTCAAAGGAAGTAATAAAATGGCCTATTGTTAGGCCTTCGTTATAAATTTGGTCTAAAAATTTAAGAAAATTTAAGAAAATTTAAGAAATCGTCCATAGACGAACAATTGACGCCAATTTCAGCAAAATCAGAAAAAATAGTTTGGTAAACTTAGAAGTTTTTGTCAGAGATAAGTGGTCCTTAGAATTCATTTGCGTTTTATTACGATAATTATTTACTATAGTTTTACGATGAACCGTTTTCCGATAGATTTTAAGTATTATAAAACTCAAAAATACATAATTAATATAACAGTTCCAACGCACAAAAACATTTCTGGGTTTTATATTTTGCCATTTTAAACTACCATCAAAAAATTTATAATACACAAAGTTTTAGAATATACAGTAGTCATTTCATAAATCATAATATAATTTTTTGACAATTTTCTTACACCTGCCCGTTTGCGCTGTTGCTTAAGACATCGCTATCAGTGCGGAAAATCTGGGGTTCGCTTCCCGGGAGATGGACCCCGCCACTGGTTACACGCTTCGGTGTAATACCACGTGTATAATAAATACATGACCTTTTTCGGTAAATTTTATAACGTAATCAAAAAATTACAGCCACGTTAAAGTTACCTTGGCAGATATTGTTGCATATTGCAGGTTTCGAATTGCATAGACACTCATCAGACAAATCCTGGCAATGAAACTTGCCATCACATAAATCTCGGTTTGGAATCACAGAAAAACTATCCAAACACCGAAAACAACGTTCGTTTGAAAAACCTGTTGAATGAAAAAGTCAAAAATTAAAAAAAGTTAATTGAAAGAAAAAGTTAGGAGATCCGCCATGGCTAAGCTTTTCAAAAACGTTCCAACACGTGTCTATAAACAAAAGCAATTGACGCTCAGATGGCCGAGTGGTAAAAAACGTCCGCTTCTAAAGCAGTAGACTCTGGTTTGATTCCGATTTGAGTTAAAACATTGACATTAAAGTTAGTATTCAATAAAGGGACAGTAGGGAGAACCAGTCGGCAAGTTTACTTCTTGCGCCGTTGGGAAAGGCACTCAGAAAGACTCCCCCATTTTAGAGTGGTAGACAGGTGGCCGGTAACTCCTAAGCGAGCTCGTTATAGCGCATTGATAGCTTTCTCGCGATAGGATAAATATGCAACTAAATATATACAAAAACGTAACATATTGCGTGGAGAAATACAATAGCGAATCTACCAGCTTGTTTTCTAGAACTGTTTCACGAAATTTTATGAGATTAACAAACCGGCAAGATTGCTGGTTGCTTGAAACAAAGTCGGCTGGAAAAAAGGTTTTCGTAAAAAACGGTTGACAAAAAACACGAACATCTCCTCAAGTTATAGTAGATTCCTTAAGTTCTGCAAGCCGGGCGTCGCACAGAGAAAAAATTTTAAAAAGTTCGAACTTGAAAAATAACCACGAAATTTAAGGGAACAAATTCATACTGTTTGTGATGGCGTTTCCAGTCATCGGATCACAAAAACATTCGTCCGTTCCGAAATCACAGTCAGAGAATCCATCACAAACATGCACCGTAGGAAGTGCACAGGAATAATGAAGATGCAGTTTTGCCACTGGACATTGAAATCCTCCTTTACCAGGTCTGTAGAAACGTAAAATCAGAACTGTTGCCAGGGTCCTTGACAGAGGGAGCCTACCGAGGCACTGTCCCTTTTTTTTTAAAGATGAGGACGTTTTTTAGAGATGGAGCACGATGGGTGACAGAAAACGGGGCTCTCATTGTCTAAACTAGTGGTTCTAAACTGGTGGTTCTCCACCTTTTACCTGTCAGCGACATGGCCTAGCGGCACCGCGCGCAGGTAACAGATCCTACGTGACGGGTTCGATTCGCGGCTGGAGCCGATCGCATTTGACATATATAACGGGTGGCTGCTGACTCGAAGAGCGCAAGCTCACTTCGCAGTTCCCTCAATTACTGTTGAATTTTCAGTTCAATATAATTTGAAAATAACCCTCAGTTATTTTATGGTTTGTGTCTCCTTCTATAGACTCTCAACATCAGCGGCCGTCTGCTGCTCAGACAAAAAAGGCAACATTGCTACCAGCGCTTGAAAGCGTTTTTACGCAATAGTCCAAAAACGTCAGTCTTCCTCTGGCCGTAAGTCGTTAATTAACATTAATAAATCTTACGCTGATGGCCCTCCGGTTGATGTCACGAGATCCTCTGTGGGGGTCCATGGCCCCTGGTTGAGAACCCCATGTCTAAATCCTCCCTTGCCCACCACCACTAAATTTTAGCTGGCTTCGCCCTCGCAGCTACCTTTTATAGTATCGAGTCTGTGAAGAGGCAGCTTGGGTTCGACTCCGAGTCTCGTCAGATTGGTGATTTTAAAATTGGTACTCACAGCTACTACTAGACGATAAGCATTGAGAGAACAGAAAGTGGAAGAAGCAGGCAAATTCACTTGTTTGGGAGTTGGGAAAAGCATTTATAAGGATTTCCTCATCTTAGAATAACGTGAAAAATGCATCATGATTAAAATTAAGCAAAAGCATTTGACTATATTACAACAGTTCTGTTAACAAAAAACCTCGGGTATCATATACTTCTAAAACGGAAAATATATCGAGTACCGATATGATATTTAAGGACACTTTTCTTTGCTGCTAAACTAGCAAGTAGGCTATAGCCGAATTAGTATGATTTTTCAGTTTTATACTACCTTGCTTACACTGCTGATGATGACAGCTGAATTTATGTAGTCGAAACGTACAGTTTTTATAAATTACTGCGGCATTATTTTTTCTCCTTAAGCTATTCTCGTCCCATATGTACCGTATTCTGTAATATAACTTTGAGCTACACTAACTTACACATATTCCGTTTCATCCGCGAAATCGTAGCACTCCGGAACTCCGTCACAGAACTGAGTCCGTAAAATACATTCTTGTTCCACATCATCAGTTGGACTCGAATTGCAATAAAATGCATGAGAAAACCCGCACTCGTCCTCACCTACACATTAGAACACCATCTAAATCCCACTTACACGGTTCAAGCAAACTCAAGCCCAGTGACACCCAATGACTTGTTGGGTGTTGCATGGTCACGTGAGTTGCATGAAATTCTGTTTTTAAAGCACTCTTATCAGGGGAGCACGCAAAAGTTTTTGGATGAGAAGAACGTCAAAAAGATTTAGCAAGTCGGCAGCGTTGTGTAGTGGATATGTCAAAGCGTGTAACGAGTGGTGGGATCCATCTCTGCAGCTTAGCGCCAGGGCAACACAGCTCCGAAGAAACGTCGCAGAGGTGACGAGCCGTTGGTGATACTGTGTTCAATTCGAGCGGGCAACAACCAAACCTCATACCTCCCGCGTCAATAGCAATTCTTTAGCTATTACGTCGACCAAACGGTCAGATAATATGTATACATCAACTAATGTTTAGGATGAGCGAAGGTGCAATGCAGTTGCTTCAATTTTGTCTTAGCCTTGGTAAAATCTATGCGAAACGGATAGCCTAGCAAAATCGTACTTTGAATACTCAAAGTGTTCGTTAAAACTTATATACAGGTCTATTAACGAGCTAGCGAAGTGTAACAGCAGACAGCATTTTCCGGGTATTTTGCAGTTCAAAATAGCAGCATATGTCTGTTGTCTAAATTTAACTGTTAGTTAAATGTCTTCATTTTAAGAGGTGTGTATTACGCGACAAGTACCGTGTGTTCATTTATTTATTTATGAATCACATACATCAAATCTTTAAAATGTAGTGTCACAATTGATTACAGCGACAAAGTGGTTGAAAATCAGTAGAATTGCATACAATAAAGAGTTTTTACGACTATCAAAAAACACAAGTTTTGGTTATACTCGCGGGATTACGCTGAAATGTGTAACGAGTGACGGGATCCATTTTCGCCCCTTGGCACCAGGGCAACACAGCTGCGAAGAAAAGTAGCAGCGGTGGCAAGTCGTTGGCGACACTGTGTCAATTTGACCGGCCCAGTAATCGAACCCATGACTTCTCGCGCTGATAGCGATGTCTTTAAGCGCAAAGCCAAACGGCCAGTTTTCTGAGATCATAAGCGAAGTATTTTAGGTTTTGTCAGGGGACAAAAACAATTTTTCGGTCGGGCAAGTTTTTTAATTTAAAGGCTTTTTCATCTTATAGTCACGAGAAAGCAACCAGCGCGCAACAACGAGCTCGCTTAAGGTTTGTCAGCCATAATACTAAAAGGCGAGGGATTCTTCCAGTGTCTTGACACGAGCACAAGCAAACTTACTGGATTGTTTTCCACTCTGTCAATTAACGTTGAACGTCAAGTAGGAAAACTGAGATTCTTGAGCCTTAAGTTTGACCCGCCTTGGAATCGAAACCCCAACCTAATGTTCCAAAAACATAGATCTATCCACTCGGCCGGTTGAATGTTTGGGACCTTTACTCATTATTTCCGTCTTTTCTCAAACAAATCAAAAAATTTTCGATAATCTTGTCAAATATCTCCTTGCAATGATACATCAAAAAGCACTCTATGCAGTGTACTAACCTAGTTCGCACTGGGATGTGAAGTCGCCGACGTATCTCTGGGGTAAATGACACGCTTTGATCGATGTACTCAATGAAGTTTCATCCAATATCAACTTAAGGCATCTAATTCCATCGTCCATACTTTGATTAATAAGATCATATTCTATTTCATCACTACCATCACTGAAAAATATCAAATCAAAAATCAAATCTTCATTATACTCGCGGTATTACGCCGAAGCGTGTAACGAGTGGCGGGGTCCATCTCCGCGGTTGAGCGCCTGGGCAACAGAGCTACGAAGAAACACCGAAGTACAGTTGTACACATCTACTTTTGCCTTCACAATGAATGTCTGAACCTCCAGAAACAACTACTCACTCCCTAGGGAAATGACATCTCAGATAACCGAGTGCTAAGAGCGTCCGCTTCTGGAGCTGTAGACTCGGCTGTGATTCCAAGTCGGGTCAAACCAATGACTTTAAACTAGCTATTCACAGCTTCCCTGCTTAATGCTCAGCATTAAAGGGACAGTGTGGAGAACGAGCCGGCAAGTTTACTTGTAGTGTCGTTGGGAAAGGCACTTAGCGGGATTCCCCCATTCTGGTATGGTAGACATATGGCCGGCAACTCCTAAGCGAGCTCGTTATAGCGCTTGATCGCTTTCTCGTGATATGAGGATAAACATGGAAGTAAAAAAATGCAAACACACCTAATTGGGAAGAATTGCACTAGGGAATTTTTTACCTGCAGTCTGTGACATTATCGCAGTAATCTTCAAACGGAATACATTTCGGTTCTCCGGTTCTGCACTGAAACGTCGTTCGAGGGTGACATTCAACTAAAAAATTGTTGGTAGATACAAACTACTCGAAGTATTTTTTGTTGTAGTTAAAATATGAACAAATATTAGCCAGCAACAAGCAGAGCTATCGTTGATATAAAAAGCGCAAATCCGCCAAAAACCATAGCACAAAAACTTTCGAAAACTACTAGTCACATCTTTTACCTCCTGCACCCTTAAACATCTCAATACATTATTAGTATTTATTTAGTTTCATATTTATCTTCTTATCACGAGAAAGCGATCAAAGGGTTATAACCAGCTCGCTAAGGAGTTGCCGGCCATTTGTTTATCACACCAAGATGGGGGAATCCCGCTTAGTGCTTTTCCCAACGGCACAACAAGTAAATTTGCCGGCTTTTCTCCACACTGGCTCTTTGATGCTAAGCGTCAAACAGGGAAGCTGTGAATACTGATTTTAAAGTTATTGGTTTGACCCAACTCGGAATTAAACCCAGTTTACTGCTCCAGAGGCGGACGCTCTTCCCACCCGGCCATTCTGATTAGTTGATTAGCGTCACTTTATTTTTATAAATGGGTGAAAATTTAATTTAGTGACATCCTACAGCCCATTCAGGGTCGTATGAAGACGTTGGAGGAAGACAATTTTTCGGAAATCCTCATGCTTTTTTGGAGACCTGCTTTTAACGTTGGCAGCGCACACAACCGCGGGGGGCTACAGCCCCCATAGCATTCCCGTCAATCCGGCCCTGAGTCCACATTCGATCCACTGATGTTCTATATTACGGTAGTAAAAATAAGTTGGGACTGCCGACATCATTCCCCGAGAATTGCGTTTATGCGTAGGTGATCAGTTTTGGTTACGGTTTTGCGAGACAACCCGAAACAATAATCAGCACAAACAAATGACTCTAGTTTCTTAAATTTTACCTGTTTTGGTATTAATAGTAAATTGCTTGCTATTTTTAGTCGAAAACAAAAACCAGTTAAGGTCAAAATAAGCAATCAGTTTAGCATGTAGTGTTTTGGCATGGCATTTCGAAACGAAATATTGAAATTTTTAAAACATGACGCGAAATTCTGCAGCAACGTTACACGGTGGTACTCAATGGAGCGTAGATCCATCCACGAAGATAAGTTTTTCCGGGGGAGATTAGCGGTTGTTTTAATTCACTCAGAAGTCAATACAGTTGAAAAGTCTCCCACCTCGTAATGAAAGGAAAAGATTTTTAAACAAACGTTCACGAACATTTGTTGTTTTATTGTAAGTAGTATCATTGTAGTAACGTCTTTTATTTTCGCACTATCACGCGATACAATGAATAACATAACCTGTAGCCTACCACAAAAGGAAAGAAGCGACGAAAAAGGAAAACTACTTTTTTCCTATTTGCTTGTTCGTTTATCCGCTTCATCGTTTGGTCCACCCACCGAGAGCGCACGGTTTTTTGGAAAAAAGAAGGGCAATAATTTATCATTACAATAACAATATATGAAAACTTCATGGTAATCAACTACGTGTCAATGTCATGTCACGTTTTAATCGCAAAAATGACGCCATCAAGTGAAATGACGCAAAATCATCAATAAGAAAACCTGTCAAAGATTCTAGCAACGCCATTGAAAATTTTTCGCACTTAAAATCATCGGTTCCGCTTTGGTTAAAAGATTGTGTTTTGATCAGAGAATGATAGACTAAAGGCAACTTCCCCGGTATGGGAGAAAATGATCATACGCCTACAAGCCTACGTGCCAAAATGCAATGAAAAACAAAATCAAATTAAATCTTCATTATACCCGCGATAATACGCCGAAGCGTGTAACGAGTGGCGGGATCCATCTCCGCGACTAAACGCCTGGGCTACACAGCTCCGAAGAAACGTCGCAGCGGTGGCGAGCCGTTGGCGACACTGTCCCGATTTGACCGGCCCAGGAATCGAACCTCGCACCCCCCGCACCGAGAGCCTATGGTCCTATGCGTTCAGCAACTGAGCTAACGACGAAACGGATGACATAACAGCATTTACCATAATTGATCAGCTTTATGTTGTTTGGAAAACTCTTATGTCCACTTTGCCTTTAGACCTACGGTTCTCAACGGGGTCCCAAATGAAAAACCTGGGGGCTTCCCAGAAGGAATTCCAAACTCCACAAACTACAACGGGCCCCACACGTTTGCAGACAAAAAGTCCCCAGGCCAATATTGTTAGAAGGTTCCAGACACTGTTTTAGACCAAAGACCAAACACATCTGCAACTCATGTCGCAAATCGGTCATCACAGCGCAAATGGCTTTATTAGTCAACGGTGAGTTAACACACTCGAAACAAGGTTTGCACAAAGTTGAAATTGCTCTATGAGCGAATCCTGCGCAGCGCAGATCAAATTGCACGCGCTAATTCGGACGAAGCTGAGCGTAGTGAAAAATGGTTTGTCGCAATCTCAACGTAATACTGTAAAAAAACTGAAGCGAGTAACGACAGGTGGGGACCATCTCCGCAGTTTAGCGCCTGGGCAGTACAGCGCTGAAGAAACGTTGCAGGGGTGGCGAGCTGTCGGCGGCACTTTATCCAATATTACCGCCAGGAAATTGTATCTAAGACCTTCCACGTCAATAGCGATGTCTTTGAACACTACGCCAACAGGCCATTTAAAAACTCCCTCATTACACTGTAATTGCACAAGTAATTATGAAAATAAATCAAAGAAAACGACCAACGTAGCGTATCATAGCTAAACATTGTGTTATGATTTTTGCCCTGATTAATTCTTTGCAAGCCCAATCAATTTTCCAAAAATTTGATGCAGAAATTTTTCAAAAAGAACAAAATCTCATAAAATTTTCATTCTCAAAAAACTAGACAATTCGGAAAACATTTATTTTATGCATAATTTATTTTCAAAAGTGTTGTATTTCTTACGTAAGATTGCCTTTCCGTAAAAGGACCATTTAGATAAAAATCAGCCGCAAAATATCCAACTTGAGAAAAGAAATTCAACTTAAAAATTCATTCGAAAATATACGCTCATGTTTATTATTGTTTATTAATGACTCAATCTTCTGAGAGGTTGTATTTTTTAAATCGGCCGACAGTTTGGAGTAGCATTTAAAGACATCGCTATCTGCGCAGGAGGTCAAGGTAGCATTTAAAGACATCGCTATCTGCGCAGGAGGTCAAGGATTCGGTTACCGGGCCGGTCAAAGCGGATACTTTGACACAGACGCTCGCCACCACTACGTTTTATCGGAGCTGTGTTGCCCAGACGCTAAGTTGCGGAAATGGGCCCCGTCACTTGTTACACGCTTCGCCGTAATAGCACAAGTACATTATATATATGAGCACGGCCATGTATCACGTACCTATGCCAACCTTTTAACGGTACAGGACACCCTTTTTACATCTTAATTGTATGTAACGGTATGGTGTGACCGTGATCCGCAAAAAGCAAGCGCATCTTGTTTGAGAAAGCCTATCAAAATAAGTCTGATCAACGCGGTTAATATGGGACGAAAACAGTTCAAGGAGGAAAAGTAAAGCCACAGTAACTCTCATGAGTGTTTCAAAATTGCTGATGATGGCAGCTGAGTTTTAGTTGTCGGAACGTACAGTTACAAGAATCATTGTGGTTTTATAAAAGCCCAGTAATTCTTAAAACTAGACGTTTCAACTACACAGATTTAGCTATCATCATCAGCAGCGTAAGCAAGGAAGCACAAAAATGATGATGACTGCAGAATTTATGTTGTCGAAATGTACAGTTACAAGAATTACTATGGTTTAATTTTTCATCGCAAAGTAGGCTTGTTGGTCAAAATTTTCTTGCAAGCAAAAAATCTTGTATACATTTTGAGGGTGCGAAATTCGTGCGCTGTTCACCAAAATTTCAGATCGTGCAAACACTAATAGACTAGGCCTAGCTCTTGTAGAACATCTAATGCTTACCTTTCAAAGTTGTTTCGTTTAGGTAAAAAGTCAATTGTTTTACATAACTGAGCAATTAGCAATCATCTATACACGAGGGGTGCTCAAACAAGACGCGTAGAAGGCTTAACAAGCAGGATATTATACTTATATATGTATATATACCTCGTCACGAATACTCAATATTCATAACAATCAAGTGATAGCTTTAATTTTATCGTGACTTCCATTGTATGTTCGCGACTTTTTCAGACTTGAGATTTTATAAGCTGATAACAGCAGCGTTTTCAAACAAGCATATTACCGCGGTTGTTCATTTTTTGTTTTTCTTGAACTGCAGATCTACATAAAAATTTGAAAAAATAGGTGCAACATGAAACACGCCTGCTCCTCGTGAACGTGGGTTACTCCTTAATACATTATGGTAAGAACACAATTTAGGAAAGGGGGTTACCAAAAAAAGGGTGTGAGACGACTAATATTTTTTTCTACTTCAAAAAGAAAATTGTAGCGAGCAATCTTTAGCCAACCAAGAAACCATTAGGCAGCACAGACTTGTAGTTTTTGAAAGATTATAATAAAAACTTACTTCCCATGTTGATGAGTCCTGTATCCATTACATCTTCACTGTAGCATAGAGGTGTCAAAAACAAATGAAGTAAAATTAGTAATTTCATTGCATATCCTTATCATATATATATACTGTAAAGTTACATTCAAGATCCTGAAAAGTTATGATAACACGTACGTAAATCCAGAGAGGTAAAGGGGCTCTGGCACCCCCTGAGTTTTTAGTCATACATTTTATTACATTGGTGTTAGGATACTTCTGTACTGCAAGTATTTTTCTCAAATTTATTTCAGTTTCTCCTAGAATAATTTCTGTATCTGCCTATAGTGGTATTTTTAATACTTAATGAAATTATACAAAAATTGCTTTCCATCCTATCAAATTTTATCTTTCTGGGGCAAGCATTGACGCAAAACTGAAGTTTTTGACTAAAATCGTTTGTTTTCTGGGTTTTTACAAAACTTTTTTCTTCCGCGAATAGAAAGAAAAAATGAATCTTAGTCATATTTCGAAACTATTACTGTCAATTTTTTTAGACTGAAACATTAATTGGATTCTAGAAAAAAGAGCTTGACGCCAATACTTTAGTTTAAATGAAAATATGTTTGTATTTTAATTATTGTAGCCAATTTAGCTGATAGTTTTATGCTCTACGTAATCAAATCTTTTCGCTTCTATGACATACCCTACTTATCCAAAAAAGTCAGCAACGTTTGTTTTGAAAACGGTCAGTCTACCAGCTCTCAACAAAAACGCCTGCTTCACTGCACATGCCATTGATCTTTTCTGCCAATCAATCGTCTCAAATCTTGTCCATGATTCATAACAGGTCGCGGATTTACCATCAGCATGCACTTGAATCACCCATTGAACTCAAAGGTCAAAAACGCACGTTTTTTTATAACATAGCGAACACATATTGTGTATATGGAGCAGCAGAGGCGTAGCGAAAAATCAAAAGAAAAACCATAAAATGCAAAAGCGATCAAAAGAGTATGGCATATTTCAGTCACTTTACAACATTTATTCTTTTTCTACTGAAAGGCAAAGTCAAAAGAGGGAGGCATAGCACAAGGCACCCCCTTTTCCCCCCACCCCAAAATGCGCTCTTGATTTGGAGTACTTTTAGATTGAGGCAGAGCAGCACCGTTTAGTGCAGTGGGCTGCATCAAGCTACGGGCGGCAGCCTGTCTTCATTATTTAGTTTGCTTTCAAGCTTTTACAATAGACATTTGCTTTTGACTATTACATTTTTTTTTACCCTTTTCGACATTAGGCTATCGTTGCGATAGTATCACGAGGAAGCCCACTCACAAAAGGGAAAAATTTCAATGACTAAGTCATTACTATTTCAAAAGCCAGGAAACATCGACTAACCAATAACCATGCGTAAGGTTTTCAAATCTACTATCTAGACTAGACGCTTTCTTCATAGTCTACTGGTATTTTTTGTATTTTGAGGCATACTTATTCTATCACGAGAAAGCGGTCAATGCTATGCGAGCTCGCTTTGGAGTTGCCGGCCATCTGTCTACCACACCAACATGGGGGGAATCCCGCTAAGTGCCTTTCTCAACGGCACAAGTAAACTTGCCGGCTCGTTCTTCACACTGTCCCTTTAATGCCGAGCGTCAAGCAGGGAAGCTGTGAATAGCTAGTTTAAAGTCATTGGTTTGACCCGACTTGGAATCAAACCCAAGTCTACAGCTCCCGAGGGGGAGGATTTTACCCCTCGGCCATCTGAGTTGTACAACACTTATCAGAAAAGCTTATCGCCGCAAAGCACTTTTGCCTGAAGCAAAAACACGAACCATTGTTGAGATAAATAAACAAATACGTAGCACAGGTTATTTTCAAATTATATTGAACTGAAAATTCAACAAAAACTGGGGAGAGACTGCGAAGTGAGCTTTTCGAGTCAGCAGCTACCCCGTGCATGTGTCAAATGCAATCGGCTAACAGTTATGAATCGAACCCGTCACATGCGACCTGTAACCAGCGCGTGGTATGCTTACCAGGGCTGCGAACTCGATCGATTTTTATTCGAGTTCAACCTATTTTAGCAAGTCCGAGTTCTCTAATTTAATTATTTACTAGTTCAAGCTCGAGTTCGACAAAAATAAGCTTTTTGAGTTCAAGTTCGACTTCAGGCAAATATCCAAAATCGAGACAACTTTTTCACCGCTGGAGCTCATGCAATTAAAAAGATAAAAACATTTCGCTTGTGCAGTAGGTTCAAGACTATACCTCAGCTGTTTAGTACCATTAAAATTGTCAGTGTTGTGGTCACAATTGAACAACAAACTATATTTCTTAGTGATCTTTTATTTCTTTTCAACAATTTAAATATCTTTCCAATGAACTCGAACAGTTCTATTCGAGTTCGAGTTCAGAAAAAATATTTTTTCGAGTTCAAGTTCGAGTTAGGCAAAATAATCGAGTTCTTTCGAGTTTAAGTTCGAGTTCGCAGCCCTGACGCTTACAAACCTTGAGAATTTAACCAAACCTTACAAATTGCGATTAATAGTTGTTGGTCTGAATAAAAACCAGGCCAGGTGCAAATATACATACAAGAGTGACGTTTTTACTGTAATTTTACAGACCATCCCATATTTCCACCTATTAGAAGTTATGTTAGCTACAATCACGCCTTTCTTCAAGCTTACGATGTGCTTTAGTATGGTAATTATTACCGCAAAAAAGCGTGTTTATTTCGCAACATTCATAATTCAAAAATCCACTCCGACAATCGATTTCCACGCCTGTACGGCGCTAATCCACAATAAATACTCAAAAGCTCGATATTATATTTATAGCTGCAATTGGTACTATAATTGGAGAATGCGCCGGCACGTACCGAAAAAGTCAATCGATCCAAGAATCGAACGAGAAAGGGGAACGCCGCCCCCAACAATGTCTATAACAGCAAACAGCTGTTGGTGTTCTTCGCGTACCACCATGAGTTGATACGTACGATGTCCATGCATTATTATATACCATAAAATCATGTAAGCAAATTGTTCCACCCCCTCCCCCTTCCCTAAACAAAATTTCTGGATCCCCCTTCTGAATCAGTTCCGAAGTCACATCAATACTTCAATTAACCCAAGATGAAAAAGGGTCAGTCCAGCTCATGCGGCACTTCCTCTAGTTTCTTGGGGGTTAGATTCACGAGGGCTAAGCTAAGCGTGGTTCAAAGGCAGGGGCACCATCACGCACTATGACATCATTAAAAGTGACGTCATCGGTTTTTGATAAACCTATTACATTTTAAGTTATTTTATGAACTTCTACCTCCAGAATGAAATACCAATAATAAATCAACTTAGATGTAAAGCTAATATATATTCTCTTCTCAATTGATTTCGTTCATGGTGACTTATTTTTTAGTAAGTGATATAGATTGATAATTTTCGTGTATTATTTTAGACAGCGTTACCTTTATTAGCCCAAGGCTATTATTACTGTGACTCTACACCTTCTCTGTAAAAGAATGTGTTCCGAATTCTCTGAATACTTGTAGAATTAGCGCCATCAACTCGTAAACCTTATGTAGAAAAACCTCACCAAAGCGGTTTATAAATGCTTATTACACTTCTTAGCTGTAAACTTTACTTAACGACTCTCAGCAATGGAAAATAGGCTTAAAAATAAATTTTTAATGTTTCTTTTTTGTATAAGCTGCATCGTTTTTGTTTTCCGCCAAACAAGTTCATGATAATTAGATTACCACCGGTTAACGTATAACGCACAGCAGCTGACTTGAAGCTTGTGATCTTTCGCTATTTCCTGAACGTGATTTATAAACTTTTTTATGAAATAAACTTGATCAGCTTAGGTCTATCGATAAAAAGCAAGCCACTTCTGTCGTATCACAAAAACCAGAATTCTACTTCGTTTAAACCTAAAAATTGAATCCAATTTAAGACGTTTTGTGGTGATCAACCAAAATAATACCACCCCTGCCTGGGGTGTCAGAGGGTCGTCCTACCTCATGATTGTCTACCAGGCGAAGCTACCATGGCGCAGAGGACAACTTTTTGGGGTTTGTTTTGCTGTATTGTTCAGTCAAACGTGCTATCGGGTCGCGTCGACACCTTCGTCTAATTGGGAAACAAGAATCAAGCGCCTTTTAGGACGCAATGCCCATCATAGGATTCCAACCTGGGGCCAGAAATCTTTTAATAACAGATTTTTCTCGTTCTGAATGCTTTTAATTAACATCTTAACAGCAGTTGATTTCGACTCATAGCTTCTTGTTTAAACCGGTTTGTACAGGTTTTTGAACACTTGCACAGTTTCTCACTTTGTCTAACCTTCTGCTTTTGCTCAAGTCTGTGCAGCCACTGCTTGAGCTAACCTTTGGCAAGGTTAATCTTCAAAACAACAATAACTAAGAAAAGACAACGCAAGCCAAAACAGCTTCGACTGTCTGATCAGACTGGGCACGACTGGCACTCGTCTTTCAAATTGAACTTGATCTTCGGTAATTCAAGCAGGCTGCAGCAAGTTTAAATTAAATGGTGCAGTGTGCGCCCAGCAAAGCCGTGGTCAAAAAATACGGAAACACGACAAAAATGAGCGTGATTTCCTAAGCAAAAAATATTACTCTTACAATCAAATACCCGCCAGAATGTCGATATATGGAAAACTTAGTCTAGTTTTTAACACTCTCCTATAACTATACGCCTCTGCATTGATCTTTACTTTGAAAAATCTGATTTCATATCGACTGCAAAGACTAGATCAGGGGTTTCTCAACCGGAAGGCGTTTGCCCCTAAGGGCGCCGCAAGCGCAAGTTTTATCTACGGTAATTAACCACTTGTACTGTGAAGCTAGCGGACCGCTATAGCTACTATGAATGAAATACGGACAAAAACATTTGTTGCAATCACTGTACTACGTAAAACATTTAATAATTTCTACATTTAATTACTTTCACTTCCAAGCAGGAACTTAAAGTGACCTCGCGACTTACGTATCCAAAGTTTCGAGCTGCGTCCTGTCTAGCTTGCCAAGTTCTGCTATGCTGAAACTACTTAATGCGGTGCCAAAACAAAAAAGTTTGATTTGAAATTTTGCAGTTCGTTTCGCCAGCAATCAAAGCGCGTGGAAGTTACATTTTTTCGCGCCCTCGCGATTATATTTTAATCATTTTTAAGCGGGAGCCACACACAAAAGCATTAAAATTTATGCAAATTTGAATCGAAAGGAGGTTCACCGGCCTCGCAAGTATGACCATATTATCGATGAATATTCACCCTCTTAACATGTTCAACATTAGTGGGCTTCAAGCAGGCGGTTCTTCGTTTTTCTGCATTACAATCAATTTTTTGATGTCACAATCACTTTTTCACTATGACATCAAAAAAATAATTATGATGCAGAAATTAAAATCAAGTAGGCCTACCGCGGATCTAAAGCTACATTGGACATGTGGACAGGGTAATTATATACCAGACTACCAGTTATACAGATGAGGCGGGATTACTTCAAATAGGCTACATGATGTTCCATAAGTTCCCAGTGTAAAAAAACTCCGAAATTGCTTTAGGCAAATTTTAATCATTTTCTCTTTTCACACAAAAAATACCGCCTGGGTGAGAGTGAAACCACTACCTTGCGATTACAACCGTTTAAGAACAACTCTGATTCCAAATTTACTGTTACTGTCACCGAATCATTCTTTCATTAAAAAGCTTTAATAAAGTGTTATACTATACAGTATTACAAAAACTTTCATTGACGAGTTAGTAGTTTTTTACTAATCGGCCTGATATTTTTCTCAACTGAAAACTGCTTGCGGTAACCTACATTCTTTCACAAAGCTGACAGATTAACCTGTATTCAGAAAATTAAAACCAGCGTGACAAGATTAAAAGTCGCTAGGAAATTTTAATAACTAATTTAAATTACAACCTATGATGACATAATATCTCCTCATCACCTTCCATTACTTTTGAACTTTGTCGCCTGCGGTGGACTTGCCTTTTTTCGCACGTCGTTTATGGCTGACGTTAGGGCAATAACTTAAATAAGTTTCACGATCTATTCGAACTTTCACGCTTTGCTAATAACAACCACGTTTTTACCAATGATAAAAATAAGGACGTAACTATTGTACTCGGTACAAATGCCGTCGTCATCATTAACAAAGTGACTAACTAACAACTAAGCAGCAACTGCACGTAACATTATTCTCAGTACAGCAAAGTTCAAAAAATCAAATTAAAATCTTTCTTATACTACGTCGTCGAATTGTTTGGTATAACCAGTGGTGTAAAATAACGAAATACTTTTACTTGAGTAGATTACTTGAGTACTTTTTTTCGGTAACGAGTACTTTTTTGAGTAGTTTTTTTTTCGGCTACTTTTACGTTGACTTAAGTACTTTTAGTATGAAGTAACACTACTTGGTAGTTTTTATTTTAGAAAAGTACAAAGCAGTCATTGAGTTACTAGTCTCACATGAAATCCCTCGTTGCACCTAAAATCTTGCGTTGCAAAGTTGCATCGCATGCAATGTCACTGTAGTCTGTAATTACTGCAAGATCGCAAGTAACAGAAAATGCTTAATGTGTTCGCAATAATATATTCATTCGATAAACCTCTGGATCTAGCAGTAAAACTACTGACTATCCGTATTTCTCTTTTAATCTTAATTATGGAAAAAAGCAAAACAGAAATAAGCAGGTTTCTGCTTCTGAGTTAATGCTTGTTATGCATATGTTCATCCTTCTTTGCGATAGAGGCGCTATAACGAGCTCGCTAAGGAGTTTCGAGCCACCTGTCTGTCAGTCCAAGATAGGGAAATCGTTAAGTGTGATTCCAAACGGCACAACAATTGAACTTGCGGGCTTGTTCTTCACGCTGTCGCTTTTGATGCTAAGCATCATGCTGGGAAGCTATAAATACCAATTTTTAAGCCATTGGTTTAACCGTACTATGAATGCAACCCCGAGTCTACCATTTCAGAAGCAGACGCTCTATCCACTCGGCCATCTGAGCAGTAATAATCTTTTTTGGTTTACCATTTTGCCACCTTCAGAGCAAGTCATCATCAGCAAGTGTGCAGTTGACACGTTTGAGAACGTTATACTTTTACTTGAGTAGTTTTTAAATGACTACTTTTTTACTTTTACTTAAGTACTTTTTTTAGTTAATACTTTCTACTTTACTTCGAGTAGATTTGCCGTCAGTAACAATACTTTTACTTAAATACAGTTTCAAAATACTTTTTATACCACTGGGTATAATAAGAGGCGGGGCCCATCTCCGCGGCTTAGCGTTGGGTAACATAGCTTCAAAAAAACGTCGCAGCGGTGGAATTGTTTTTGCCAATGGCATATACAGGGTGGTAGGGGGCTTCTAAGCGTGCGTTCCTTCAACAGTCTCCTCCATAACAAGCTAAGAAAGAGTCTGTTCCATAAGAAAAGTTGCACTTTAATAGGGGAAAGCTTCCTCGTGCAAAACTCAGCGTTCGGGACTGTATCTAGAAAGATATTTCGGAGGATATTTTGCTATGATGTATTTACTAGAATCGTAATGGTCAAATATTTCGGGGGGGTGGATCTCCATTTCTTCTCCTAGCATGGCCTTATCCCCTAATCCCAGCTCACAGTAAAAAATCATCGATAGGCTATTATGTTCTTTTGCACTCAATGGCTTCTCTCTTCTTCGAAAGTCAAAGCTATTCAATCCAAAGAAAGTTATTTCTTTATTTGTTTGTTAATTGAAAAAGGAAAATTGGTATCTTTTATATATATATATCTGGACTTTTTTCAAAAACCCTGTGCCAGTGGCGCGGGAACGTTTTTTGGACAGGGGGGGCTCAAAATAGTAAGATCGTGTCAACGTCTGGGGGGCGAAGCCCCCCAGACCCCCCTTTTTTCGAACGCACGTTTTTATGAGCAGGACACTCAGCAGACCTATTTTGATAGACATCAATTGCATGCCCGCTCAAGTGACCGGAACTTTTTCAGGATAATTTTTTATCGTGGAAAACAAGATTGCTTACTACCATTAGGCTTTTCTAACCATGCTCGAATCACTACTCATGTATTTGTAAAATGCAAATACCTCAATGACAAAACCAAAAAGTAGGCAAACAAAATTTGTCCGATCTAACTTTTGCTTTGCTGATCAGAGTTACATGCAACAAACAATGCCCCATTGAGGTTTAAAAATAACAAAAAACACACAATCAAAATAAAGCACTGAACCATTTTTTAACATAATGAGATGTGTAGATATAGGTATTTAGGTAGGCGTACTAGCTCAATTTTAGTAACAATCATCGGCAGTGCTCGAGTTGTGAAAACACTTATGGGGGGTGGTAGGCTACAACTTTTCACGCAGACCTAAAAAGAAATGGTCATTGTAGTTGTAAGAATTGGTTTACGCTAAAATGTTTTATGGGGGGATGGTGTTGTTTTCAGGGGGGATGGCATCCCCCTCAAATCGAGTAGCCTACTGATCATCGGTGCCAGTTTAGTAGTGATTTAGCCGCTTCATTGGGTTGGTAGAAAAAATTCAAAACCATTAAAAAACTCAACCAGAAGAGAACTTGCACCAGCTCATATAAGCTTGATTAAGGGTGCCCAACCAGTCGATCGCGATGTACCGGTCGATCTTTGGATGCTTGGCTGTCGATCCCGGGTTAATTTGGCATGTGCACAAATCAGGTTGGCCACCAACATTTCCAGTTCATGTAACGCGTCCGGGCCATGAAGACCTTTTTTTTAGCTCTTCACAAAAATTTTGGTGGAATTCGGAACATCTGAAGGATTGAGGACCGTTTTTTTGCACTTCACCGTATTTTCGTTTACGATTTACGTAATTCCCATGATCAGTAGCGACTTTCATTCGAGCATTCAGAGTAGTTTGGCGTAAAGTGTTTGGCAGCTACAAGAATTGGCAGCCATTATACTTTTACTGGTCCATCGTCCATGACTGCTGCAAAGGTTTGCAAACGCTGATATAAAACACGGTTAAAAATAAAATTCAAAAATTGAAAATTTTACCAAATTTTACGTTGACCTAGTGAATAATAACTAACTGATTTTTAAAAGAATAGTGATTCTTCGTTGGTTAAAAGCACTTTAAAAAATATTTGCTTCATTACGTATGTACGTTGCGAGCATTAATACCGTCGCACTCAGTGCATAATTTTTTCAATTGTCAGGGGGGGCTCAAATGGTTCAGGGGGGGCTAAAAAAAGTTCAGGGGGGGCTTGAGCCCCCCCTGGCACCCTACTTCCCGCGCCTATGCCCTGTGCAAAGGCGGGACCAAATATTAAAAAAATTAATTGATCTGCGGTAATTTTACAAATTTTTAGAATGCATCGCGTACGCTTTTGTTGATTTCATTTTCTGCTTTAATGTCCTTATAGCAAAGCATAGCTCAACAAATAGTTGATGAATAGGTTAATGATATTATGTATTAGTAGTATGGAAAATTTAATGATGTGATGCTATTGACAATAGCATTTTTATAGCTTTATGGATTACGATTTTTGACCAGCAGGAAGTAGACATTACTAATTCGTCTTTTTTTTTATTCTACTCCAATCAAATTTAGCGCAATTTTTATTACGCCGAATGAGTTTATGACGTAATAGCATGTAAATTTTATAATGGTTACAAAATATGGTGTTTCCATTAAAAAATTTCTGGCCCAAACATGCAAAAATGATCTATGACTAGTTTATATAGAATATATATAGAGAGATAAAATTAAATGTCACACTGCATTCGTAATATTTGTGAAGCAACTGCGAGGCTATTAATTTCAATTATATATTTTTTCAAATTTTGCAAAAAAATGTAGAAAAACTTTCCCCAAATGAAAAGGGTTGGCATAATATGCCAGAGGGTTTTAGAAATGCAAATAATGACGTAACCAGAAGGGGAATTTAATCTCATTTAAATTCGGGCAGAATGATTGAAACAATAACCACTCCCATGCAGTTTTGCATCTACATTGCAACTCAGAAGCATAATTGTTGGCTTTAACTTTAGTTACAGTCTATTTGTAGCTAGAAAGTTTTTCAATCAATCTTCGATATAAACTTTTAAAATGTGAGCTAAATAGTTGAAGACAGAGAGTCGCTTGTAGTCAGTCTCTAGTCAAGTCCCGAGTTAAGTGTTAATCATTGCGTATTATCAACTTTAAGCCAAGCCACTTTGAGCGACTGACTTGATCGAGTTTGGTCTCCTGCGTAAGCCTGTTTTAATGATATGCTTTTTTAGACATTGCAAAAGATGATATTAAGCATCAAACTCACAAAACTAGCTTCAAATCTAATGCGCAAATCACTCGACCCATTCTTTTTTTTATTTATTTATTTATTTTTTTTTTTGATATTTCAAGCCACTTAATTGCAGCCAGAGTTGCGAACTCGAACTTGAACTCGAAAAAATATTTTTTTCTGAACTCGAACTTGAATAGAACTGTTCGAGTTCATTGGAAAGATATTTAAATTGTTGAAAAAAAATAAAAGATCACTAAGAAATATAGTTTGTTGTTCAATTGTGACCACAACACTGACAATTTCGATGGTACAAAACAGCTGTGGTGTAGTCTTGAACCTACTGCACGAGCAAAATATTCTCATCTTTTTAACTGCATGAGCACCGGCGGTGGAAAAGTTGTCTCGATTTTGGATATTTATCTGCCTGAAGTCGAACTTGAACTCAAAAAAGCTTATTTTTGTCGAACTCGAGCTTGAACTCGTAAATAATTAAATTAGAGAACTCGAGCTTGAACTCGGGCTAGCTAAAATAGGTTGAACTCGAACTCGAATAAAATTCAATCGAGTTCGCAGCCCTGATTTGCAGCTTAGGATTTTTTGTAGTAGTAAAGTGAATACACCATGGAGATGATCTAGTTGAGCATTGAACCAGCGAAGCCAGCTCCGGAGCCCAATGCACCAACCACTCGGCGTACTACATGTGCCACTCGACGCATCTGCTCACCACACGGCAGTGGTTCAATCTTTTGCGACCTCTTGTGAATTTTGGTTTACATTTTTTGTATATACATGGCGCTATGGAGCCTAGTTAACTTGGACTGAAGCAAAAAAAAAAGAGCGGGTGCACATGGAGTTGGCCGAGTGGTTGATGCATTGGGCTCCGAAGCTGGATTTGCGGATTCGATGCTCAACTAGGTCATTTCCATGATGCATGTGCTTTACTACCACAAAAATCCTAAGCTGCAATTTAGTGGCTTGAAATTAAAAAAAAAAAAAAAAGAGCGGGTAGGTTGCACGTGAAGCTGGCCAAGTGGTTGGCACATTGAGCTCCGGATTATGATTAAATGAGATCATCTTCGACTAAATTTTTTCTTCGCTTTCAATAAAATGAAATTATACTAAAAAGGTTTTAATTTACAATTTAAAAGAGAAAAAGGTAGGCAACGGAGTTTTTTCTCACAGTCAGCTCTACAAACTAGAATAACTAAATGCCGCTACTGCTCGCTTTAGTCATTTTAAGGAGGCATTAAAAACATCACTAGGTCACAAACAAAAACTAACCAATCATACGAAATGATGTAGCCTACTTAAAAATTAAGTTTATTGGTGGCCAGGCAGGGCCGGAATAACCAAGCGCGGGGCCTGTAGCGGGTCGGTTAAAAAAAAAGTCTTCACGTCCTCAGATGATCTGTTTTCCACTAAAAATATCGGTGAAGAGCAAAAGAGTGGTCTTAACGTCCGAATGTCCTGTTTTCTTTTCACTTTCACGCGTCTCTTTCCTGTAACTGCCCCCTCGCGGAATAACAATCACTCAACAAAGCGCGGGGCCTTTTTGAAGCTCTGGGCCCGCAGCAGCTGCTACATCTGCGACTACGTTAATCTAGTACTGTGGCCGGGTCTAATAAACCAGTTCCAAGAGTTTTATTCATGTCTGATGCGGACAGCGCAATGCTGTTTCTACGGGATAGGGGGACAGGAGGGCATGCCCTCCCAGTTGGAACTTGGTCTACTTGTGGTTTTAAAAGAAAACGCAGGCAATTAATTCAAACTGATTTGAAAGAAAAGATATTTCGGCAATTCCTCAAGTCGTCTACAGTTATTTTAGTTACTTCATGCGAGGCTTAGTTCAATGGTTCCAACCCGGGGTTCGTGGAATTCTTGGAGGTCTCAGATCAGTCAAACGCTCGCAGTTGGTCCTCAAAGATACTGCACATTGACAGAACTGTAAATATCTAGGTCAGGAGTCGGCAACCTGCGGCTCTTTCCTCCTTACACTGCGGTTTAGAGAATTTTAAATTTTTTTTAGAAAATTTAATTTTTTCTGTAGCACTTCGTGCATTTTATAAGCAACACACTACAGTTGTACATACAAAGAGTAAAGGTAGGTCAACAAAAGCAATATTCAATCTTCATTGCCCATCTTCAAAAAGGTAGTCAAATCTTTAATAAGCGTATGTATCTTTTTTTGGATAAATGCGTCTTTTCTCCATTTTAGATGTCAAAAAGTATTTACGGTTCTCAGTAAGTTTTTGTGGAAACCGGATTTCTGGCTCTTTTGGTGTTAAAGGTTGCCGACCCCTGATCTAGGTCTACATTGAAAATTTTTTCTCGTGAATGTGCAGCAAAGCAGAGCTGCGAACTCGCACTCGAGCCCACTGAACTCGGTTTGTGTTGCTGAACTTGTGCACTCGATATCGAAAAAAGTTGATTGAATTTGAACTTATTCTAAACTTAACAAAAATTGCGGAAACTTAGCGTAAACTCGGAAGTTGAAATCGCAAAATAAGAGTTAACACTGGAACTAGACTGGCAAACTTTCAGTGAACTCGAACTTGAACTCCATGAAAGATGATCTCGAGTTTGCAGCCCTGTTATGGAGCAGTTATTTTCACGCAACAAATAATACTGCGCCGTGAGTTGTATTCATGATCATTTTGGTTACTGTAAGTCAAGGGTGGAATAACCAATAGAGCACAGCGGGCCACGTTATTGCGTAATATCTTCAACGGGCCACATTTACTTCTAATCTGAAAAATTTAGCTTTAAAAATACGCAATATTACAGGGGTCGGCAACCTCATAAGCGTAGCGTGCCGTTTTTTAATAGTGTCAAGATAGAAACTTTTCCTCGTGCCAAACGGTTGCCCTATTTTCCTCCGAAAATATCAGTGCAGACCAAAAAAAAGTCTTCACGTCGGTAGATGTCTTATCTAGCCTGTTAAAAAATATCTCAATAATTGAGTGACTTTTGAATCCACAACACTGAAACTCGCTCATAGATTCAGAAGTAAATTTGTTAAATCTTAAGAGCTTAAAATTTGCTTGCGCACGGAATCGCTTCGCGTGCCATGCCAAACCTTCCGGCGTGCCACTTTTGGCACACGTGCCAGGGGTTGCCGACCCCAGCAATATTACGTCGCAAATTTATGAAACATCTATGGATAGTTGTTTTTTATCGCAAAACTTCAGGCTTTTTTTCTTTGGTCCATCTCCAAAAACAAAATTGAGACACCAAGTTTCCGGCATAAACGTCAAGATGCGTTACATAATAATTTAAACTTAACTGCCGTAGCCTAACTTATTAGGATTATTTTTTTCAAGATCATAACGATTCGCATCGCATCCTTGCAATTTATTCTAAGCATAGTCGTAGGAGGTGGGGTCGCAGGAGATGCAGCCGCATCCCCAATTTGTTTAATGAGAGGCGTCGCGTCAATCATTTGTGCAAAATTAGCTGTAGACCATGACAAATTTTAAACTGTTATTTATTGAAGATAATATGCTCGTTTCATCGATTTTACAGCAGCTTTTGCCTCTTGAACAGTGCGAAATAGAAAATTCTGGTAACTTAGTTTGTGCAAGAGCCTAAATGCTTTAATAAGTAGTTTGAAATTTTCGTTTAAGAGGCATTGTTAAGATTACTGTAGGCTACACCCTATAATCGTAACAATGACTTAAATCAATGTTTATGAAGAGCTGTCGCAAACCGGGTAGCTTAGTCTACTAGCGCAAAATAAGCTAAAAGCCTAAAGTGCAGAATCATTTGAATTGCACTAAAATAAAATTACGCTAATCATTTGTTAGTGCCTCCTCACTTTCGGTTAGTGCCCCTCTTCTAGGCTTACCATACGTCCTCCTTCTGGAGGACATGTCCTCCTTTTTAACAAAAATTAATTTGTCCTCCGAGGACGTTAAAAAATGCCCAAATGTCCTCTTTTTTGGCATTTTGGAACATCGAAAACATGACAAAGCGTGCCTACACGAGAATTTTGGGATGTTTCAGCTAAAACTACGGCTTGTGGACGTGAATACCTTCTTTTTCTTTTCAATTGATTTTAGGCGGAAAATTGCGGACGTGAAGACCTTTTTCTGCTCTTCACTTGATTTTGGGCGGAAAATTGAACATCCGTGGACGTAATGACCTTTCTTTTTTCGCTCTTCACTTGATTTTGGGCGATTAATTGGACATCTGCGAACGTGATAACCTTCAAAGAATCTGTCTTCCTTTTGCGCAGTGAAAGTATGGTAATCCTACCCTCTTCTTGATTTGCTCTGGAGAAGGCACTGGAACAGCGGTCGATATAATTACGCAAATGATCTCTGGAAACTGTTCCCGCCAGAGTTGTACGCCTAATCACCGATAATGCACTCGAAGCAGAGGCCGGCGCCAGAGCAGTCGACTTAAGGGAACCAAAATTTGAAATTAAGCGCAAAAGCCGCTGTCTTCAATAGAAAAAACTTTTTAACTGGGGGGGCCAAGCATGTCGATTGGGGGATCCAGGCCCCCTTTAGCGCCGGCCCTGACTCAAAGATTGTTTTTTGTATAAAGGGACGACTCTTATTTTGGACGTTTTGGGGCACTACCTTCAACAACTCGAAGGCACCGTAATCATGCAAGTGAGACGCGTTAAAATGGGACCAATCACAAGACGGCATCGAAAAAACGAATATAGACTACAAACGCTTGGCAAGTTAAAGCTGGGCGTCAAATTATGCAAATGTTCGCCGAAATTTTCATCGAAGGTGGATATAAAACAATGGTTCCCAATTCGTTTCAAAGCCCGCACCCCTTCGGCAAGGAAAAATCATTCTCGCACCCCTTGCATAGTTATTCACCCATGCGCTGTTTCTTTACAGACAGTGGCGTAGCGAAAAGTTAAGGGGGGGGAGCCATAATTTTCACACTTTTTTAGGCGGATTTTTTTCGGCAGAACAAATTTGAAGCTGATTGGGTAACAAGAAAGGCTCTAGGGGGTACGGGGGCATGCTTTCCCGGAAAATTTTGAAAATTTACATGCTGTAATTGGCTGTGCTTTTTGAATAATTTTCAGGCAAATTTTGTTTAAAGTTTTTGACCCTAAATCTGAGTGTTTTGCCAAATATGATGCATTTTGTTTGCACATTTTCGATTATGCGTGCTAAAGGCGTAATTAAGGCTTATTGCTATCAAAAAGGTTTGAAATTATGGAAAAGTTGTATAGGCCCCTATATTAAAAGCATTTTTGAAAATGGCTGGTGGGAAGATGCATGCTCCTCATCCTCTCCCCCTGTATCCGCTCCATGCCATAAGCTGCAGAAACCATTAAAAGAGTCTGGCATATTTCAGTCACTTAACACCAATAGTTTTGTTTTTTTTACTTAATGGCACGGTCAAAAAGGGGGGGTATGGTCCAATCGCACGCAGACACATTTCAGACGTCACAAACACACAGCTAGTGAGAATCAATGATGCCGTTCATCAGCGGTAAAGTTGGCAAGTTCTTCTTGCACCCCCAGAAGACTCTTCTCGACCCCAATTGGGAACCGCTGATATAAAACTACGCAAGTAATTAAGGCACCTCGAAATTGGATGCATAGAAAATACTTGGCAAGTCGAGGCTAGACGTGAAATTACGCAAATGAGATGTTAAAATCGCCGTCTCACAACACATGAAATTATGCAAGTACGCAAGTAACCGATCAGATGGCCGAGTGGTATATAGCGTCTGCTTCTGGATTGGTAGACTTGGGGTTCCATTCCGAGTCGGGTCAAACCAATGACTTAAAAGTTGGTATTCATTTCTTCCCTGCTTGACGTTCAGCAGACAGCGTGTAAGGGACAGTTAGTTAGTTAGTTGCATATTTGTCCTCCTATCACGAGAAAGCGATCTATACGATCTCGCTTAGGAGTTGCCAGCCATCTGTCTACTACATCAAGATGGGGGAATCCCGCTAAGTGCCTTTCCCAACGGCACAACAAGTAAACTTGCCGGCTTGTTCTCCACACTGTCCCTTTAATGCTGAGCGTCAAGCGGGGAATCTGTGAATACCAATTTTAAAGTCATTGGTTTGACCCGACTCGGAATCAAACCCGAGTCTACAGCTCAAGAGACAGACGCTCCATACCACTCGGCCATCTGAGCTGTTAGAGTGTGGAGAACAAGCCGGCAAGTTTACTTGTTGTGCCGTTGGGAAAGGTACTTAACCAAATTCCCCCATCTTGGTGTGGTAGACAGATGGCCGGCAACTCCTAAGCGATCTAGTACAGCGCTTCGTCGTTTTCTCGTGATAGGAAGATGAATATGCCAATAATAATAAAAGTAAGATCTATCAAAATGAGCTCAATTATGGCGGCATCATCGAAGTATTCAGTAAGATGCCCCAGCGTGGCAGCAAAATTGGTTGAAAAAACAGTAGCCCCCACATACCTCCATCAAATGTTGAAAAAAGAAATAATTGTTTTCACCCAAAAAAAATTCTAATATGCCTTCGCTTTCAGCTGAGGTATAGCAAGAAATATAAATGGCAACACCAAAATTATTTCGAGTCGTGGATAAGAAATGATTGATTCTTTTTTGCAAGGATCGGTTGGTTGCGAGGTAGCGAAATGGTAAGTTATGATTTTTATCTAATTTGATCACTTTTGTACGGCTTTTATCAAGTTTTTGCAATTTCAAGAGCTGAAATACAGTAATGAATAATCCTGCAAATGCTGCTTAATGTCTGAAAAAGTGTGTGGTTTGATGTACCAGTACTGTAATTGTGGGGTTCTGTGATTTGAGATTGGTTAGTGATACAGTGTTAAGACAAGTTCACCATTTTGTTTAACAGCAATAGCTCACCATGGAAGAAATTCTTATGAGCAATGATATTAGTCCTAATGCAATACCGGTACACTGCTGCACAGCTGTGTGTGTTGAAGAAGAGCAAATAGTTAAAATGTGATATAAACAATTGTTTTATCACTTTAAAATACCCCCAACGTCGCAATTAATTCATAAGGGGCGACAGTCGGTAAGTTGTGTGAAAATGCAACAAAAGCCAAACCATGTGTAGTCTGGTACTGGTAAATCTTCAATTAAATCAAAGTACCGTAAATCACATCGCGCAATTGCTGATTGCCATTACCAAAGAGTAATATTGATACTCAAGTAGTCCTACGCTCCTGCATGGTTCAGAAACATTAGCACTTTTAAAGCATTTAGCTTATACCAGTAATGTCAATGCCCTAAGACCTTACGATAATCTGTCGGTAGTAATAAACCACATTTAGCGCAAAACTTACCAGTATCTGTAAACTTCTGCATTGTTGTTTTGGTTTGCACAACACACAAGTGTTTTGCTTTGAACTACATTTATAATTGCTTATGGTTAACCTGTTAAGATTGCTGGTATCTGGTAATTTAAGCTATTTTGCTTGACTGTGTGGCAGGTTATATTAAAGAAGTGTCTATTTTGTTGTTGATGGCAAAATACTGATTGGCTGATTCTCTTAAAACTGGGCGTACTGGTATATATGCAAGCTAATCAACAGTCATGTGTATACAACTATACATGCCTTAATTTTTTTGCGTAATTTCTCCCACTTCAGGGTCGTCCCAGTTGGTACCACAAATGTGAAATACCGGTGATTGCCCAGCAGTTGATTTAGGCTAAACCGGTATATGAATAGGAAACTACTGGTATGGTTGCCAGTAACTTCGCCACACTTTCAACCATCGAAAATTTACATTGCCTGCACCGAGAAAAGACTTCAATTTTCTGGTTGTCGTAAAATAATTTATCGGGCTTTTCCAGTTAAATTTTATAAAGGTAATATCATCACGTGGTAACTTCACCACATAATCGAAACTGTGGGGAGAAGTGTGGGAGAGTGCATAGGGTGAGTGGGAAGTGTGTTAGGGTGTAGGGGAGCTGTGGGAAGTGTGTTGGGGTGTAGGGGAGGCAAGGAAAGATGTGTGGGGAGGAGTGTGGGAGAGTGTATGGGGTGAGTGGGGAAGTGTGTTGGCGTGTGGGGCCCCATCACACTTACCCACGTCTCCCTTACCTCCTTCCCTTCACCTTTCCTACATCTCCCGTTACCTCCCCCACATCCCCACACACTTTCCTACACCTCTCATACATTTCCCCTTCCTCCCCCCACACCCGAACACATTTTCCTACCATCCCCACATCTCCCCTCACCTGCTCAAAGTGTGGCGAAGTTACTGGCAACCACCGGTATTACATATAAATTGGCAAGCTCATTTGGTTTGGGTTAGGATAGGACTAAGGTTAAAGTTAATTTAGTGATAATTTTGCTATCGCAGCAAACGTTGCTTCAACAAAGCAGCGACCCTGAAGCTGGAAAAATTATGCTTAGAAACATCGTCCACATTTTCTAGCCAATCAGTTTTAAGTATTTTGTTGTTAACGTCAAAATAGACACTGCCTTATTTTACGGTAAATACCGGTACCTGAACAAAAGCTTCAACAACTTCAAAAATAATGATTATTATCACTATGTTTCAGTGTTTTATTTTTTATTTAAGGTCTCAAGATTAAAGAAAACTCGCAAGCTTCGTGGGAATGTAAGCCATGGTCAAGGACGTATTGGTACAGTATTTTAAGCTTTATTACTGTTACGTGCAATGTTATTTCCTTGGAAGTGGCTATTGGTATCTTTACCGGGCCAGTAACAAGTGTCTATTTGGTTCATTTTTTTACGTTGTCACGCTCTCGTACAATCGGAAAAAAGCACGAAGGGTAAATTAAAGAAACAAAGATCTTATTTGTATGGGCCCATACAAATAGCCACTGCCTATTTTGTGACTTGATTGTATGAAAGTTATTTTTGCTCTTGCGTTCCTACCAGCGATTGCTCTGTAGGGTCAAAAAGAGCATACAGAAATTCGAGCACAAAATCGTTGATTAGCATCTTATGGTGCGCTGGTTTGTCTTGTACAAAATAAAATTGTCGTTTCTTAGCTGTAATAAACCTGTGATCATTAAAGTGAGGCGGCAAGTCAAAGAAATCTTGACTGGTTTTGGCAGAATTATTTACATGTTTCAAAATCTTAAGTTCATGTATGTGTGCGCAAGGAAATATCAAATTTACCAGTGATGATATCTGGTTTACGTTGTTGCCAAAATTATTTTCTTTACTCCAGGCAAACATCGTAAGCATCCTGGTGGTCGAGGTAATGCTGGTGGACAACATCACCACAGAATCAACTTTGATAAATAGTAAGTGTTTTTTTTTTTTTTTTTTCAAGAATGTTTGTTAGCGTTATGTCCAGACTTTTCTTAGTCGCTTTACCAGTGAATCATTTCAGCTAATCAAGTGTTTTCATCATAGCATACGAGGTGTGTCCGAAAAGTAACGAGACTGCAACCGCTGCTCGCTTGCTTCAATGAATTTGGACAAATTTATTGCGTCGGACGTCAGCACTGTCAAGGCACTTTCGCAGGGTGAAAACAAATTCATTTTCCATGCTTTCTGATTGAAGCGTCTCTTTTCGTTTGCCTTGTGTTTCTTACGTTTCGTCGTACTGCTTGAAAAGACGCCAAGCTTGGCAAGACATCTTCAAAATGTTTTGCGCTGCTACAGCAAGTTTACAAAGAAGAAACAATGTCGAGAGCTCATGCTTTTGAATGGCACAAACGATTTCGAGAGGGTCGAGAAGAATGTGAGGACGATCAAAAATCTGGCAAGCCGGTGACAAACAGGACTGATAGCAACGTCGATCGTGTGAAACAACTGGTGCATGCAGATCGTCGACTGTCTGTAAGAATGATTTGTGAGGAACTTTTCATTGGAAGAGACGTAGTGTGAAAAAAGCCTACACATGGACGCTCCATCACGATAACGCTGCTGCTCACACAGCCTTGAGTATTAGTCAGTTTCTTGCAGAAAGGAACATTGCAACTTTGAAGCACCCCCTATATTCCCCCGATCTGACCCCATGTGATTTTTCCCCTTCCCCAAGATCAAATCTGTTCTGAAGGGAACCCATTTTGCTGACATTGATTCCATCATGGCCTTTTTGATGGTGCATTCGCTTTTTCCATGAATCAATACATTCTTGAAAGGCATTTTTTGGGATCTTCTTGAGCTTCGTCGTTTACGTGCAATTGCACAACACTCAGATATCGACGAAGCTCAAGAAGATCCCAAAAAATGCCTTTCAAAAATGTATTGATTCGTGGAAAAAGCGAATGCATAAGTGTTTACAAGTGGATGGGGATTATGTTGAAGGCCTTTGACTTTGGTATATTTTTATTATTTTCAATAAACATTTTATGACAACAGTCTCGTTACTTTTCGGACACACCTCGTATATTTAAATGTGGTATGAGCAAAATGTACTTGTATGGAGCGTCGTTACTCGTAAACGTTATGGGCTTATGACTACATTTAGTTTTCATTCGATTTTTAGAACTACGATGTTGAAAGTGGCATAAAAAGTTTAAAATCCATGCAATGCTGTGTACATGGCGCAATGCTTAAAATAATTTTTTTTCCTCTTAGCCATCCTGGTTATTTCGGTAAAGTAGGTATGAGACATATCCATTACAAAAAGAACCAATTTTATTGTCCTGTGATCAACGTTGATCAGTTGTGGAAGCTCATGGGAGACAGAATGAGAGAAAGAGCTAAAAGATTCCCCGGCATTGCTCCAGTTTTAAACTGTGTTGAAAAGGTATATGAAATAATTCTGTGATTTTTTACTAAGTACGTAAGTCAAAACGTCACTGCAAGCTAGTGTTTATGCTAGTTCGTAGTCGTTGATGACTAAAAGTAACTAGATTGTAATTGCAACTGCCATTAAGCAAACTTTTTGGCATACTCGTGATCTTACATTTCAAATAGCGGAAGTGCAGTTAAGATGAATGAGAATAATTTTGTCAATTACCAATAGTTTCATCAATTGTTAAATCTTTTGCTTGAAGATTTATGTCTTCATTATACTCGCGGTAATATGGTGTAGCGAGTATCGAGTGGCTAGGCCCATCTCCGCGGAGGTGGCAACACTGGTGTCGGATTTAACTGGCCCAGGAATACAATCCATGACCTCTTTTACTGTCCTTGTTTCCGATTTTTTCGCTTGAATTTTGCTTTTAGCTTCAATTTGCTGTGTAGATTCCACCAAGCAGAGAATTGTCGTGAAGCATCTTATCTAAGGACGCAACAATGAGGTTTAGGGTGGAAGTTGAACCATTAACCTTGCGATCATAGCCGTCGTAAAAACAATGCTCCGAACCACTCGGCCACGCTGAGAAATGCGATCCCTCAGTTTCGCTTGCCTTTCACTTCACTCGGAGTATTTACGAAAGAATCACGATCAATTAGATTATTTTAAGCTAACTTGTAAATGTTTTGACAGGGATACTTCAAAGTTCTCGGCAAAGGCATTCTTCCTAAACAACCCATCATTGTAAAAGCTCGCTTCTTCAGCAAACGGGCTGAGCAAAAGATCAAGGAAGCAGGAGGAACTTGCGTGCTTATTGCATAAGAATGTTCTTAATAAATACAGTATAAGTTCTTGTAATTCTTGCATCGATGATGCTTGGCAGTTATTTGAGGATATGGAGCTGTAGTAGTACATTAAGTCGTAGCACCAAGGCATACTAACAGGAGAAATAAGTTTAGTACCTTGCTTGCGGAAGTAATAACTATGGCAGGCTTACAAAAGCAATGCAAAGAGAAAGGCAACCGTTATGCAGAGCCCCAAGAACGAAAGCGAGCGGTACACTAGTTCAAGTTATCCAAAAAGGAGGGGGGCTCTGCCCCCCCTCCTTTTTGACGAAGCTTAATCTGAAATGTGATTAAAACATTCTCATAAAATACCGTAAACTTTTTCAAAAGCTCCCTCATCTTTACCACTTTTTAATTTACGACTAATTTTTACGCTATGTGAATTTCGACATAACTTTTCTACAAAAAGCGCTTGTTAAGCATTATTGCATCGTAGCATCGCAATGGGATCAAATATATCAGCGTAAGTACAGAGAAAAAGCAAGACTGTATCGCGAAAAGGTAATCGAATATGGGAGCAAAAGGAAAGAATGTTCAATCAAAAATTATTTTAAGAATAGGGATTTTTTCGTTGCGTTTGTTCTATGTGTGTCTTGTTCGTGCATCCCATGCGGTGACAAAATCGTTCGATTTTCTTATATAATGTCGTGCAGAAGGCAGTTTGATTAGTGTTAGAGTAGCGATTGGCGAACAAGGATTGCCTGCCTAGGTCTACAGTAAATAATTAACTCCGTATTCATCCGTAAACAGTGGCGTCGTGCCATTGAGGAAAGGGGTCCCGCACCCCCCATATTTTCGAAGATGTGTCGCTTGTTATAATTTGAAAATGAAAATATAAAAAGTTTAGCCAGTGCCATTTCGTTTTTATACTTCAAACTAACCCCTTACCCCCCCCCCCCCCCCTTCTTATTCTATGAATTCCATATTTGTTTTTACCTGTTGCTTCAATCAATCACTTCGACTCCAGAGTAGCGTTAGTTTCTTGATCTGTAGTTAGAACTTTGGAACATTTTGTATGCGTTGTCAAAGATTATAGCTTGTAGAACACACCTATTTACGTGATTCCATCAAATGCGTTTTAACTAATAATGATTGCAGCCTCCTTTCATTTATTTTAGTCCAGCTTCTGCTTTTAGGCGTGGACTACAAAAACATTTTTGTATTGTCCTACACTATAGGCCTAATAGTGACTGCACTCACAGCAGGACATCGGTATGTCCTTTTCCGATAAGAAAGTGTGCTGAAACGAGTGTTTTTTATGTGCGAACAACAAGTTGCATTACCGGAAACTTTTTAAGAAAAAGTCATAAAATTTGAAAACGATATGTCTTGTAGTTTTAGCGCGCCAAGTTTTAAAAATTTCACTTGCATTTTTTGTCTCCCCACGCGAAATACGGTTGAAATTTCTCGATTTGTTCCTACGCTTCGGAACTGCGAGGGCTCAGTTAGTTCTCAGCTGTTCATTTTAAGTAAAATCAGGTTAGGTTTTGATATAAAAGTCGAGCGATTTGGCTTTGAATGTGAGCGGTCAATTTCTCATACTTCTTGTCTTGGTAGGCTACTTTCTTAAATTACTTCACTAACCTCATGTTTTAGTCCAAACATTATTATTTGCTGAAAACAAGAGACAGGGAAACAAAAAGACAGTTTTTTAAATCACAACCTCACAGCCAGTCTTTGCTTTTGTTGTACCAATCCACTTGAAAAGAGCGGAGTTATTTTGTTTTGACGTGAGTTCTGGGCTCTGGCGTAAAAACTGTGGGAGGGCCTTCCTTTGTTTATAACTTAAGATTTAAATGAATAATTCAGTATCAAAAAGTCTATCAAATTCGGTACTAATTCTTCATTCAATTTATATTAGGCTAAGTTATTAACTTAAGTTCAAACCAGGGAGTCGAACCGAATTGGAGTTTTATAAACCGGTTTTACGCTATTTTTGTCGAACCTTAACCGAACCCGAACCGTATTTTTCAAAATCGCAAAGAGCGAACAGGAACTGAACCGAATAATTTGAGTACTTGCGAACCTTAACCGTACCGGTTGGAAAAGCGGTTCGCTTCGTGTCACACGCGTCACTTTGAAGGCGGCTTATATTCAAAGAAATACAATACTTGCACAGCACTACAAGCAGTAGGACTAGGCCTACATGTGAAAATATGCTTCTTTATCAAAGTATAGGCCTCCGGTGTCGGAGCATAGTAACAATGTAATTATCTTGAAATTGACTTTATTATAATTCACTTCAATTCGGCGCGTTTTTCTAGCCTTTTCATTTATTATAATAATTATCTTGAAATTCACTTCAATTCGGCGCGTTTTTCTAGCCTTTCAACTTAGGCTTACTGCAGCACAAAATCAGGCAAAGAAGTCAGTTTCACCAAACTTTATTATGAGTCAGCAAAATCTTACGCAAAACTTTGGTTAGTTAACCGTTTGTTGGTGCATACCGGTTAACTTTAACCAAGACGTAGTGGTTAACTAACCGTGGTTAAGGCTTAATCGATGGTTAAGTTAACCAACGTTGGTGCATTCGACCCTTAGTGTAGTAAATTGCTACAAGTATTTTATGCAATGTATTGGCTTGTCAATGCGAAAAAAAAATTACTTTGTACGTTTCATTTTGTAAATTGTGTTACCAGAATTATACTATTTTTTACTGCGAATCTGAACCGAAACTTTATAAACCGGTTTGGAAATATTTTTTCCTGGAGCGAACCCAAACCGGAGCGTTTCAGTTTATCTGAACCGAAATTTCAAACCGCTGTTGAACCCAAACCGAACCTGAACCGGAAAAATTAAACGGTTCGACTCCCTGCTTCAAACTATAGGCCTTATATCGCTTACAAAAACCTTATATCGTTGGGCAATGCGCGTAACTTCCAGCTCAATTCAAAAAATGTTTTTATCTCAGTGACGTCACAATCTTTTGAGGCTAGACCAGAGGTGGGCAATTATTTCACACGAAGGGCCAGATTTGGAAAAATCGTTGAAGCCGCGGGCCGCACGCTGATTGGAAAACAAGGTGAAGATCTTTTTTTTGGGAGATCACGGTCTACGTACGAATGTGATCTTCAAAATAAAAGATTTTCATCTCGTTTTTCTTGTTTTTTATTCCAATTTTGCACCGTTGAGGCTTATTTTTTTGAAAACCACTGCCATCCATGATCTCTAAAGGGAGCAAAAGGTCTTCTGCTCAATTCACGGTGGGAGTGTAAGTTTGTGTAAGTGTCGGCGGGCCAGAATAAAAAGACCGCCGGGCCGGATTTGGCCCGCGGGCCTAGTTTGCCCATGTCTGGGCTAGACGCTAGGGTGAACCAAACAAATCGTTTTTTCTCTAATGTGGCTGTAGGCTGGCAAAAAGTTGCGGTTGGTGTCGAAACTAACTCTAAAACAAAAATTTTCTAGTCTTGTTGTGGTTTGACGCCTATTTTCTTGAGTTTCCATGAATACGGCACAAAATTTGAGAAAATTGCCCTAACTCGAAAACTACAAAATGGTGCAAAGCTCTAATATGCATCAAAAGTTGCAAAACAACAATGTTCCTACCAGTGTTTAATACTTTAAGGGGTCTAGGTAAAGTAGTTTTTGAGATATTCCAAATAATATGATTGTATAGATATCTATTGACAAGAAAATTTAAAGCTAAATAGCTAATCAGTTCTAACTGTTAATTCTGTGTTTTAGAGTAAAGCATGTAAAGAGGTATGCCATTATGTGTAATTATTAACATGAGCTCACAAGCTATGACCACCAGGTTGCGGCAAAAGTGTGACTGATTAAGAAATGCACTCCCGCTCAGATGAAGACGAAAGTTGTGCATTCAAAAAAGCTAGCCCATTTACATGTGAAGCTGTACATTTAAATTTTAGGGCACAGGACGCTCATTTGCAAACAGTTACAAAAAGAAACTCTAAAACATACCATGCAGCAAAAAAGACTGCCTCTGAAGTGATTGAGTGGTGAAAGAAAACGGCAATTTTTGAAAAAAAAACATGCTAGCTCTGTAATAGAAATGATCATTAAGATTCACAAGCAATGGCAAAAACTTTACTCGTGCAGAAAATTAAACAGCCTTGCCTAAAATATGAAGAGACACTTCGTATCAACAGAAAAGCAAGTAAGGAGGCAAGACTACTGAACCAATCAATTGAAGTTGATGAGCACGATGGAGTATCATCACTTCCATCTTCAACTGATGCATATACAGACGATGATGGTGGTGAATTCACAAGCTCGGCTGTTGTAAAAAAAAATGATAACAAAAAAGGAATTGGTGAATACAAAAGTGAGCGTTTTGGCAGACAAGCATAAGATAAGTGACTGCGCACTTACAGAAATCTTGTGGGCAAGCGCTGTTGATCAAGATGTGGACATTGATGAATGTACTGTATCTGTTATGTCTGCAAATCGCAAAAGAAAGGAAACTTGAAACCTTCTTGGCCTAGAAATTGAAGTGCATCAGCAGAAAATAATTTCGGTTGAAAACTATTTGGTGATGCAGTGGGATGGCATAGTGCTAAAAAGCTTAGAGTCTGGAGACTACAACTGGTGTGATGTCCAATTGGAATTTGTTGCTGTTATCAGAGATTGTTGCTGTTATCAAAGTTCTTGTGATGTTTGATATAAATCGGCTTACCATACGTCCTCCTTTTTGACCAAAAAAATTTGTCCTCCGAGGACGCTAAAAAATAGCCAAATGTCCTTCTTTTCGGCATTATAAACACTAAGTGAAAACATGTCAAATCATTTTCCCACGAAAAATTTTGGGAAGTTTCAGTGCAAACAAATGGACTCACCCGCAGACCAGACTCTCACCCGCAGACAAATGCACAAAACTTTCGTGGTGTAAATAAAAGGTGATATACGCGTAAAAGACAACCTGACGGCGTGATGACCATTTTTTTCTCTTCCCTTGACTTTGGACCAAAAATTGGACTTTTGCAGACTTGTTGACCTTTGTTTTTTTTTTTTTTTTTGCTCTTCACTTGACCTCGGGCGGAAAATTGGACATCTGCAGACGTGTTGACTGACCTCTTTTTTTTGCTCTTCACTTGACTTCGGGTGGAAAACGGACGGCTTTAAATTGCGTCCCCCCCTTTCAAATTCCTGGGCACGCCCCTGGTATTGCAGTATTATCCATGTAATATTGCTTAGATTTCTTTTCTGCGTACTTTGTGTTTGGAAAAATAAACTTTCTTACTAGTTACTTACTTCTCAAAATTTACCCAATCCTAAGCGGAAATAAAATGACGGAGAGAAGTAAAATGCGTTAATCAGATGAGGGCAGAAAACAACAACAAAAAAAACATAATGTGTCTTACAGCAAAGTTGAGCAGCGTAGTATTCAATTGCGGTTGCTTATAATTAGCGGTTGTGTTTTGATAATGCAAATTTCGTTAACTGCGTTTACGTGCAATTGCACAACACTCAGATATCAGTTTGCCTAACGGTGAAAGTTGAAACCCCTTCTGCTTAAAACCGTCATCATTTCGACTTAAATATTTTACGGGTGGGGGGAGGGGGCTAAAATAAATTCTGGAGGGCTTAGCCCCCAATAGCGCCCCCGTGGCAACGGCCCCGATAAGAGGTCCTGTTTAAGACAAATTGGATGTCCATAATTTTAAAAATCACTTAATTTCAAAATATCAGCCAATCACGGAATCAAAGGCATTTTGATACTGCTAACGTACTGTAGGATTATTGTCAAAACACTATGAAATAAAATGACGTCACTTGACTGATTTTGATGCTGGTTGTTGTATTGCTGCTTTCTGTGTCAAATTACTTGTAAACGGTACTATCTTAATTTAAGCTAACCCCTGTTTTATGTGTAAATGTGTTCTGCTTTCTTGGTGTTCTTGCATCCTATATGGTAACATCGAATTATCAAGACTGCATGGTCCTTTTCGTCGCTTCCTCGTCAGATAGACCAAATACTTTTTTAATTTTAAGCGTACAATTGATATGATGGAGCTTGTATTGGATGGCTATTATTTTAGAAAAACAAATTGATTGATTGATTGAAAGGGTATTAGCAGCACTTGTTCTTTTTTACTGAAAAGCAAAGTCAAAGGGGGGGGGGGGCTTCTTAAAAACGCTCCTGCGAGCATTTTATTAGCGGTAGGCTACGTGTCTAAACATTATGAAGTAGGGCCTACTCTAGATCACCCATCCTTAAAATAAACAGAAATCGTGTATCTTTCCATGCCCTCTACCGTCTTCGTTATTTACCTCCACGTAATTCTTGAGAGAGCGGACAAGATAATAATAATAGTACCGGTAATACGTTTCTATCGCGCTCTTTCCTTACGGAAAGGCAGACCAAAAGCGCTTGACAAAATAACAAAAAAAGTAACGTGATAGTGAGAACAATAGAATTAATTGCAGTAGATATAAATATGAAGTTGCGATGATAAATTTGAAAAAATGGTCCCCGATATTAATTTAAATTGGCAAGAAATGCTTGGTGTTTACAGTTCGGCAAAACATGCTTTAACAAGATAGGCTAAGAAATTAAAATTAGTGACAAATTTTTTTGTGGAATTATAGTTAGACACTTTGAGCAAACAACACCCGGCCACTGCGTCCAGTCATCGGATTTGTCAATCATCACAAGCGATACAAGTGTCACCACTCACCACCTAACTTTGCATCACATTCTGTTGTGCCAAGGTTTTAATTTTCTTAGTGCGAATGTCATTATAAAACTCTTTGAACTGTTTGCTAATAATGGCTTGTTTATGACGTCACAATTCTCTTAGGAGGAAACTTGGTCAATATCACTGGATTTTTTAATAAATGTGCCACAAGCCCATGGGAAAAAGTAGTGCTAATTGTCAGCGAGACAGTGGAAAGAAGTCAATGTTTCTTGTCATGAACTTAGACGAAACATAAACCATTTTAAAAAGAATCTAGACACGAACTATGTAGACCTACGTCGTGTTGACAACTTCAAGGTGACTGAATTAGGAAAAAGGCTGGACTACCAAAGAAGACTGCCGGTATGCAATGAGAAAAAGTAAGTTTTGGTTCATTGTTTGTTTTTGAACTTGCCAAAATGTTGAAGACATTTTAACTATGCTAATGATTGGAACTAAAGTATGGAAGTTCATTATTAGTTCCTTTGCAACAGAACGAGAACAAAGCTTCCGAGGAAGAGATTTGAAGCAAACTTTTCTAAACAACTGGTGGAACAGGCTATCATGTCGACACCGGTACTAGAAAGTTTTAAGCTGACATGTGATGTCGCTTTTGTCTTTTTATTGCTATTTACACCCAGCAGCTTCGTGCATGATCAGCCATTGTCAGCAACATGGTCTGGCGGTGCCGCACGCAGTTTCAGATCCTTTGCGATGGATTCGATTCACGGGTGGTTGGGCTGGAGCCTATTGCATTTGATAATATACCGGGTGGCTGCTGATTAGAACGGCACAAGCTCATTTAGCGGTCTCCCTTCAATACCCTTCAACTTTTAATTTAATAGATATAAGTGCTCGTTTGCCTTGCTTCTCGAATTTAAAAAATGTGTTCGGTGTTGAACAAAGCTTCAGAAAACAGAAACTTATTAAGACGTTTAATAGATCTAATAATTCTAATGTGGCAGACAGCAGACTATCTTTACATTTTTTCTTTATTGGCATTTTTATCCACCTATCACAGAAAGCGACGGGGCGCTACACAAGCTCACTTAAGAGTTGCCGGCCATCTGTCTATTGCACTTGGATGGGGGAATCCCGTTAAGTGTCTTTCCCAACGGCACAACAAGCCAGTAGCGTACGCAAGGGGGGGAGGCTTCAGGGGTCAAAACCCCCTCTTTGTCGTTCAGAAATGCAGTGAAAACTTATCTTTTTTAAAATGATACGCCTTTTGTTCGCCCTTCCTTCCACCTAGCAAAAATTTCCAACGTTTCGTCTGTTCCATCCAACTTTCTTATTTAATCTCGAGATACTTTGATTGTGATGAAACAGTAGCGGTAGATTAACTTTTGCGATGTGTCGCTTGAACTGCATTTTTGTCATTTCTGTTGCTGTGAAGCAATAAATGAATAGGAGTTTCTTTTAATGGCATATAAGCAGTGGCGTACGCACGGGGGGGATTGGGGGTCAAAACCTCCCCATCGACGATTTAAAAAAAATAAAACCTCTCTTTTTGAAACGATCCGCCGTTTTTCGTACAGAGCTTGCCGAAATTGCTGTCATGCTTTTCTGTGCTATCCAATTTGCTTATTAACTCGAGAAACTTTCATTGTGATACAATAATTCCGGTAGTCAAACTTTTCTAGTGGGTTGCGCTTGAACCAACGACTAACAAAGTCAATGATTATTGTTAAAGCTGGAGTCGTGTTGTGATGTCATCAAGCGATTGTTTTCAACAGCTATTAACAGTATCAAGGCTGGACAACACAACGTTCCAGCGCAGTAGGTATTCTTGAAAGAGAATGGTTGCAACGTAGGTGGATGTTCCGCTTGCGATGTCATAACTTTGAGTTAACCAAACCAGCCAGTTGGGGTTAACCAAAGACATCGCTATCGGCTCGGGAGGTTTTGGGTTCTATTTCTGGGCCGGCACCGGTCGTTAGCTAAGTGGTCAAGCGCACAGACTATCGGTGCGGAAGGTCTGTGGCTTGATTCCCGGGCCGGTCAAATGGGCACAGTGTTGCCAACAGCTAGCCAATGCTGCGACGTTTCTGTGTTCCCCAGTCGCTAAGTCGCAGAGATGACCCCTAGTGGCGTATGCAAGAGAGGGGGCCAGGAGTCACCCCCCCTTGACAATTGCAGAAAAAATTTATTCTTACTTAATTTTGAAACAAACCGACTTTTCTTCGTGCAGAGCTTGCCGATATTGCTATCACGTTTTTTCTTTTTGGTCCAACTTTCTAATTTAATCTCGCGAAACTTTCGTTACTATGCAATATGCAACAATACTGGTAGTCCAACTTTTCTGATGTTTTTTGCTTGAACTGCATTTTTGTCATTGATGCTGCTGCTGTGAAGCAGTTGGTAAGTAGGAGTTTCCTTAAATACGGTGTCTCTGCAGTAGCTATGTCTGCACACAAAATTTTAATCAAATCAAATCTTCACTGTACTTCTTGCATTAAACTCGCTGCAGTACCGAAGCGTGTAACGAGTGGCGGGGTCCGACCCCGCGTCTTAGCGCTTGGGCAACACAGGTCCGAAGAAACGTCGCAGCGGTGGCGAGCCGTTGGCTTCACTGTGTCTGATTTGACCGACCTGGGAATTGAACCCCAAATCTTCCGCATCGATAGCGACATTTGTAACACTACGCTATAACCGTCCGGTTTGATGAAAAATTATTATAAACGTTAAAAATCTAAATTGACACTGCCAGTGACGTCACATCGTGATGACGTAGTATTACGTAGTATTTTACGTCATCACGATGTGACGTCACTGAAACCCCCCCATTGAAAAATCCTGCGTACGCCACTGCAACATGCGAACTTGACGGCTAGCTTAACACTATACCTTTATTGCTGAATGTCCAGTAGGGAAGCTCTGAATACCAATTTTGAAGTCATTGGTTTGACTCGACTGGGAATCGAACCCTCATTCTACCGATCCAGAAACAGACGCTCTATCCATTCGGCCATTTAATTGGTTCTTCACTGGCCATCTTGTCAATTGAAAGTTAAGGCGCCTGATCTCCAGGTTATGATGCTGTCATAACAGCATCTGCGATCGAAAAAGTGCGCTCTAGACAATTTTAATGGTACTGGATAAATGGGTGTAACGAACTTATCTTAAAATTACACCTTTTATTTTTTCACAGTGACAACGCGTATGTTTTACTACAGCATTCGCATTGTGGTGAGACACTGAGCTGTTACCCCTGGAAAAATCTAAAACAATTTATATCGAAAGCTTAGTATAGGAGCCCTTGAAAGGATTTTTTGGGGGGACAAAGTTGAGTTGCTACGGCACTGGCTCTAGATACTGCCTATAATGAAATTGCATAAGACCTATTGACGCATTAGTATTTCAGCATTTCCAGACGCAAAAAAGCAGTGTTACGCCTGTTTGGTTCGTAACCCCACCCATGAAAAATTTCTGGATCCGCCCCTGGCGAGGTTTATCTTTTGGCAACGAGGTTTAGTGGTCGTGTCTAGTAAGGAGTGTCGATTTTGACTGCTGTGATAGTGTGGTTGCTACATGCTAGCCTAAGTTGTTTATTTAATTCCTCCTAAACTTCATTGTGTCTTGGATGGAATGTTTTTTATCTGAATTTCTACTCAAGTGGGCTCTAGCTAATACCAAATTTTTTATTTTATTTCAAGCCACTTAATTGCAGCTTAAGATTTTTGCGGTAGTGAAGTACATGCATCATGGAGATGACCTAGTTGAGCATCGAACCCGCGAAGCCAGCTTCGGAGCCCAATGCATCAACCACTCGGCCAACTCCATGTGCATAAAGTAGTGAAATTCTTTAAAAAGCAACGGCGGCTCCTAGCCAATATGGATTAGCGAAGTCGTCATTTTTTCGTGACAGTAGAATGATATTATTAAAGTGGAGTTTTAGATAAAAAGATAATGAGAGTGGAGGACTGGATCAATCGACGTAAAAACCGCTTGTTTTTTTTTACATTTATAACTTTTACTAGTATCGCAACTCGTAAGCACGAGTAATTTTGTTCTAATTTTGAACATTGTCATCCCTGAATGACAGTTTTAGGGTTTAGAATTTAGACCACTGCAGTACAGCATCTCGCAAACCTGTAGTCAGAAGCGATTTTATTGGGCGAGGCTTTTGGCGATTTTTAGGCCTATAGCAATGTTAGGTCAAGTCCAAATAGGCATGATGTTTCTGCTAAGGAAACTTCGGGTGGCATGTCTTTTAATTAATTATTTTATCGCTAGGTGACGCCAAAGTAACTATTTTCAACTAACATTAGCCGTGAAATTGCACAAAGGTGCTGTCTCGGCGGCGCGCGCGATTGCCGGCAACCGACATAAAATAATCTAAATATCTGTGGCAGAGTTTCGCGCAGCGGCTAAAGTAAAAAAAAAAAAATTTGGGTAGATCAGCTGTAGGTGGCAAGTTTTCGTGTCGGTTGCTGGCATTTTTCGGATCGGTTGCTCCATTTCACTTTCACTGGAAATTTGGTCACTATAAATCCTGAAATTTACCGACCTTTTCTTAATTTTAGGTGAAAACCATCAGTCAATTTTTAACGAAAAGTTTGATCAGGTTTTCATCCAAAAAGTGATTAATTGCTGTTTATAAATTTGAAATGCTGCCGCTTACGTAACAAAGATCTGTGCCAAGTAAAGTGAACATTGTACCTGAATGTTTGACGCCATTGCCATTCGCTTTCGTTTGTTGCAAATAGCGCTAGAGTCTTTTCAGTAGATTAATGCTTTGGTTTTTGGTCTCTTAATCTTGACCCATAGCCTCTTGATGTCTTCGCAACGTGTCCTCGTGTGGCTGTGTTAAAATGTTGTTACAAACGTGTTTTTTGAGGAGGCAAACTACAGGGTTTTATGGAAGGGCTACGGATTTTATGAAACACGGGGAGGGCTAACTACCACAACATGTCGATAACCCCATGTTTTAGTCGTGAGTATCAAGGGTAATAGTACAGACATTTTTATTCGAGAAATGAATGTACTGCAAAACTTACACACAAAGTAAAAGTAAAAAAAAAAGTAATTTCTTTTGGGGTACGGTATATAAATCCGGAGGGGTATTTAGCTGATCAAGGTCAAGCATTCTGAAGGATGAGTATACCTTTTACCTGAGTGCGGCTGATGAGGGCTAATAGCCCAAAACAGCGCTGTCCCGCTCTATGGTTACACACAGTAGTGGGGAATTATAATGCTTTGCAGCAGAAAACGGCTGGCTGCAATGCTAGGTATCGGCCTGTAAGAATATGGCACGGTTGACACCAAACCCATCCAGGTGAATCAATGCGCCAAGGTCGCTTAAATTTAGAACTTTTGTTCTGAAGAACATATCGCAGTTACAGTTGATATTAATTTTTCGGTTGCCTTCTTCCTAAAAAGAATTTTCAAAGGTTGGGGTTGGCAACATAATTATATTTGATATGGCTGACCGGGATATCGAACGCGATTTTCTTGTCTGGAAAATGAATGACCAGTTGACCACCTGCATTTGATTTATTTTTTTATTTTGATTATGACATCGTTTTGTTGCTATTAGTATAAACCGTGATTGGTTAAGGTTAAACCAGTTTCCAAGAATGACTAATGCGTTACATCATAATGCACGTCATCAACTACACTCTGTCATTGTTTTCATTTTTTAAATACAAATCGTTTTGCAATTTCATTTAGCATTCAGAATTAATAGTATCTACTTTTACCAAGTTGTACTTAATTGAGTTTCATCTAGATTCCTAAGAAGAGTTGTACGAAAAGTAGTCTTGAGTCATAAATGCTACACTGTTTTTGTAAGTCCAATCTAGCCTTTTAAATAAAAAAGAGAAAAAAATTGTTGAAGAGCTTCTGGTTTACAAGTTCGTACGCTGATATAATAAATAAACACTTGAAATCGTCGAGCCAACTGAAGTGATCCGATTTACTAGTGCTTTGGAGGGAAGGACCGCTTGTTTTGTATGTTTATCGGACCTTTCTTAAGGAAAAATAAGTTTGGAACGCAGAAATTTGAAATAATAATTTTCGTGTTCAAATCACTCCAAACACGGTCATTTTAGCAGCTTCGTGATAGGAAAGTCTTGTTCATGCATTTTTACGACACTAAAACTGTCTTCTTTATACTGTCGCACTCCAAGGCTTCACGAATTTTGTTCGTCTTTTATTCCCTTAAATGGTAGCGCATTCACGATCATCGATTATGCTGAAAGAAAACTGGCATGGCTGCGCAAGGCTTGAGTGACCAGAGGATTGAACCCTAAAACTGTCTAAGTGTATTAGAGCTTACTAGCCAAGACTAAGAGCCGTGTCTCTTAACTTGCGACAGCATGTACTGGGTTAGAATTGTGGCAACGTGTGCGTATGTGTTTTCCTGCGAGCATGGGCATTAATCGGCGTAACGGTACAAATTGCAAGTTGATAGGGAGATATTTTCACACCAACTTCTTTCAACTTATAATCCTGTGATGTTATTGATTGGTATTGATTGACCAGCTGATTTATTATGACAAGTGAATGGCAAATATGTGCATAACGCCTGACGCATACCTACTGATTTATTACGCATGAATAACAATACATTTCCCATAGTCATAACAGTGAAAAGATAACCTGGCTGCTGTAGAATTTGTTGTAATGTTAGAAATTGGCAATATTAGTGACTGCACGTTGCAATTATGTTGTAATGGTAGAAATTGGCAGTATCAGCGACAGAAATTACAGTATTGCTGTTTGAGGTTGGGTAAAAATCAGAAATTTTTGCGTACGTTAAGGAAGCTTTTTTATTTTTCTCTCGCCGTGTCAGCTGTGACCACTGACCATATTTCTTATTTTGCTGCAAAACACCATAGTTTAGGTTATAGGTTTCGCTCTGTAACATATCGACCGCAATTGCAGAACAAATTTTTGCTTTTAATGCGTTGCTCCTATTTTTTTGGACGTGACTGAAGAATTTTTAGTGGCAGCTTTAGCATCTACAATCCACAAGCAGTGGCACTACTCCTGCAGTTATAATCTTGAAGGCAGTGCCGAAACTAGCGCCCCCCGAACCCCCCAACCGGGGGGGCCTCGCACAAAAAGGGGGCCCCGTAAATAGTCAGTACGTTGTACTATTTACTCAACGTATGATAAAGGAGCCTTAAATAGGCCTATTCTAAGATTCAATATATTTTTTGTCTTAACTCACGCGATGTGGGGCCCCCATACCATATTTATACTTTTGACCATAGGGGGCCCCTGCAAATTTTTCAAAAAATAGCAGTCGCAAAACTAGCAAACAAACGTTTAGTAGCATACCAAGGGCCCCTCATCCTCAAGTGAAAGGCGCAAAAATAAGCCTTAAAAACGTTTTTTCTTCGCATAGGTAGCGAAATGTTAGAGTAGGGTTTGCTTGCAGCATTATTTTAGTGGGTTTGGAAGGGACCTAGTTAAACAGACTACTAAACCTTGTTTAAACTGAGGAATTTTAAAGGCTCAAAACGCACAAAAAGCCTCCAAAATAAGGTCAAAGTCCGCAAAATTTTCTGGGGGGGCATGTCCCCAGACCCCCTAGCTTGGCATCGCCCCTTCGGGGCTCGCTCTTTTGCATCACCATCCAAGAAAAAGTATTTTAGGGGGCCCCGAAAGATGATTTTGGGGGGGGCCCGCATTGCCTAGTTTCGGCCCTGCTTGAAGGCTAATGAAATAATAAACTCTGTTTTAAGTGTTTAACTTACGTTCTTTTCAAGATCTTTGCAGTTGAGTTTTTTCTTCGCAGAATCACAGTTGTTAACATCACGCAATTAAAATTCAGTTCCAGTATTTGCAATTTGGTGTTTTTATCTGATGATTCAGAAACAAATTCGTTTTGTTTTGTGTATTTGTCATTTGCTTGATGCTAGCGGTAATAGAGAACTTGAGCTTGTGTTGGCAAAATATTTTTAAGCCCTCAGAATAATTGCAGCTATCTGGGTGGTCAAAATTTTGCTTATAAAAGCAGATTTGTTTAACTTGACATTTAATGGTCTTACTCATCCAAATGTAAACAAAAACCACAAATTATGATTGTCAGAACTAAAATTAATGAAAGTAACCTTACAAGTGCGAACTCGGTGCGATTTGTGCTTTTTATCTGAAGCCCGAATAGTTTTATTGCTATTATCTGAAGCCCGAATAGTAATGCCGGTAATGATTCAGCATAGAAAACCGTGAAATTCAATTCTGCTGAAATCAAAATCGCCAGTGCTGAAAATCTATTTTAATTCCATTTACAATAGTGGAAAAATAAGAATAGTTTTCTCACGGTCATGGAAATTTGTTTCAAATAAAACGACCAAAGCAATTTATGCAAACTATCCTTGCGTTTATAATGCTATTTTGCGTAAAGACTCGCTTGGTAGAGTTGGAGAAATAGGCTGAATGTTCGCTGGCAAAAATTTGGAACACCGGTAATGTTTTGAGGTGCCACCTAAGTATTGCTGTAATGACTCAATGCAGGATCATTAGCGTAAAGTTAATTAGATAACGTAGCATGTGTTGACATTTCAAGATTTGCGTGCGCCGAAGCTTGAATAAGTCCAGTTGTTTTATCAGGACAATGAATTGGTAGCAGTAGTAAGCTGATCAAATACAGAATTGGCAAAAGAAAAAGTGCACTTTCGTCTTTACAACACCTCGCTCTCACGCTTGTCATGTCGTCACATTTGATTTGAAGTCTAGCGAAGAACACTCATTGAAATTAAAGTAGGCCGAAGTGTATAAGGCAGTTAAGATAGGTTATGGCAGCCGTAGTGGAAGCTTACAGTTTTGAGATGGATTAGATTTAACTTAGTTCAAGCATGATTTAAGCAAATTGCTTCTGCGAAAAGTCGTATGAAACCAGCTTTGCTTAGATATATAGCGCATTTGTTAATATTCTAGCTTAGAACAGTTTCTACGAATCCTAAATTAGCCGCAAGCGAGTTTTTAATTAGACGACTGTTTTATGTCGGTTGAGGCTTTTACTGGTAACAGATGCTTTAAACTTATAGCAAGCTTAGACCTGTGATCTCGAATTGCTACCTGTTGCTAAAACTAGGTCGTGATGAATTGCAGCATAATTTACGACAACCTATATCTTGAGCACTTTACTGTCTTCAAATATTTTGTTAGCAGTCATAAAAGCAGACTAGTTAAAGTTGCGAAAATTGAAATAGTTTTACGCTTCTGTTAAGACGAATGTGATCATTCTACCTAGTACTATTGAACGGAAGTTAAGGTTGTGTAAACATCACCTTCCAGTAATATTAACCTATAATATTTACTAAAGAAGTTCAATGATGACTGGCAATAGGTTTTAAAATTTTCCTAAAGCTTTGATAAAGTTAGTACGTGAGCTTGATGGTCAAGCTTTATTAAATTTCAAGACTGCACATCAATCTAAGGCAAGTTTAGATTTACATTAGCGTTTAAGTTACAGTGTGAGAAAAAACTGTCCAAGTTATCTTTTAGTGCCAGTAATTGAATCCTTAGATTGCATTTTGACTGTGATTGAGTTACGAATCTTTCGGTTAAATAGTTTATTAGTTGATCAACTAAAGTAGGCTAGTCTTGGCATCATACACGATCTAGGCACGGTCGCTAGATATGCAGTGCGATAGGTAAGGGTCACCTACAATTAACTGAAATTCTACCCTAACACATAAACATTCCCAGCCCTGGCTTGCCTTTTTGTTTGTAAATAAGGATAAAAGTATAGGTACATTTTTGTAATGTTATTTTAAAGGCCTTTCTTTAAAAGTCTTAAAAGCATTTACTGTTCTACGAATATTTTCAACCAAAATTCATCTGTACGCGTAAAGGGTGCTTATTGTTTAAGTGGTTTAAGTGTGTAGATGAGCTGCAGTATACTTTATTTCATATTACTGCCTTGCTTTTTTAAGATTAGATCGCTGAAAAATTTTGACTCTTAACACCCTCTTCAATTCACACGTAAATTAAAATCATAACGTTTTGATAACTATTGCCCATAAAAGGATTAAAGTATTTCCCTAGGAGGTAGATAGCGTTAATTTTGTTGAAAAAATTGACGTTTGTTGCATGATGGCATTTCAATCGTGCGTAAGATCGTACATCGTCCAAATCGTAAGGATTATTTTGGTCTTTTTATGTATTGACGTTATTTGGAAACTGCGTGCATACAGTTGTTTTGCAACTAGATGGAAAATACAGCGTGAAATTTCGTGTATTTAAAGTGTTTCTGTTTTAATTTTTTTGCGTACATGTACTGTAGTTGTCAGACTTATAATCGCTAAAAGTTACTCTCATTCTTTCATGTAAAGGTGTAGCTTAGCGGTACTGGATATTGACCTTTGCCTAATGCCTATAGTTCTTCAGGTCAGAATTGTTAGGGCAATATTTAATGTATTTTATTGGCCCGGTTCCAGGAGACTTTGGCATGAATAAAAGGCAGTGAAATGGCAGAGGCCGTCTTCTTTACGAAAAATGGACTCTAGCTTATGGAGATTTTTGGAGCCAAAAGAAACTAGCAAACGGTAAAAATAAATGTGGGTAAAAATTGCGAAAAAGCTTGAACGTTAAAAAGAAGAAAATCACTGCGAAAAAGTTGTAAGATGCATTGAAAGATCAACTACAGGTTGTAAAAGCAGCGCTCCATTTTTTTTCAAAAGAGAGAGAGCAAAATTTTTGCGTAAATACAACGAAGGCGAAAGTTTTATGTTTCTCCTTGGCTAAGGGTCTTGATGAAGGTAATTTTATAGTGGGATTAGGGTCTTTAATTAAGGATTAAAATCCGCACTCCGGAATTCAATGTGTTGGTCTCGCTCAGGTGTAATGTTGTTGTTTTGAAGAACTGCGCTGCCTAGTTTCAAAAATTGGTTACAACCGGTTATGTCTAGTTTTGGTTGTAATTCCGGTCAAAGGTCGGAGATTAAGGTTAAAAGTTATGTTTGGGGTCAGGTTGGGTAGTAGGATTAGATATGGGGGCTAAAATAATCTTTAATGGTTCAGCAAGAGCCATAATTGTGTGCAGTTTCGTCGTTAATGACTATCGTAGCGGATATTGCTTCAATATTAGTTAAAGTGACCACTGACAATCAAATTGAACGAACAAAATAAAACGTTTTTTTATCGCTTGCTCTGGTAATAAAATGTTAGCGCCTGGACGAATAATTTTTGATCCGATGGCATTTTACTACTTCTATTTCATTCTTCACACTCAGTCTATCTTCCATTGGTGATAGACGCCAAATCTACGTAGGTATGGATGCCGCAATAAAGGAAAAAAGCTCAACAGAGGTGTAAAAATGAAAACTTACTATTAAAGCGTGTGTGTTAGTGCAGAGTGCAGACTATGGATGTATCCAGAGTGGGAGCTTTCAAAAAGCGATACTATTTTAATGCTGGTTAAAATTCGGTTATTTGAATTCATTTACTAACTTACTCGCTTTTTCAAATTCATTAATTTGTAGCATGATGGGCGCTATGTGATATAATTGCTACAGAAACTTTAAAAAATTGTAGCAGTCGCTAATCAATAGGGGCGTGAGTTCGATTTCCATGAAGTCAAGTTTTTCTGATCTGACACAAACTGTCTAACATCGTCGAAATTATCCGAAGTCCAGTGTGTACCTAGATTAAAACTCATGTGACGCGGAGAATGAAATTGAAAAAAATATCTACCGTTAATGAAAAAGAACAATAATTAAAATAACAAATAAAATAAAACGAAAGTTTTAAAGTTATTGAATTGTTTGAGTAATGTTGGTGACTTGCGCATGATGTTGCACAAGAGATCAACGTCATAAGTAGCTTGCAAAATAAAATTGGATTTTGCTGTAGTACTATTAACAATCCAAATAAACGGTAAGTTTTATAAGGGTACGTTAGATGGATATTTACAAACTGAACGGGCCCTTTGATGAGGTTCAGGCTTAAATTAAAAAACGAAAGGCTCAAATTTGAAAACAAAAGCCTTAAGGTTAGAATAAGTTTCGGGTTTAATCTTTTATTTTCCGGTTAGACTTCAGATAGCTATGTGACCTTTCCGCACCCACAATTTTATGATGCAGCCTAACTGCTATTTGTACAAATTATAACCATTTTCACTTTTTCTAGCTTTTCAGATTTTTCAACTTTTTATCATGTTTCCTCAACGTAAATTGTTGTATGAACGTGGTCTGGACGAATCCGTTGGTACCTACGCCACTGATTACGTAATAACTTTTCAGTGTGCGCTTTTTATCTTGATATTACTCTATCTTCGCTACGTGAAATATGGAAATTCCATATCAAAAAGAAATACTTACAACAAATCCTTTTGGGCAGTGATGGTCGTCAATTTTTCTGTCGGGATCGCAGCCTTAGTTGGCGGGTTGGCTCATCAGTTTCTAGGATCGGTAAGTACAGTTGCATGCATACCTATTGGCAGATTCAGGGAGGTTAATGGATTTTTAGTAGCTCATATTAATGCTACTGGTACTTCTAAACGCAGACAGCTGGAGGAAACATTTTTCAATGTTTAACCACACGTAAAGAAACTTCTGGATACGCTCCTGGTATCAGTTAAAACAAGTGATAAAAATACCAGGGATGGCAATCGCAATCAAAATCGAATCGAACGTTTTTTTTTCAAAAATATCGCATCCAAGAATCGCATCGATACACATAAAAAAATCACATCAGTAATCGCATCGCATAAATTGATGAAAAAAATCTGGGATTTTTGTAGGTCGCAAAATGCTTCCCATTGTTCTCAGCTCCATTTCGTTGAAAGAGTGAAGTAACTATTTTGTCATTTTGTGGCAGTGAAATTTAATCGACTTCATCACTAAAACAAGCTGTCCATCAAATAAAATACTTTGTTTTAAGACCTGCATGGCGGCGTCCTACGGCTTCTGGTAAAAGAATTTTCACGCTTCGGATATTTTGCTAAATTGGTTTCATCAGGACGGCGATTTTCATTTTACACCATTGTATTGATATTGCTTTGATTTTCATAGAGGGTAGATTTAATGCGAACTAGTACTTTTGAAGTGCAAACTCACGCAGCGCGAAGAGATGGACAGAAAGCCAGCAGAGCTAATAAAATCACAGCTGTTGTGATTTTTTTTCATGACTCAGGTTTTCATTCTCAAGTGAAAGTACTGTAAATCCATTTTCCAACATGCAATGCACAAAAGCTTGGTTGGGATCGCATAGTTCAGCGGTGAGCATAGTTCGCATTTTCGCACGAAGGGCCGCATTGCAAAAAATTTTGAAGCCGAGGGCCGCACTGACTGGTAGAGTAAAATATAAAGGGTCGTCACGACCGCACATGTCCTAATTTCCACTCTAAATCAGCTAAAAAGTAGAAAAGGTCCTCACGTCCGCGCAAATGTTCTATTTTCCGCTCTAAATCAAGTGAAGAGCAAAAAAAAAGATCTTCACGTTCGCAGATGTCCTAATTTTCTCTCAAACGTTCGCAGATGTCCTAATATTCCACTCAATATCAGCAAGGTAGAGTCGTAGAGATGGCACGGGCTGAATTTTTTGCCAACCGGACCGCCCATGGCCCGGAACCTCTTGCCCAGTAGCGGTAACCGACCCGGAAACTCATCCCAAAAATGAAACTCGGCCCGCCCAAGGCCCATTCTTTTATAAACGTTTAACCACATTCAACAGAAAAATGAACGTTGAAAAGGATTTTAAAAATTGGTAGCGGCTCGTTAGCGGCTCAATTAGAAACCAAAGATAGAACTGGGCCGTTAGCGGACCACTAAAAAGACCGGTTAACGGCTTGTTAGCGGGTCTCTTAGCGGCCCATGTCATTTCTACAGAAAGGTCTAAGGAGCAAGATTTATATTTCTGTAAGTGCCCGCTGGCCGCATAAAATGATCTCGCGGGCCGTAGTTTGCCCATCCCTGGCATAGTTGATAGCTATTCACTATAGACATGAGCAAGTGACTTATTTCAAATTTTTGGGGGTTTTGCAACCTGCAGTCTGCACATTTACAGAAATGTGTCGACTAAACTAAGAGTTTTTTCCGCGAGCATTGGGTTTTAGACTTGAATAAAATTTGAAAGAATAATTCTCAAAACGTAAAAAAGATAAAATGACCGGGTTAGCGTCATGTCGGAAGGCAATCGGTAGTCCTTAAAAAAAGTTGTGGTTCAGCAAGACGAGCAGTTCAATTTAAAAAAACATTTCCCCACATCAGTTAACTTAAGATGCTCAATTTGCACAGAGGTTGGAAGGTTTTGTTATGTGCGTCGCGGATACTACGGTCTTATTCTAGGTAGGTACAGTCCCTGGCGACTTTTATCGAATAGGTTAGTGTTAGTGGGCACGAACGAGAACCTTGATAAGATTGCTTGAATAACGGTGCAGTTGCCAGTGACACAAATTTGTGTCGACAGCGTCTTTTCGAGCTTGAAATATGTGCTAAATGGTTTAAGGATGCGTTTTGAGGTTGATGTAGGTGATGCCATTCTGGTTCTTCGTGCTAATAATTAAGATAGAACAACTTGTGTCTTCTGCATGTACTCTTTATGTTTTGCGTTGTTACAAAAAACTTGTGGGATGATTCTGACCGTTTGTAAAAAAAATTTCGTCACGTTTGTGCAAAAACTGCGGAAGCCATTTTTTGTGTTTTGAAAAAAACGCATGTGATTGTTTGTATTTACTATTGTGCCACAACAAAATAACAATAGACGAAAGACTGAATGGTTTCACCGTATGTATTGTGTTATTTTGTGATTTATTGTCAATTTAATGCGCTGACTTACGCATTTTAGAAACTGGAGCATAACTCGCGAAAACGTCGATATATTTCTCCAAAAAATGTGTCAGGCGTTAGCGCTGACCCAGCTGAACAACTTGGTGCTAAAAACTTAATTTCACGAAAGAATGACTTACGCAGTTTTTGCTCTAACGTGACAGATTTGTAAAATATGAGAATTCAAAATTGCTCGAAAAATCGAAATAATCGAAAATCGCACAAATAATCGCAAATGCCACCACAAAAAAATCGCATCGAAAAAAATTGGATAATCGCAACAAAAATCGCATCCGCAGTTTAGTGAAGTATCGCATCGCAGTTGGACAGTCGTTACGAATATCGCAGAAGCTCTTCGATGCGATGCGATTGCCATCCCTGAAAAATACTGTTTTAAAAAGACTTATTTCACCGAAAAAACACGGTTTTCGCTGTTCCAAACACAAGGTATGACGTAGTCGTAAACGTGCTTGGCAATGCAAAATGCTATCATCGAACCTTTTAAAAATTAGTTTTTTAGTTACAGCTAGCTTAGTTATTAAGCATGCCGCTATCAATGCGACAGATCTGGAGTTCGATTCCCTTGCTAGTCAAATCTGACACAGTGTCGCCAACGGCTCGCTACTTCCCAAGCGCTAAGCCGCCTAGATGGGCCCAGTCACTCGTTACACGCTGCGGCGTAATACTGCGAGTGTAATGAAGATTGGATTTTTTTCGTTTGGTTTCATAAATTGGCTTGAGTATATTTTTTTTTTTTTGGATTGGGCCGAATCATACTCAACGTACGATCTTGACAGCACTCGGCTTCATAAATACAGTAGTAACTTCAATACCTTTGATATCTGCATGTTGTAAAAGACTGAATGAATCAATGAGTTATTAAAGCTTTTGAAAGATGTCTAGTTTTAATGATCTTTGAGCTTATTTCAATGGCGAAGTCTAAGTATATATAGTAAATTGTTAATACAATAAGGAGAGTCTACGTATAGTTGATAATTAATTTATTGTTTGTGGTATTTGGACAATGCATTTTCATTTATTTTGTTACGTAGAACTTTTATTTTTGTATTGAATTGTAACAAAACAGTCAGTTCTGAGAATAATATTAAAAACCAGCATTGATTGATGCAACTCTGCCTACGCAAGAACTTGCCTTTCAATTGCACTGAAAATTGTACGGATAAACTGTTTCTCGTGAAATGGTTACTTTCGCCAGCTTAATGGGGTTCTCTTTCTGACACTAAATATTTTTTAAGTTTTTCAGAATGTAGCTTGTATGTGTTCTACTTTGACCATTTGGTTTGCAGTTGGGGAATGAGTTTACTACGCGGTCATTTATCCTGATTCCATGTCCATATTTTATGGGCTTCCGGCCCGCGGGTTGGCTCGAGTCACGCAAAATATTCTTTTTCGAGGACTAATTTTTGCAAAGTGGTGGGCTCTCCTGACCGCATCTAATGAGGTGATCTGCGAAAGTGGGCTTTCAGAAAATTACCCTTAGCCTGGCCCATGTTGAGCAAACCACGTTTTTTGTCTTCCAGGCTGAAGCCTGTTTCCATGTCCACAAAAAACGTGGGTTTGCTCTAGGAATTTTTAATGTAGTGTGTTAATTTCTGAAATGATTGGAATAGTTATTTCTTAAACCAGTTTGACTCTGTCAGTATAAGAAGCTGCAATAGAACGAACCTTGTTATTTAAGTTTTGATGGGGGCTAAGTAACTCAAGCCCTTCTAAATTTTTGGTTATGCGTATTAATACATTAGAAGTCCACGATACGCCTAGACGTGCAAAATTGCGTGATAAGAAATTTTGTGGTTCATATCTTCCCACCCTAAAATTTGTCTAGATTTGCTGCCGTTGTGCATGCCGTCTTCCTTCCGACCAATAAAGTAGATTTTGTGACAGATGTCAAAGAAAAAATACGTAAATTGTACAACATGAAAACAAAATTTACCAAAAAAACTTTAGGTGAAAAACTGTAGTTTACTCAGAGCTCCATAAATTTTCTGTTGAAAAAAGTTGTAAATCTTTGCATGTGGGTGCTTACATTAAGCGGATAACTCAAATACAGACGTAGTCATACCCTTTGATCAGCTGCAGTCTGCTTTAATCCGTTGTCAACTTCTTAGTCACTCCTGTAGAACCTGATAAAACGTGTTTTGTGGGTTCTGTGTTTGGATAAGCGACGTTTTCAGTGACGATTAAACTATTTTAAATGACGTGTCGAAAAATCTTGACACATTTTTAAATAAGCAGTGGATTTAGCTAAATAGATTTTCAATTATCACGTTTTTGGTAAATAATGCTGTTTTAATCGGAGATCGATACGCAAGAAACAAGATTTTGATTAATTACAATGTTTTTCAAGTTGGTAGGATTAAATTATACAATTTTTAACTCGAATCTATTATAAACAGTGGGACATGATGCTGGCATTTTATGTTTTAAAGGTGATTTTCTTTAAAAATATTGGCATAAATAAACTAAGGCAAATGCTAAGCAAATTGCATTTCGCATTATTGTTAATTGATATGACCTTACCAAGCACTGTAGACATTTAAAGTTTTTAAACAATTGCAAATTTTGCAAAATGCAAAAAGCATTGTTGCAATAGCATTAGCTGCAAACCCAAGTTCATGATAACAAAAAAAACTGAATAGACTTTTGAAATTGATATTTTTTGTGTTCACGAAGAATATTTATAATTGCATTCGATTTTAAGAAACAGAAGCTTCCTGATTGCAAGGATGCCTATTGAAATCACTTTTTTGATTTACCATCGAAAGCGTATTTGTTGCAGTTATTGAGTATATTTTGGGTTAGATTTATTTATTTTAAGTTCTAAGAGCCACTCTTGGCATGATTTACAATGCCATTGTTTTATTGCTATCTTCAAAACAGCTGAATCACTGTGTTGCCATTGATATTTAAGAAATTTTGTGGAACGTGACGTTAAACGGAAGTTATGCGTAACTTTGACAGGAAATGACGTAATAACTGATGTGAATTTTTGCACATAGATCTCACGGACCAGAATTGTTAGTAATATTTTTTTTATAGTAAACAATAGTATTTTTGTTATTATAAGCTTTTACTTGGACACACAGGCAGTTCACGTATTCAAGAAACATGTCGAGTTGCGGTTGTGATGTGTAAGCGTGTATTACATAAACTTGTCCATTAGTGCGTTATCGACTTTTTGGGAAAGAATAAATTGCACAAATAAAACTGAATTACACAAATAGTCGTCTCTTTTTATGGTCACTGTGTTAGTACAAATGCCTTGAAATGATAAATACCTTTAAAAACTTGTCTGTGTACGATACTACGAAACAGGGAGCACTTTGTGTTCATCGTTAGTTTGGTGGGCTGGTGACCGTTGTCGATCTAAATTTTCTGTGATTTGTGTTTCTTTAGTTGGTAATTGCTGCTGCAGGACTTACTCCGTGTAGAATAATATTTCCTTGATTATCTTAATGTTCGTAGAGCAATCTAAATACTGCGTTAAATGGCAGTATTGTTTCTACGGATGTAACGTCTGGCATTTTAGATGTGAAGCTTAGCAATTTTTCTTGGGTTTTGTTACTTTTGCAAACGGGTTATTTTTAAGTTTTGAAACAATCATTGTGTTTCTATTTTTACGCTAAGATGCATCTTCTATATAAGGATTCGTATTTTATGCATGGCAACGTACATTTTTGACAAATAGATTGCTGTAGAGTCGCACGTGAAGCTTATAGTCCGCACCCAAAATCTACATTTCTATTTTTTAAATTTTGTCTTGAACGTGCTCCCAAGTTTAGCTAAGCTTCTTTAATGGATGAAGAACTTGCCCTTGTCTGGAAAATAGATATTAAATGTTTTTGCCAATAGCACAACGACGCAATGTTAAATTGGAGCTAGTCAAAGGACCTTCTCATCTCCATGGATAGTTCCAGGAATTGTTTAGGGGGAGAGGGAACCATCGAAAAAATCTTCACTTTGCAGTTTCGTACGTTTGGAAGTGTCAAAGTACAAATCTTTACTGCTTATCATAAAAATAGCACCTACTCATGCGGTTTAAAATCTACATAGTTAGTTAGTTAGTTGCATATTTATCCTCCTATCACGAGAAAGCGATCTATACGAGCTCGCTTGGGAGTTGTCAGCCATGTGTCTTCCACACCAAGATGGGGGAATCCCGCTAAGTGCCTTTCCCAACGGCACAACAAGTAAACTTGCCGGCTTGTTCTCCACACTGTCCCTTTAATGCTGAGCGTCAAGCAGGGAAGCTGTGAATACCAATTTTAAAGTCATTGGTTTAAGTCAAAATAAAGTAAGGTAAGAAACTTAACTACACTCGTAACTAAAAAGCACCTTCTGCTAGCGAAGCAAGTCAGCTACTGAATTAGACACTGTACACAACATTGAATACCTGTTAAGAAGAAGTAATTTACAAGCAAGCTGCAGGCACAGAATTACAGTGAACAATTCAATCGAATGCTGTTGATTATACGATTTCTCAAAAGCACAAATGACACAACCAACTTATTACACTGTGTATATCTAAAAATTTAAGAAAAGTAGGCTTGAACCCCCAAATCCGATTAGCTTAGTTGTTGAAGACTTCGCTATCGGTGCGGGAGGTTTGGGGTTTAATTCCCGGGCCGGTAAAACCGAGTGTAGTGTCGCCAACGCCTCCCATCGCTACAATATTTCTTCAGAGCTGTATTGCCGAGGCTCTAAACCGTGGGGATAAACCCAGCCACTCGTTACACGCTTCGGCGTGATACCGCGAGTATAATAAAGATTTGACTTTTTCTTTGATTTCAGGATTTACCCGCCTTAGCTTTCATCTGGATCTCTGAAGCGGACCCATTTTTATTATTATTTTTTTGTTTAGGTTGAACCGTACAATGGACCTTCTGATGCTTTGCATTGGGTGGTCTTGTGGAGATTAGCTGCTTCTCTTTCTGGAGCAGTTGCAATGTCCTTATTTGTGATGTCGGAATATTTGGTAAGTCAATTGTGCATAATCTTTATTCTAACTTGAGGTTTGTTTAAAAATGTGCAATATGAGCGACCTAAAAAGTTACGCTAAATATTATTTTACTTTAGTTCTTTTGGGTCCATTTCGTTTCTAATACTTATTTATTGCGTGGTCGTCGTGACAAAAAGCTCAACTATAGAATCGAAGACGCTCTTCCATTTTATATGTTTGCAATAGTGAAATTTTACGCACATGGAGTTGGCCGAGTGGTTGGTGCATTTGGATTCGAAGCAGGCTTCGCGGGTTTGATGATCAACTAGGTCATCTCCATGATGCATGTACTTCACTACCACAAAAATCATAAGCTGCAATTTTGTGGCTTGAAATAAAAATTAAAAGAAAAATAGTGAACTTAAACCGGGTAGTACCGTTAGTGCAATATCGGTACTTAACGCAAGACTTGCCAAATTGTTTTGGTACGGCACTATGGCAAAAACATGTTGTTTTCGGAAATCACTGTCTTTTCAAACTGATTTTGACCATTTTTTGCCAAGTTTTAATTGAAAATTTCCCAGAAAAAAGTCTTGCGTGGTAAAAATAGAATATTTTCTCGTAACTTTGATATCAGGTACTTTTGAAGGTCAATTTTCGGACACAGTGAGTATAAAAAGTTTCAAGACGCATTTTTGAGTGATTTTGACCAAGTAGTATACTAACGCAGTAAAAATTTACAGTAAAGACATCGATACAGGATTTCCAAGATATCTTCCGTGAATAGTATCTTGATTGATACGTAGTACCAAGACTAAGATACATAGTATCTTGAGTCACCATTTTATGCTGAATTTTTAAGTGGAAACAGAAACAGGTTACTACAGACATGGTCGTTTTCATGTTTCAGGACGGAAAAAAATTAATCACGGATAAGTTTTTAGTGTAAAGCTAGTCTCCTTCCCATTGTTGTCTCGCACTGGCCATGTCTCAGCATGGGTAACAAATGATCATATCCGCTTCAATGCGCTATTCTTCTTATTTAAATATATTGTCCAGTAATCCTGCGTTGAAACCACGTCTTGCTGAACAAGTTTTGGCCAAAACTCTTTTCATATTTCGCGTAATTCGTTGCTAAACCACTCAAGTTTAACCAATGATAAGTAAGATGCGCATTGGATAAAACTCAAAATTTGAATTTTTTTGAAGCATTAAACTGGGGCTTTTTTGAACGGCTTAAGTAGGAAAACTAGAGCCAGTGTCACCAGTAATGTGGTTAGGGGGATGTCGAGACACTGGCGCTCTTTTTGATGAGGCCTAGTTTGAAAATGCTAATTTTATTTCGGCTCCCTTGCCCTCCCCCGCCCCCCCCCCCCCCCCCTATTGATTTTTCGCTGGCTTTGCCCTTGAGTGTTATAATTAATACTGTTGAAAAAACGTTTCGATTTTGCGCTCAAATCATCATCAATCTTCGGTACACAATAAATAAGGGACGAAAATAGCTTAAGAAGGAAAAGTAAAGCCGCATAAAATCTCAAAACTGGACTTTTCGACAGCATAGATTCTGCTGTCATCATCAGCAGTGAAAGCAAGGCAGTACAAAACTGTAACTGTGAGTTTTGTACAAAACTGTAAGTTTTATGCTGCCTTGCATGCACTGGTGACGGTGACAGCTGAATTTATGTTGTCGAAACGTCCAGTTTTGAGATTTACTGTGGCTTTACTTTTTTTCCGCTGTCATCAATCTTGTTCTAATTCAAATTTCGACACATGTATAGGTTTTAACACAACGAGCGTTTTAGTACGTAAATTTGCTTCGCTGTCGTTTGTGCTGGTCAAAAGTAAAAGCGTTTTGTGAGCAAGATGTCAACCGTAGTTGGCCCAATGAACAATATTAAAATGATAATGCGCGGATTGTGTATGTTGCTCCCTTAGGGACAAGGATTATCCTTTCTTTGTAATTAGTCATCACTGCGGATAAAGCTGTTGCTAATATCCGAATTTTATTAACGGTTGTTATTAAAAAAGCGCGAGAATTTGTTTGAAACCTGGATCATATTGCTTGCTTCAAATTAGCTACCATATTTTGATTCCATGAACTATTTAAAGCAGTATTTATAAAACTTTTCTGTATTTAGATTCCTAAAACGTTCAAAACAAAACTTATGCTCTCCATTAAAAGAAACTAGTTTTGATAGTCCATGCAGAATAGTCGTACAAGTGTGGTTTATGTCATATTTGTATTTGAGCTGGACTCTTTGGAAGACCTTTGCGACCATCATAAGAATTCATCCATCCCAGTTTAAGAGCCCCTGATGTAGATAATCTTCTGGCGAATGAATCATTCAAAGTTCAAAATTTGCAGTTGGAAAAATACAAAAGCCCATTTTGCTGCTTAAGATAAACGCTTTTTGGTCAAGGGACGTTATGTCGGCATGCTCTTATTGCCTTACTTCGTTCTTATTTTGTATCATTATGACGTGTCAATGTGCTATGACGAAGTAAACGGAATATTAAACAAGGAGGCCAGAAATGAAATTAGCTTCGTGTGTGATTTCATACTAGCAGTCCACATGAAAATATGTTGCTCACAAAATAAATTAGGTTGTACCGTTTACTGTCGTTTTTTTTTTCTGTGTGTGTGAGTAAGTTTTGTCTCATTTATCTGTAACTTAGTAGGGTGGTCTGTTTTTTTTTTGCTGATTTGATTGATATTTGTTGATAAAACTAGCGAAATAAAACCGTTTCGGTAAAAGGTCCCGAATGTTATCACGCTAGATTGGATTTCATGTGATGATAATCCTAACAGGGCTCAATTATATCGACCTATTTTGTTAAACCTAAACCGATCCTTATCTAATCTTAGAAATCTCAAATTGTCAATTAAAAGATACCAGAATTAAATCGGTGAGATTTAGTGAGAAATTACTTTCCGACGTTTTTATTTTTTTCAGACTGATTAATGTGAATACTTCATCTCTTTATCGGTCTTGTACACAAAGTAGATCATTTCACTGATCTGCAGGTGATGCAAAGCAGATGGTTAAATTCACGGTCGCACGCATTGCCAAATCGGCCGGTTTACTCGATTGTCAAAATATCGCTATCGGTGCGGGAGGTCTGGGTTCGACTTACGGTTTGGTTAAATCGCAGTGTCGCTACCGGCTCGCCATTGCTGTAACGTTTCTTCGGAGCTGTGTTGCACAGCCGCTAATCTGTCAAGATGAACCCGTTGCACGCTTCGCCGTAATACTGCGAGTATAATGAAGATTTGATTTTTTCTTTCACGTATTGCTAAATACCGTAAGTTTTGTAGCCCAAGCTTGGCTTCCACTTTTCAGTATAAACATCATATGCAAAGAGGTTTTATTCAAAGTAGGGATGTACCGATGCCGATTTTCAACATCGGAAAAACCGATGTATCGACAGTTTCACTGATGCATCGGCATCGGTGATTTTAAACCGATGCATCGGCCGATGTCAAGTAATTATACTGCACCCAAAATCTCGAGCACAAAACCGCGCACATTAAAAGGTTTTCTCTAAGTCGGACTTGTCCTTTAATCTGCCATTAATAAAACTGAACTTCCTCTGCGCTAATACAAAGTTCAATTCTCAAACGATGATTTAATCAACAGAATAACATTCATCAACCCTTTTTCAATTTTATTGTAATTTCTTGTTTTTCTTTTTTAATGTTAACCAGATGATTATCGTAAATCTAACGCCGGTTCGGTCTACATATGTGTCAAGTGCGATGTAGTTGCGTTCGAATCTTAGGCCTATTGTTGTAGCGGTAAAGCTATCGCTAATTTTAAATTTTTAATTGAGGTATTAAATTTTCGTGCGTATTCTACAGTACTTGAATAAGAACAAGTTTTTAAATTATTTGAGTTCCTGTACAATGGAAATTTATCAATTCGCACTGGTTAATTGTTACGCACTACAGCAGAGCGGGCGGCAGAACAGTCGACTTGGGGGGCCAAGCGTTTACCAGGGGGGGCCAAAGTTTAAAGCTAAGCACAAAAGTCTCTTTTTTCAAAAGAGTGAGCTCGTTGATTGGGGGGGCCAAGCATGTCGATTGAGGAGGGAGCAGGCTTTCCTGGCCACCCCTTGGCGCCGACCCCTCACTATCGGTTTACTGCACTAATAGTGAGAGTATTTTCCTTTCGAGATTAGAAATTTGTGCGTCTAATTTTGTTGTTAATTGTTTTTCTTTATTTGTAGAAAACAGCGTTTATGCTGTGCGAATAAACGATGGTGGATCACCGTAAAATTGTCACCCCAAACTGCAAGACTACAAGCGTAGATGTTGTCTGCTGATTATGTGGCAGCTAATCAAGTCGTCCCAGCAACGACAGCGATAATAATCGCCAGAGAAATACACGATTACACCAATCATAAAACAATTAAAAAGAGGCTACTCCGCCCAGCGTCTAGAAGAGTGTAAAACTAACGAAGAAAGTACGCCTTTATATGCGTTGCACACGAGAAGAGCGCTTGTCTTTTTGCAGTAAAATTAAAGCTCCTAAGAGTAAAGTCTGCGAGAATCGAAGTGACAGACTTTACAGAAGTTCAAAGTTTATGGCAAAATCAGTTAGATCTATGCGTCTTTTCATAGGAAAATCTTTTTCCTATTAACACCTGTAAGCGGCTTTAATCAAAGCGTTAAAGCGGGCTTTGAAGTTCGAGGTAGCGTGCATTGCTGTAATTGATCTACATTTTAGCCAAGCGCAATTAACACTGATCAAAACGGTAAAGCAAGGTTGCAATTGCGTGAATGTTACTACTGTAGCACGTTAAAACAGGTGCAGCGTACTTTTGAGTATCAACTTTGCATTGCGTAAAGCGCGCGTTCTAAAGCTAGAACATACATAGTCATTTATTATCATGTGAATAAAGTGTATCATAAAGAGGAAGTCTCTTATGAATTCTTCATAGCCACATCTAGACAAAGTATTTGCTTACAACATAAATTGCTGATTTTGTGAAAGGTCCTGAAATGTCAGTAACATCGGCCGATGCCGATGTTGAGAATAACCGATACATCGGCATCGGTAACATCGGTAAAAACCGGCTTCGGTTCATCATTAATTCAAAGAGAATGCTATTGCTGGGTGCCCAAATAAACTTGTGAGGACTTAAATGAATTTGAAGCGACCCAAATTGAAAAAAGTTTTTCCTCCGTATTTTTTCGGATCCAAAGAAACATGACTTTCATTTTTAAGAACCAAAACATGAACTCAAAATTTGAAATTTCAATACCATTTTTTATTTCCACTCTAAAAAAACTGAAAAAACAAACAAGAGCGTAGCCGGGGGCGCAACAAACAAAGATTTGGGAGGGGGAAACTTACAACAGGTTAAACATCACAAACATTACATTATTTTATAACAATGTGTACTAAAATCCTACTTTTTATCAGGGTTCGTCAGAAAGGAGAATGGACAGTGCCTAGTAACCCGCCGGCTATATCATTGACCATTATAGCTCAAAAACTACATTGATCGAAAATGCCAATCAAGCCAGCGTCAGCCAACTGCTGTGTTGGTATATACGAACAGATGTTTGCATAAATAGGTTTTAAGTTGTTAATAACTATTAAACGGTCATAATTAGCCTAAGGCGATTATATTATTACTTTTATCGTACGGTCATCTAAATAAACAGATTAAATTGTTACTAATTCGTTACTCATTCGCTACACTCGATTATCCTGAAAACCAATGTGTTTACCAAATTAAAAAATTTTGAATTTTTTTTAATTGCTTTGGATTAGTGTGACGCCATCAATTACATAATTTAATTATTACCACACTTAATTGTTCGAAAAGCATTTTAGGTGCCAAAAATTTTATGTGAATGAACAGTCCTTGCGGGACTGTGCCTCCTGGGCAATTGAGCACAGTACTTCAGGTTAAATGCCCACAACGGCCGCGTTGTTCAAAATGGTCATGAAAAACTGATGGTTCTTTGAAGGGGCGAATCCAGTAGTTTTTGAGGGGGGAGGGGCTTGGAATCAAAAAATATCTTGCCGCAGTTTTGTGTTCTAGAGGTATTCAAGTACTAATGTACTGAAATACATAACTAAAAATTCAAGCAGGGCTTGAGTCCCCTTATTTCCCAAGGGTTTGGCAATGGGTTTAGTAATCATTGCCCAACGCCTGTTCTGCGTTACAAAACAAGCCAAGCACAATGAGAATGAAATGAAAACCTGGAAAACGTTAAACCCCGAACTCATGACTGGTAGTAGTCCAACTCCAAGCCATTGTAACTGCGGCTGGTAGTAGCTTTGTATATGAGCACTATTCCAAAACATCTGTACCAGCCGGGGCATGGTTACATTGGCAGAATGGGTTTACTGTCAGTCGAGAGGTAAAAAATGTTGTCACCCTCTCTCTGAAAAGCTTTTATGGCTTTTTGCAGTGTCACCTCAAGTAACATCATCTGCGGTCGATCTCCTTTCTTTTAGTGATTTCGTTACTCGAATAGTCCTTAAAATTTATGAGTGGTTTTGTTACAACTGGAAAAATATTCTGAAAAAATCTTATCACTTTTGCGTAAAGTGCTGGAAGGAATCTTACAAAAAGGGTTTTCTTAGCAGTAATCTTATTTCGGCAACCTAAAAACTGGAACTGGACGTGATCAGTAGGGGCGGGCTAATACTCGAAATGTAAAGGTGGTGCATAACGAGCCGTTAGTTTACCACAAAAGAAGGTTATATTTTGTTATGCTTTTTGTCTAATCAATTAGCAATATTATCATTTGCAACAAGCGCAGTATTTAGAACGCAAACAGATGGACGGGAAAAGTTAAGTGAGCAATTTGCCCTTCTGCTCTTTTGCGGTTAAATTTCATGTCACTCTCGCTTGAAACCTCTTGTTTTGCGTACCGAGGAGTGCTATTTGGGTGGCTTGTAACTCCAAAAGGAGCAGTCAATTAGGAAATTTTTACCTAGGCCCTATGGTTTTGAGCAATCATTTTGCTACTGAAAGATTGCACTGGATATTGCGTTTTTTTATGTTGTCTTAGAAGATAAACTTTTGTTATTTTTGTGCTCAGTAATAGACAATACGCTTCTTAACTTACGCAGTTTGAGCTTGAGTTCTTTTTGTGTTGGTTGTTTGGCGTTGGAGTTAGTTTATAGTCGTATTGTTGTCACAACAAAACCGTAATACAAAATAAACATTCTGAAGTTCAAGTATCACTTTATACCTTTATGTTTTCTTCCTGGATACGCTGCGAAACTTGAAACTTTGACCAAATTGACTATGTCTCGCAATGTTTGGACTGTTTAATTGCAAAATTTTGCAAGAAAAACATTTTGGTCTCGTATTTTTGAGACTAATGAGGTATTTGGGCCAGAATTTTTGGAAATACTTTAACTGTAGGTATGACAGCCAAATTAGTGACTGCATTTTAAGAGCCAACGGATTTTTTGTGTGTTATTTTAATCTTGGTTTTGATATTACGTCGTTTTATTCTTGAGAAAAGCACCTGCGTTTATTTTCTTCATTAAAGATGACAAAACAAAATATTTCAACACCGAATTCTCTCAAAAGTAGATAGAAGTTGGGCAATGCTGTGTTCAAAATGCAATGCTTTCGGCATAACCACAATTAAAAAATGAAAAGTAAATGCATGAACGTGTCAATTCAACATTGTCAAAAAAAAAAAGCGCAGAAAAGAAACTGCTGAGGAGGAAAATAAAGCCGCAGCAAATTTCAAAACTGGACGTTTCGACAACATGGATTCAGCTGTCATCATTAGCAGCAATGAGAAAAAGCTTACACTGCTGATGATGACAGCTGAATCTATGTTTTAGGAATTACTGTGGCCTATTTTTCCTCCTTAAGCTCTTTTGTCCCATAGTTATTGTATTCCAAACAAACTGATCGTCATGCAGAGATATTAGGGTTTGCCATCAAAAGACTTCCTTTATGGACGCTGTAAAAATGAATTGGTTTTTACGGCTGTCATAGAAGGTCTTTTAAAGACCTACCTTAATATCTCTCTATGTGTTCTGGTATAGATTTACGTCGGCTTCACTAATTTCAATTAATAGAACTGCTTTTGAAACGTTTTTAGGTTGCAAATGTTTGCGTATTTGCGGCGAGAAACCAAATGCCAACCGGTTAACCTGTATTGACGCAGTTAAAAAGATAAGCAATTATCTAGTGTGTTATTCTTCGCTTGATGTGGTATTACACGGTGTAGACAGGTTATGCCTACACTGATCATGGTGATGTAAATGCTTATGAGGCCGAGTCATGTATAACAGCACGATAGGTTGCGGGACTTCTTATTTGTAAATGATGCGGTGTTGATTTGTGTTTGACTGAAGGCACACTTAATGATTGAGGTTATTTTCAAAGTATTTTGAACGGAAAAATCAACAGTAATGGAGGGAGACTGCGAAATAAGTTTGCGAGTCAGCAGCCACCCAGTATATGTATCAAATGCGATCGGCTCCAGCCGTGAATCGAACCCGTCACGTAGGATCTGTAACATCGTCGCGACACCGCTAGGCCATGTCGCTGACATAAATTCTAATAAGATTTTTTTTTTTTTATCTCAAGCCACTTAATTGCAGCTTAGGATTTTTGTGGTAGTGAAGTTCACACATCATAGAGATGACCTAGTTGAGCATCGAACCCGCGAATCCAGCTTCGGAGCCCAATGCACCAACCACTCGGCCAACTCCATGTGCAATTCTAATAAGATTGCAGATATACGTTTACGCTGCATTTACGTCATATTATCCCGTCAATTTCTCTTTCAAACGTGAACGCGCAAAATAAACTGGTTAAACTCAAGTGTATCGGTCTTAATATCACTCAGTTGGGTTTTAAGCCTGAGTGTCTTGTCTACCACAAGAAGGACTTTTGAGTGCGCCAAGTCGTTGAATTTTGCTGCGTGTGACTGCATGGCTTGTGTGGAATGGTTTAGGATTATGTGTAACACGTTCAATTCGCGGCTAGAAATCTTTTTAAAACATACCTTTGTGACGCTGTGCCTCACTGTTGTGACGCTTTCATGCATTTTGGCTTATCAACAGTTGCTTAGGTAACTGAAATTATAAATACCTTCTCTATTTTTTGACCCCAGGTTAACATTTTGTTGCTACTCTTATACCTCCTCAGTGATTTGAAACTGTTTTCAAGACAAGATGTTATTTAAACGTCAAATATCGTATTTTTATGGTTGGAGAGAATACTGTATATGGTTGAAAATATAACATTTTAATCCGTCTTCCCTCTTAACCCGGTGTTACGGTTGAGAAAAATCGTACAAAATTAGCGACGCGTGTCATTTTCCACCTGTTTTGTGACATTTTTACACCATATTAAATATCTGGAAGCACCTGTTTTTTAAACAGCGTGAAACCACACCGATTAATGCAATTAGTGTACAGTCAAATTCTGGTCTAGCATCATCATTTGAGGTTTCAGGAATTCAAGCATGAGTTTAATTCAGGTTTTTTCGGCCATTTGGGGACTCGTTTTGGGTCAAAACGAAAAGTAAATCCTTAGAATCAGGAGAAATTAATACGACGAATAGCATTTTTTTCATTTTTGGGTCCATACCGATCTATTTTGGGCGCCCAACATTTTCTATAAAACAGAACTGGTTAGATTCATTGGTAGCTCAAAACATTTACCGCATAAGAGACTCACCCCCGCTGCAACCTTCTATATGTTCGTAGCTGTGCTGCCTGTTTGGTCGCGGAAGTAGGCACTCATGACACCTATTGTTGAACACCGTTCTAGCGTAATTTTTGTGTTTTATTTCAGCTCACTTCTGAAGGCTTGTGGAGACCGAGACGCTACCTTATGTACGGTTATTACACTTTTGCTGTTTTATTCAGCTTGGCGTTAGTAATCCACAGTCTGGTGCTGATTTCCAGTGAAACAAACCCATGGACCCTCACAACAACGTTTGTTATTCTGTTTGTTGGTAAGTTGTCCTTTGTTTAAAAAAATACTCAAAATTCTTTTACCCTCTGCCATAGTAGGTAAGAATGTTATAGCAGGCTGTGATATGAAATAGCTGCTCAAAAGAACAACGTTAACCGTTTTTTAAACAGTAAAGTTCCACTGTCGATCTCGCTTTGTCTTTTCTGAAAGAGTTAAGGATTCAGTTACACGTGGGTGTTATAAGCTTTTTTCATTAACACGTTAACGTATAGTAATAGCTTTGAAATTGTCTGGTTTTCTTTTGAAAATTCTTTTCGTTAAGCTTTCAATATGCTTGATGTCTGATTACGTGACCCAGTTTGATAAAGACTAGTTGGCATACCGGTGTCCTGTCTGCTGTTGTAGGTCAGACCCTAGTACCGGTTATACGACAATTATGTTCTGAATTTGGGGCTGTGTAGTGGTTTGGGGCTACGTTTTTACCAAAAATTTGATCGCAGAGTATCTGGTTCAATTCCCATCCAAGCTTCGTTTTTGTGCGTGGATAAAACGGTTGAGAGTGATCATCTCGCTCGTAAATTTAAGTGGCAGCAAAGTGAAAACAAGAAAAACTGGAACTTTGAAACAACGTAAACTTCTAATCTGGCGTCGATTCTCCCTGTGTACAACGTTTTTGTGGATAAGAAAATACAAATAAAGAAGTTGGAAATTGCAAACAGTGCCAGTGTCATTTCATATGCGCCCAATGCAATTTCAGTGCGTTACTGAAGATTTTGCTGCATCATAATTCCTTTAACGATAACGGAAAAACCACTCTGTTTAAGTCGAGTATTTTGATCTATGTTTTGCGCAGTTGAAATTGTGAAAATTTAACACTTAATTACGGAATTTTTTGGGACGCCCTGAGAGTTTTGTGACACGCTTTTATCAATATCATTGTATTAGAGCTATTTATAGCCTTAACGAAGTTATTATTCGCTTGTTAGTATTTTTCGTTCACACTTTTTTGCGCTCAGAGCGAGTAAGAAATATAGCTTCAGCCTTAAACCATGTTGTTCCACCCAAATTACCTTGGGTTCATAAATTCCTGATAGATCCGTGAAGGTTCTTCATCATGTCTGTAAACCCAATTTCATGTATTAGGAGTATCTTATTAGCATGACTGTCGTATGGCGGCCGTTTGCCGTTTCACATATCTTGTGAGGAGTCCATATGCTTTATTGGAATGATTTAGAAGTCCATAACCCGAAAGGGTTGAACCACTCACTTTACGCTGCACGGTGAGTTAAAAAGTATAATGAGGCATTGGGATGCTGCAGTTCTATCAGTTAAGGCCTTGAGTACAAGCGTGGTGTTGGGGATCACATTTGCCTACTTCTAATGGAGTAGTTACTTTTAATAGCCGTTTTGGACTTAGCAACTTTGTCCCTCTTGAACGAAGTTGCCTTTGCAGGTGGCAACGGCATTTTTTCCGCCATGTTTGCTTTATTTTACTATCCACGATCACGCGGAACTTGCGGCTTATTTGCATGCCACGTGTCCTGTCCGGTAAAACAACCTTAAACGCTAAAAATAAAAAAGTCCCTTAGCCCGTCAACTCGTAAAAAGCAGTGGAAGTTTTTAGGCGAGCAATATAATGCGGCAAGAAGTCAAAACGAAATAAATTATTTGCTTTATTTTATTCAGCTGCTCTCTGGGAGATGATTGTATCCTTGATCGTCTTATACAAAAGGTTTCGAGTTCCTTTCTCGTTTTTAAATAATTCTTATGAGAGAAGAGAATATTCCGGGGAAGACAGTAAGTTTTTTCTCATGTTAAATGTTTACGAATAATTAAGAATTGGCCGGCTGTCGTAGTGGTAAACGACTCACTGTAAATGCAGGGGAGGGGAACAGGGTTTTGGTTCGTAAACTGGTCAAATCAAACTCAGTGTTGCCAACGGCTCGCCGCAGCTGCGACGCTTTCTCGGAGCCGTGATGCCCACGCGTCAAGCCGCGGAGATGGACCCCGTCTCTCGTTACACGCCTCGGAGTAATACCGCGAGTATAATCAATTGATTTTTTATAGTTGAATAAACATCTTTCTGACGTCGAAAATTGATAGTTTTTTCTAGATGAAAACGCTGGTCACGATACCATTTTTGCTGTGTCTTGCAAATATGCATCCAGCATTGGTACTTTGAAAGCTATTAACAGTTAAAATGATCAAATGTCGTGAATCTTTTTCTAAAATTGCTCTCTACGTGTGTGTAGTGTATTGTTTTGAGTATTTAGTTTTCTTTTTCTGTTTTGTTGTATATTGTGCATCCCTGCTATCAAAGCAAGCATTTCTGAAGATATCTTCTACGAAAAATTGAAACGAGTTAAGGTTTGAGTGTAAACTGCTCTTGTGACTGTTGTTTATTGCAGTCATTTAAAGCCCATTTAATGTTATTTTTAACTGAATCATAAACTGTTTCAACACTTACGAAAGTTTTGAAATGCCGAAAAAAAGTACTTTCAAACGCTCTGTTTTCGGACGAGCTTAAGTATGGCAATTTGTATGGCGAGAATGAGACGTTTGTTGTAATTTGCGCGCTTTTGCCGTCAAAATTTGACCCCTTAATTGTGACTCATGCTACTTATGGTCCATCGATGATTCTTGGCGCTGGTGGAGAATATTGTTCTCCGTCTTCAACCACCAATTAGGTAGTCTAGGGATTTATTGTGAAGGGAAGTGCTTACATGAATTTTTCATCTGTAGAATACTTAAAATTTGATTTTTCGACGCTGGGCAGTTTTGAACAACAGAGTATTGGTAGCTTCTTTTGTGTCAAGTAAAATATTGGTTTGTAGTGCTAAGTTGTGAATATAATGCCTGGCTAAGCCGTTAATTCCATAGGCAGGGGCGTGCGCAATAGTTTTTCGCGGAATCACGTAGAGAAACTTTCCTACATGAAGGCATGATTTTTTTAGAGAATCTGTGCATTAACGGCTGTTAAGGTGTTTCGAAGTGCCTCCCTGCGTACTCCGCTGGCTATGTCGTGAATGCTGACTCGAAGAGCGCAAGGTCACTTCACAGCTTCCCTCCATGCACTGTTGATATTTTTTAAATTGCTTAAGATTCTCAGTTGTTTGTTGATTTAGTTAACCGTGTGGTTTTTAAGTGACTGCAAAGTACACGTGCGAGCGACGTTTTGGTTAAAGAATCATCAAGGGGTGACATAATTAAAATTTGGCAGCTGTCACTCATCAGTAACCAAAACAGCGCGCTGCTGTCAAAGGGATTGTATCATTAGCGAATTCAGGGGGAGATAAGGGAGTTTAACCCCCTGAATTTTAGTCATATAAGTTAATACATTAGTAGCCTATTTCGATACTTCTAGACTAGAAACTGCAAAATAAACGTTTTTTGACTCTCAGCACCCCCCTCGTTTATAAGTTCGGAGTCTACCCCTGCGAAGAGATTTTAACTTTTTAACTAAAAGTTGAATTAAAATTGTTATATAAAGCTGTATAACGATTAAAGCTATTCTTTGCCAGGAAATTTGTGCAAAAATTGCGTTTAGCTTATGTTAATACTAACAGTTTGACATTGAATTGAGGCATTTCAGGTTTCAAATTACCGATCAAAAAACTGTTTTTATTTGTGTAATTTTAAGTGCTCCTGGCTGACGCCTCAACATTTCCTTTCAAAAACTAACTTTTGTAAAGTATATGCCTTATTGAAATCACTTAATTTTGGGCATTTGGTTTCATCGAACCTAAAACATTATTCACTTTGTTTTGTCATGCATCATTGTTTTACAAGGTTTAGCTAAAATCGAATTGACTTTAATCTTCTTTTAAAACACAAAAGTCGTAATGTTGCGTAAAATCGTCATGTGTTTAATGGTTTCTTATTTAATTTTTCCTTCCTAGTTTTTTTCAATGAAGAATTTTTTCTCAAACGCTGCAAGGTTGAAAACCTATGGTACTTGAATCTCGCTTTGTGTGTCGAAGATTGCCTTTAAATTCTTTACAAACTTATATTTGCACGTAGTAACAGCAATTGCAGTAAAAACGTTAAACTAAAAATAACTCATGGGCTCGTCCGGGATTTGAACCCGGGACCTCTCGCACCCTAAGCGAGAATCATACCCCTAGACCAACGAGCCACGATAAAATTCTTGAAAAATGTGGAAATTATCTGATCGATTTACGTGCTATTGTTCTAGTTGGCGGCTAGCGCTGTTTCTATTGTGCCTACTATTCAAACTACTGATATCTTTCGAAGAATACCGAGAATATGTGGTTCTGTTTCGGCTAACTCTGAATACCGTTGCGGTTATAACACGTAAGCTAAAATCAATACCTTTGCTCCAGAAGAAAAAGTGTTGCGCATACGCTGCATATTAGTTGATGTATAAGCTCCATTAAAAAAAAATACCGTTATCTTATTTCAGCGACAAAAAATACCTGCTGTTAAAAATTTTTGCGGAAATCTCTTAAGTGTTGTGTCTTGATTATGCTTTTTTTTGGGTAGACAGTTTAAAGTATAATCGGCAAACCTTACCCGGTCTAATAGACTAAATAACTAAGTTTATTTTCAAATTATATTGAATCGAAAATTCAACAATAATTGAGGGAGACTGCGAAGTGAGCTTTCGCTTTTCGAGTCAGCAGCCACGCGTTACATGTGTCAAATGCGATCGGCTCCAGCCGCGAATCGAACCCGTCACGTAGGATCTGTCACTTGCGCACGGTACCGCGAGGCCATGTTGCTGACAACCAAAAATCTTAAATTAAACTAACCAACTAAGACGACCAAAAACCTTAAATCTGGTGTTCTTATGGTGCCTATGGCATTAAATTCGCCTCATAGTATCATTGTCGCGTTTTCATAGTAAGTGATTTTTGACCTTTTTTTACTCCTAGAAACCAGGGCTGGGGAGCCGGAGCCGGAGCTCGGAGCCCCGGAGCCAAGCATTTTTCTCGGAGCCGGAGTCGGAGCCGGAGCCGTAATTTGGATTTGTTGTGGAGCCGGAGCCGGAGCTGGAGCCATAAATGAAACAATTAGCTCCGGCTCCGAATGGTTCAAAATCTTGACCAAACCGAGCCTTCAATTTTTGGCACAAAAAGACCACTTAGTTTGTTGATTCTATAACCAATTGTTTTTTGTCTTGTAGCGTAGTGTTTAGACAAACAAGTTCGCATCATTTGCAAATTTTGGCACGTTTGAGATGGTATCTATGCCAACACCAAAAACGTTTTATAACAACAAAAAAGGAATGTAAGCCTATGCATAACAAAGTCTAGTATCGGCATACTAGTGACAATTAACTCTCATTATGTCTGTTTAGTCTAGGCTGATTTAATTACACTTAAGAAACATTAAAAAGGAAAATGGGGCAGAGTTTATTCTTTTCGTAATTATTCTTTTTATTTGACAAATTTGTCATGGTTTTCTTTGCAAGTCAGCTGGATAGGCCTACTATGTTTATAAGTAGTAATTTTTTTTTATTCTTGTTAATGCAAATACAATACAAAACGACAGCGTTTAAGAGAAAATTCATGAAAAGAAAGACAAGACAAAACAGAAAAAACGTTAAGACATGGGAAAAAAAGATAAGAGGGAAAACATACCTTGCACATGGCCGTGACACCCGAAAAACAAACAAAAATGAAAAATAGACTTGAAAACTAAACAACATTCCTGTCAGCGTCCACCTTATGCACCATAAAATAGTGAATTTGGAAACTAGTAATAATTGACAATCCCGTGAATATAATCTCAAGGTGGACTCTGGACAGTCCAGAAGCTGATCAGATGCTCGTGAAGACTGCACAAATTTCCACGTATACTTATTAGTTACCACTTGCCAGTGTTCAGGTTTGCGTCTTTTGTCTGCATATAAATTCACAGCATTCCGATTATTCACAGAAAATGCTTCGACTCTGATGGTCTGACTTTAAGACTGAAGCAAATCTTTGCCGACCATAATTTGTGGAGCCGGAGCCGGAGCCGCACTTAAAAAATATTCAGCTCCGGAGCCGGAGCTGGAGCCACAGATGTAACGCTTGAGAGCTCCGGAGCTGGAGCCGGAGCCAGACATTTTCTGCAATGGCTCCCCAGCCCTGCTAGAAACCCTAAATACGGTTTGGAAACTGTGGCCAAACCCCATGTAAGGGTGTCGAAATTAAATCATGTGAAACTGCATTCAAGATTGTGCAACATAGAAAACCTGGTTCATGCATACATAGGAAATACCAAACGGGCGTAAATATTTGAAGGTAAACTCAGCTCCTGCAAATTCATTTATAATGAAGCAGCCGTTTTGAATGCTTTGTGGTATAAAGTTCTGTGGAATCTCTTGTGAAGAGCGCTAGGTTTAACGAATAAAAGAGAAGAAGTAAATTAATTTTGACCTCTTGAATTCAAGAATTCAGCGTATTGACAGTTTGACGCAGCAGTTTGTTTCTCTCTTGCCGAATCATTCTGACGAGGGGCCACGTCGATTACGTCGAAAAATATGAATTTGTCAGCGCTTATTTTTGGAGTAAGGTTGCTTAACACAATGTTACAAAGTCCTTGTCTTTCTTATCATCAAAGCTTGTCGGCTTACCCGCTGATTGGCGCCTGAAGGAAGGTATTTCTGGTGCTCGTGTGTTTAGTAACGAAGCAATTCTTTCACATTCACCAACTTGTATCCGTTTGTAAATTTAAACTTATCCTTTGCGTCAGGAAGTTAAGAGATACAAAATGTTTATTGAAGATAAGAACTGCTTAGAAGATAAGAACTGCTTAGATTAAGTTGTTTCTCAAATTCGCAAGTTGTATGTACTATAAGGTAAAGTTAGTAGTTGACCGAAGGCACCCGATTGTCATCATTTTTGGTTGTGTGTCCGTACTTTTGTACGGACGAAAGACCCGTATTGAGCCCTGGTTGGCAACTAAATTTAAAAAATGGTTCGGATTGCTTATTAATGTATGACTGATTTAAAACGATCTACGCTTCATACATTCGAAATAAATTTATTTAAAAAAGTGTAATTGCTTGTAAAATTACATTTTGTGCTACCAAGTCGATTTCCTTTCTTTTACCAAAGTTCTGCTACTTCATCACTGACGTCATTTTGCGTAATCAGATGTATATATGTAAGGGAGTCAAGAGTCACACATGTTTGAAAGCTGGGTTTCTAAAGTTGGTCTTGTGAACGATGAACGTAAAATGTTAGTGACTTTTGTCATAAGTCAGTTTTATACATACTCACTTCCGTCATACTGATGGAATATCTTGGGTCACCAAATATGGTGTCTACTGTGTCAATCAAAAATTAAATAAAATTTTCATTATACTCTCGTTATTACGCCGAAGCGTGTGACGAATGGTGGGGCCCATCTCCGCGGCTTTGCGCTTGAGCAACACAGCTCCAAAGAAACGTCGCAGCGGTGGCGAGCCGTTGGCGACACTGTAACCGATTTGACCAGCCCGGGAATGAAACCCCAGACCCTTCCACGGATAGCTTTGTCTTAACAACTGAGTAACCGGCTAGTATGTGATTCATTCCCTTTCAAATTACTCTTGTTTTTACACACAACTGGCAATGCCCATGTCTTCGACTTAACTCCCTGGTAGCGCAGCTACTTGCTGCAGCAATGATGAGTCGCTGAGAGCACTGTGATTAGTTTTGATTTTTTTTAGTTTTGACTGTGATTTTTTAGATTTTGTGTGTGATTCTGTGAGGTATCAAAGGCTTCGCTCTTTGCGACTTGGCCTACCAGACGTTATATTTTTATCCGCATTGGTGCTAGCAAAACTGGTTTTTGCTGAGTATACTTCACCTCCACAACAGGCCACAGACATAAACAACCTCTAACAACAGGCTTACCCCCATAACAGGCTACCTGCATTGGGGTGCTTATATAACATGGCAAACATGCCCGCTTTTTATCAACTGTTTAAGTAAAAAATGAGCTGTACTAGTGAACAGGAGTCAAAAATATCTAGTGACGGGTTCCATTTCTGACTGAGGGGGAGGGGGTGTGATCGAATGTGACGCCATATTAGGGTGACTGCAGTAAGCTAACGCAAAAAGTTCAAGCTCCGCAGTACTTTCTTCGATGCATGCTTGGTCTTACATAAATGTCAGTATGTACAATGTGTTCTTGCATCTGCTTCAAACGTTTTGATGTATCTTCCGCCTGCGGTTTAACTTAGTGGGAAGACGGCTACGTATAAGGCAAAAATCTTGTAGCTATGTCAATTTGACCTTCATGCTGGCCAAAAGTAAAACAAAACCGTTAGAATTTCGCCGAAAACGAACTAGAAAAACGATTTGTAACCTTATATTTAAAAAAAGGCGCCGACTACTTTGACATTTTTGCTTTCATTAATCAAAATACATTTAGCTTCTCAAGGCTGTTAGCAAAAACTTATCAATAGTTCCACGTAAAAATTATCAATTTTCGCTAAACTTGCAAAGATAACGATTCAGTCAACAAGTTACCGATAAAAAGTTGAACTTGACGCATGTGTTTTCATTAGCTTAGTATGCATTGAAGTATCCGAGTGAATGTAGTTAAGCTGTTGCTTCATAAGTTGAATTCAAAATCAATACATATGTGGTAGACTGTTTTGCAGGTATATCTAAAAAACCAAAAACAACAACGAAACAATCAAAATGATAAATTATGCTAATTGATGGAATGGTTGCTGCGGTTTTACATGCTATGAGAATTTTTGTGTGCAAATTTATTAAGCAAATGAGTCGCTTTAAACTGAACGATTGAACGATAATACTCTGTTAAAAATGTTTTGAAAAATCAATTATTTTTGAAACTCTTTGCGAGTTCAAAGCTATTGTCTTCTATATTGTTTTTGAAAACCCAAAGTTCTATTGTACACAGATAGATTATTGTTCATTGAATTATACAAGCTTCTTGTATCTCTCTAGGGTATGGTACTATCCTAGCTTCGAAATTATATCACATGGGTAGTTTTATGTATCGTCTGTAAGTAGCCTTCAAATGGATTGGATTTCCTCAAAAAAAATTCTGTATTTTGCACGTACGGATTGGGTGCAAAAATTTTCTATTTACCGCCAACTAGCGAAAAAAACGATACCAAACTGTTAAACTGCTGCTGCTTACTCATTGCCTCTTTTTTGCTATCTGTGGCATCTGAATCAATGGTTACGGTTTGACAATGCTAAGCTGCGCTATCATCACGAAAAAAAAATCATCTAATACAAAAAAATCTAGGATTGTAGAAGCAGCTATCATGTATTAAATGTTGTTTAACAATATTCTGTTGTTGTTTTCTTTAGATGTTGAATCACCAGCAGTGACTAACCAGCTGAAATTGCAACAACAAAACTCCTTAGAACCTCTCAACAACAACGAAAAAATCATGAAAACTCGTAGATGGGATCTAGCAATGTACTCCGTTGGAACTGGAACATTAATAATTGGAGGTAGTTAAGTGTTAGCACTTGCATTTCTTGCATGTTTATTGTTTTGTCCTCCTATTACGAGAAAGCGATCAAAGCTCTAAACGAGCACGCTTTGGAATTGTCGGCTATCTGTCTACCACACCAAGTTGGGGTAACCCCGCTAAGTGTCTTTTTCAACGGCATAACAAGTAAACTTGCCGGCTTGTTCTCCACACTGTCCCTTTAATGCTGAACTTCAAGCAAGGAAGCTATAAATACCAATTTTAAAGTCATTGGTTTGACCCTACTCGGAATCAAACCCAAGTCTGCAGCTGCCGAGGCGGACGCTCTAAGCACTTGGCCATCTGAGCTGCAATTAGAACCTATTGTTCAAGACAGCAGATCGTGGAATTGCTGTTAATCGACTATGTGTAGCAAGTTCGAGAGAAAATTACGAAATTATGATTGAGAAATTCTCCTGCTTCTAGCAAATTAAAATTTAGTAGTACTGTAATAGTTGTTATTTTGTGCCCATGGTATTTAAAACAAGCAGAAAACTGACTTTGGAGCTTACCACTGTGAGTGTGCAACAGAAGATGCAGTAGTGGCGTAGCGACAAAGTTTAAGGGGTGGGGAGTGTAACCTGCAAAAGCATCAAAAAAGTCGGGCATATTTCATTCTCTTAGCAACATTTTTTTACTAAAAGGCAAGGTCAAATTGGGAGGGGGGCGTGGCACAATGTCCCCCTAAATACGTTGCTGGGAGATAGCGATTAGCTACATAATGTGGTGTGCTTGGCATTGCATGCTATAAAACCGTAGAAGTGCCCCCCTACCCTTACACAAATCCTGGATCTACCTTGAAACGGAATTATCTTGCATTTCTAAAGTTTTCAGGCCGTTCGCGGTTTTACGTTGTTTTGCGTAAGTGTACAAAAAGTTTTTTTTTTTTTTTTTTCAGGCGTGATACAACTGATTTTGGCAAGATTCTTTAGTTGTTCAAACCACATTGATCCTGCTTCTCAGGGTTGCCCTTTACCTAACTCATTTAATCACAATTCTGTTTTTCATCTTTTTCAATTGTTGTCCCTCGCTGGCTTTTCAATCGGAGAACTTTTTGCCATTTGTTACGCAAATTCGATCACTAAGGAATCAGAGATGGAAGCATAATTTTTTGCAAGTTTGTATTTTTTTGTATTTTTATATTGTGCCAGTGTTATTTTTATTGATTTTGTTTATTTAATGCTACTTGTCGCTTATTGCCGGTTTTTATTATCTTTTTTTTTTTTGTACTTCGTACTGCAACTCTGTAAATTCAATTAAGTTATATTGAATTGTTGTTTTGTACATTCTTGATAATGCGTATTTTTTTAGGTTATGTATAATAAAATATATAGCATTACTTTGATTTTTTTGCTCTGCTTCGTCAAGAAGAGACGACTATAGGCAGTGTAGGCACTGATTATGTGTTTCATTCGAGCTTTGTGCATCTTGCTTTGTTCATATTTATAGTAGTAGTAGTTTATTTTATTTAACGATCAGAAAAACAAACAAAAACAACGAACAAAAGCAATAGCCGAAAAACAGGTTACACAGAGGTTCCCGACCTTTTTTGGTGTCGGAGGCGAATTTCAAATTTCAGAGTACGTATGGAGCCGCATGAAAACACTTAAGTAATTAAAACGAAAATTACAAAGCATGAAAAAAGCACATACCAACAAACAGCAACAAAAACAAGAAACAATACACAAATCAATTTAATGTCCAACTTGGCATTGGCTTTGAGCTTTAACAAGCTTGTGAAAGCGAGGTGCAATTGTAGACAATGCAGTACGCAGTAGCTGCTTAAAGGTGGTCATCGGTCAATCGATTGCGATATTGATTTTTGATTCTGACCATTTTACTGAAAAGTGCCTCACATACGTAAGTTGATCCAAATACTGTGCGATTTTCTGGGCATTGGTTTTCAAGTTGGGATATTTTCGGTCTGGAACTCTACTCCAAAATTCAAGTAGGTCTTCACTTTCAATAATTGCTTGAGTTCGATATCTGGCTGCAAGCCTAGCGACTCCAGTTGAAAATTATCAGGAGCAGAGGCCACATTAACTGCAATAGGATGTGCAAACATTTTTATCATGGGCAAAAACGAATTTATTCTGTTAAATACGGCGATTGAACTCGTCAATCAAGTTACTGATAAAACTGTAGCAGGGCTGCGAACTCGATCATTTTGCCGAACTCGAAACAATATTTTTTTCTGAACTCGAACTTGCATAAAACTGTTAAAGTTCGAGCTCATTAGAAAGATATTTAAATTGTTGTAAAGAAATAAAAGATCACCACGGAATATAGTTCGTTGTTCAAGTAGACACAATCTGTGTAAATTGAAGTTATGATTTTACTAAAAAAAAAGCTGCATGTTTATTTGTTCATGCCATTGCGACCTATAAAGTCCAGGGCTGCGAACTCGCTGAACTCAGTCATTTTTGCCGAACTCGAAAAATTATATTCTTAGAACTCGCACTTGCAAGTATCTCTTGAACTCGATTAAAAATCGATCGAGTTCGCAGCCCTGGTGTGTAGTATAGCCTACTTCAAATGATGCATTGGTTCGATGGACAGACAGCGTTGGATAATGTGTTTGTAATACCACCGGCAAGCTGCGTTTTCCAAAGACAAAGCTTGTTAACACAAGCGGTTGATGTGCTAGGCTTTTCAGAACTTTCTTCTAATCTTAGTCCTGACTCCGAGCAGGGGTAATTTTTTAATATGAATTTTGCTTTTTCGCATTATTATAAATAGATTTTATTATATTTTTTGTGGAATTTTCAAGGGTTCTCGGAGCCGCGGTCGGGAATCACTGGGTTACAGCGACAAAACGATAAATGTTGAAACGTACCGGAATTACAAAATAAACACAACTTTAAATAAATGCCCGGTCGCTGCACCTTCAGTTAAATTTAATTTGCTATACTCAAAAAAAAAACCACACAAAACAATAGGCTACGCCACGTAATGATTAGTGAAGAGTAAACAAACATTCAGGTTACTGGCTAGATCATTCTGGCAGTGACTGCTAATAAAGTCGCAAAACTTGGGCTCAATGGTTCAGAGTGGAAACTCTGTCCAACATTCTGTTTTTGTTTTATATGCTAACGAAGTCTTTTTCTTTGTGAAAGGAAAACTAGCATCTGTAAAATAAAAGGCTGATTAGTCTATCGCGTATTTAGATTCTCTAGGTTTTTGTCTTTCAATTTTAAGATAAGCTGAAATAGCTAAAACAAAATAATGTTTCATGATTGCAACACAGAATAGTTGAAGCTTAGAATTTTGAGGCAGGCCGTCAGTGAAACAGTTTTGCGCGCATCAAACATTTGCTGCTGCCAGGACCGTTGAGAGAAAATCCTGGCCCCGGAGAAGAGATACAATTCGCCCCCCCCCCCCCTCTGCATCAAAATTCAATCTGGGCCCTCCGCGTCGTGTGTATCTAAAAAAAGGTCTTGATATAGCGAAAACGTAATTTCTGCGACATTTTTTCGCATGTGTCTCTACAGAAAAAAGTTTTACGAGAGTGGGGCGCCGCAAAACCTGTGACGGGCCCCGGTACTTTGTGTCCCCCTCTCACCAGCCCTGGATGCTGCTGGAGATGTTTAAAATCCAATTTGAGCTAATGTGCCGACTGCCGTCTCCCAGCGGCTAACCCGTTACAAGGCCACTTAGACTTCAGAATTTAAAAAATTGTACGCTCGAAGTAGTGAGATGTGAAGAATTCCAGCATCGAAAAAATGAAAACGAAGTAAGCCTAGGCTTGGAATAGCAGTAGCAAAATTTCATTAATGCCCTTAAAACTTTTCCTTGAGTTGACGAGCCGCGATTAACAGGTGAAATAAGTGAGATATTAGCTTTATTAAGTATTTATCAGCATAGGCGCCCGCAGAGGAGACAAAAGGAGCAAGTTGCCCCCCCCCCAAATAATTTTTTGGCAATTTTTCCAAATTGCACAAATCCGTTGAGTTTTTTTAAGGTTGCACCATAGTTGCACTCCCTCTACCCCCCTCCCCCCAAGTTCAAAATATTTTGTGCATGTTCAAAATTTTTTGCCCAAGTGTTTATCTAATCCAGGCCAATCGCTTGTTTGGTCAAAACTATATGTGGGCGATGAAGTAGCGTGAATTCTGCCTTGTCTACCATGGCGAAGAATTCAAAACTATACAAAGCGTGTCTCGACAAAATTGCCAAGCCACAGCGATATACGATTTGAAGCAGTGCCTCAGTATCAGATATATGACGTCATAATAAAAAGAGAAAACATTTTGTTCTTCGACAAACCGCAATAAAATAACGGCATTGCGTAAGAAGGAACGGTAGTAAATTTTCCTTCTAGGCCAGGGATGGCGAACCACTGACCTGCGGGTCACTAAGTGACCCACTTGCAGATTTCAGTGACCCATTTGTTGTTGCGAAAACTGCAGGAAAAAACGGTAATGAACATTTGCGATGTGAAAAAAAGTTTATCTGCCTAGTGCCTATGCTGTGGCACTGAAGACCTTTTATTTGCTGTTCACACCAAATTTGCAAAAAGCTGGGAATTTATGAGATGAAGACCTTTTTTTTGCTCTTCGCATAGATTTCGGCGGAATTCGGGACATCGGAAGGCGCGAAAACCTTTTTTTACTTTATTTTTTGCTTTCCCAGTTCAAGCCCCTCATCAATATCATTACATCCGTGACCCACTTTTTTTTCGGTCAACGACCTTATATTTGACCCACCACTTAAAAAAGTTTGCCATCCGTGTTCCAGGCACTAGCCAGAAGTTATGTTAAAATGGAGGAAGATTTAGCGTCAAAGTCAAAGAAGTTTTTTAAAACTATGCGATCAATCTGAAGTTGAGATAGAGTGTACTAAATAAAGGAGGACTTATTTCAGATCCAGATAATCCGCTTCGACAGGGTCAGTACAAAAACCCTTCTCTACACTGAAAAAAATCCAAACTTGTAGGAGCTATCAAAGTGAAGAAGAGTGTCTTTCATCGCTGGCAACAACCGCCATTGAGATGAATAGACTTCAAGAGTTGTGATTAAAAGTGACTTTTACTACAAAGTCGTAGATGCTTTTTGTCCAAACCGATAGGAGAGATTACAATCTCTTATATTCATGTCTGTTGAAACAAGTAGTAACTGTACACGAAAAAGTAGATGTGGCTCACAGGAGCGGATCCAGAAAGTTTTGATGGGGAGGATGCGATTTTAGATTAGGTTGAATGTTAACTAAATACAAAGACGATTAGCCCCCAAAATGGGGGTAAATAAGCTCTTTGAAAATGTTTCATGTCAGAGGCATATTCAGAACATTTTTCAGGGAGGGGACGCCAAATTTTGTCACTTTTTCAAGCGTAGTTTTTTTCCAGTAGAGTAAATTTTAAGCAACTTAAGTAACAAAAACAACTTTGGGGGGTCCGGAGGCATGCTACCCCGGAAAATTTTTGAAAATTTGCATACTGCAATGGCCATTTTAGTGCGTTTTGAACAATTTCAGGCAAAGTTTGTTGTAATTTTGAGTGCTTCACCAACTATGAAGCTTTTTGTTCGTACATATTCCATTATGCGTGCTTAAGGCGACTAAGGCATATCGTTATGAAGAGATTCGAAATCATGCAAAACTGTTATTCACCCAAAGCATTGTTGAAAATGGCTGTTTGGGGTATGCATTCCCCACATCCGTAGGGCACGACTCACTTCCTACAATATTCTTTTCGCCCTCTTATTAGTCTCCTTTACTTTTCTTCATTCTTCTCAACAGGTGATATAAACACAATTGCATACCATAATTTTTTAGCCTATTGCTCTTTCCTGCAAAACAACGAAAAAGAAAAAGACTTTATCAATGCTGCCACTTAATAATTATAGATTGAAGTGTTGCCAATATTACTTTACACTTAGCAATAACGGAGTTAGTCAACATCTGAACATTATTATACAAGTCATCACACAATGTAATGACTAGGTCACTACACATCCCTCCCTGGTGGCTCAACTTGTTGATGCATTTGCCTCTATGGCCCATCGTCAAATGGAATTATATTAATAATAGTCATTCTATGCATTTTTTTTCTTTCGTTGATTTCGTATCTATTTTGTGATATTTTCCTCTAGGCTCTAACATAAGTTGCGTAATTTTATACGGCCATTGTGCCATGCCCCTTTTGAGTTTTCACTCTGCTTTTTAGTAAAAAAGAACAAAATTAATGGTGCCAAGTGACTGAAATATCCCAGACTCTTTTGATGGTTTCTGTAACTCATGGCCAGGGGCGAATCCAGGGGGGTAGGAAGAGGGGTATGCATCCTCCCTCCAGTCATTTTCAAAAATGTTTTTCATGAATACAATTTTTTCCTAATTTCAAACTTTGAACCTCTGCGATAGAGTAGAGTAGAGTAGAGTAGTTTATCGTTTTGCTCGCTTCAAATCAAAATAAACAAACACAGGTCAGCTATTTAATTACAAATTCAAAGAAGGAAGCAAGCGTGCAGGGAGCATCGAATAACCGCTAGGTTTTCTAGTCAAGATGCTCCCTGTCGAGTAAAGACGTGATAGGAAGCTACTCGTAAAAGTCCAGCTAATTGATTTTTATAATATGAGTTCGCAAAAATAAACCCATACAAAAAAGGGAAAAATGAAGCAAAATAAAGATGGTTTGAGATGGAGTAATCAAGGGAAAGCAAACGATTTTAGGCTCAGGTTATACGTAAAGGCAAACAAAGGAAACATACGTAATTGTGTTGCACTCAAATCATATTTCAAGGACAATTTAATACTTACTAAGTAAAAAAGTACGATAACGTTTTTTGAAGGAAACCCAATGCATACTTTTAGTTTCGTCATCTATATCACTCCATAATTTTGTACCCCTGAAAGCAATTTGAAATTTTCCTAAGGACTTGGCAACTCGCGGTTAAAAAGTAGAGTGCCTTTTTGCATTGTCTGGTATCGTGAGAGTGAATTTTTTCAATTTTTATGAATTGATCAAAATAGATATCAGGTAGTTGATGATGATGAAGCTGGTACATAAATTTTGCGAGTTCTAGCTCATAAATATCATTTAGTTTTAAAAACTGTAATTCCTTATACAGTTCAGTAACATGCGTAAATTTATTTTTCCAGGAAATGGTTCTCACAATGTTGTTTAATCTTACCTTAATTTCATACACACGACTTTTAGTGGCCGTTCCCCATATAGAAATTCCGTACTGAACACGGTTGTAGCCTACACCAAACTGCAATATAGCATGCATAAGGTTTCTCTTGTTACATATTCACGCAAACGATAAAATATGCCGGATGTTTTAGCCAGTTGCAACGAGAGTTGTTGTATATGGTTCGACCAGGTCATTTTTTCATCTAAATGTACACCTAAATACTTAACTGAAGTTGCTCTTTCAATTATGTTTTGATTAATCACTAGTTTGAATTTATACTGTACGGAAATTTGAGGTTGTTTATTGATTAATATATATTTAGTTTTTGAGTAATTTAGTGAAAGTTTATTAGATCGGAGCTAAATGTCTAGATTTTTGAGTTGATCATTAGCCCTATTTTCAAGATCTGCTAAATTTTTATCGGATAGTGTCAGATAGGTGTCGTCGGCGAACAAAGTTGTTGAAAATTCAGAGGATTTAGGTAAGTCGTTAACATACATTAGGAAGAGCAAGGGAGCCAGCGATGACCCCTGCGGAATTCCACACGTAACTTTTTGTAAAGATGACATGCAATCATCAATTTTTACGTACTGGTATCTACTAGACAAATAGCTTTTCATTAAATTGAGGGCAGGGCCACGTATGCCAAAGTAATTTTCGAGCTTCCAAATTAAAATGTTATGGGTTTACCGTGTCAAACGCTTTTGACAGATCTAAAAAGATGCAGCAATTGTACAAATTATTATCAAGATTTTGGATTAATTTATCATGAATAATACCAATTGCATGAGCAGTGGAGGAATTTTGTCTGAAACCAAACTGCTTGTTGCTCAGTAAATTATATTTATCAAGATACGAGTAAATACGTTTGTATAGTAATTTTTCGAAGATTTTACTAAATTGAGAAAGAAGAGATATTGGTCGATAATTAGTTGGTATGTCTAGGTTTCCTTTTTTAAATATCGGGATTACTTCGGCAATTTTTAGTGAATCTGGAAATACTCCAGTTGAGATGCACAGGTTAAAGAGTTGACTCAAATAGACTGAGATGACTGGATTTGCGTGTTTCAGGATCAAGTTGTCTTCTAGCTTTTCGATCGTTTAATGCTCTAATTACTTCATTCACCTCGTTAGGTGTAAAAGGTTCGAGAAAGACCGAATTTGACAAACCTGAGCAGCTAGTTACCGGAGGAAAAGTATAATCAACTGGTGGTATGAATTTAGCCATAGAATTCCCAATGTTTACAAAAAAATTAGCAATTTCTTTAGAATTCGTTGCTACTTCACCGTTTTTTTTTTTAACGTATTTGGAGCAGAAGCCGTTTTGTTTTTTCGGTTGGCTAAATCATTTGTTGCCTCCCATATTTTTTTAGCGTTGTTCTTATTTTGCGTTAAGAAATCTTGATAATAGTTTCTTTTTGCTTCATTGATAGTTCGATTTAGGGCATTACGGTATGTTTTGTATTTAATTAAATTTGAGCGATCATTTTCTTTATGTGCAAGTCGAAACAACTTGTTTTTTATGCTGATAGATTTTAATATCCCTCGAGTGATCCGAGGTTTTAATTTTAAACGTTTTTCTTTCCTGGTGGCTTTGCGTAGAGGAACATGAGCATCTATTACTTCGAAAAAAGTTGAAATAAATTGGCTAAACTGCTCATGCACAGACTCTATGGAAGCATTATGCACTATATCAAGTCGATAATTGAGCTGCTCCAGAAATATTTTGTGGTCAAATTTATTCATATCTCGGACGTAATAGTGAACAAGTTTGTTAGAAAGAAGTTTCATTTTGCTTATTATTGCAAAAACTGGAAAATGGTCGGAAATGTCAGTTACCAAGATGCCACTATTTATACGACTTTTTGTATCATTAGAATATATATGATCTATTAGTGTTTTGGAAATAGGAGTCACTCTTGTAGGTAAATCAATTAGGCATTTACACATCGAACCCAGCAACGTATTGGCATATTGACGAATGGTTTCGTTGTTGGAGATTTTCAGTAGGTCAATGTCAAAATCTCCCATGATGTAGAACGAACGTTTTTTCTTGTTTACAGTATTAAGCATTTTTTGCATACTATCGTTAAATCTATTGATGTCACCCGCTCCCGGTCCAGGGTGTCGATACGCAACCGCTGTTACCACAGAACTATTGTTTAAGGTTATGTCAATCCACAATGTTTTGGCAACCGATAGTTCACATTGTACATTTGCATTCACAGAAAACTGAAAACAATCTTTAATATAGAGTCCTACTCCACCAGCGTTTGTTAAACTATTAACGTACAGTAAATAAATAAATAAATAACTGAGGTTATTTTCAAATTATATTGAACTGAAAATTCAACGGTAATTGAGGGAGACTGCGAAGTGAGCTTGCGCTCTTCGAGTCAGCAGCCACCCGTTAAATATGTCAAATGCGATCGGCTCCAGCCGCGAATCGAACCCGTCACGTAGGATCTGTCTCCTGCGCGCGGTACCGCTAGGCCATGTCGCTGACACTAAAGTTAAATTTATATCCATGTAAATTAATATTACCTAATATACATCCATCGCGCAATTTAGTTTCGCTAAGTGCTATTATATCTGGTTGTTTAGCTAGCTGCGACAGATAATTATGAAACGTTTTAATATGTTTTTGAAGGCTTCTAACGTTAAAATGTATCATGAACAGATCGTCATTATTTTTGTGAAAAAACGCTTTGTTTATTGATTCGATAGTGTAATAGTCTCACTCCCCGAACAAATGACTGTAACATTCTTCATTATCTTCGCTTTGGAATTGTGCCAATGCCCTGTTAAGGTTTCGATCACATTCTTTAGTATCCTGCGCTAGATAACACTTACACTTAGAATCATTGAGGTTGATAGCTGATTTGTTATCGTTGCAACTGCTGACATCGTTGGCCAATAATCTACAACAACTACGTTCCAGGCAAATGTCACAATTCACGTGATCATTATTTACACGCAATTTTTTGCAATTTAAATCAATTGCTGCAGCCATTGCATTGCAGAAAAGAAATGCGTCGATTGAAATAAAAAATAATGACTAAGATTACCTACTTGTAATCAGTATTGAAAAATGAACACGAGCTTGTACTTACATCAGGGTCATAGTTAAACATAAGTGGCTGGTAACTGAATTTGTTGAAATTGACTTCAATATAGAATTTTGCTAAATCTTCAGGGGAAGTTATCGTTATCCAACCGCCAAATCCTTCATCTTTCTCTCCTTGCATGGCTTGTTGACCTTGAGACTTTGCCGATTTTTTACATCTAATTTTTCCGTTCATTGTATGCACCATAACGAATTTATTCTCGCGTTCATTTTTGACGTAATGGAGTAGTTTCGATCGTAGTGGTGCTAAGTCTTCTGTGATGAAACAGTTTGTATAATTTTCAATTTCTTTGAGCCTTGATTTGGCGAACATGAATTCGTTGCGCTTTTTGTAGCTAATAAATCTGACGACGATAGGTCTAGGCTTTTGCATGGTTCTTTTGCGCCAGCCAAGTCGGTGTGCTGGTTGGATGTCATCAGTTTTAAGGTTAATATTCAATTTTTCTGCGATTTCTAGAGCAACTTTCTCTCCATCGTCTCGATTTTCTATAATCTCTGGAACACCATGAATGCGGATATTTTCTCTTCTCCCGTATTGTTCCATCTCATCTACTTTTCGAATATGAATATTAGCAGCTTGTTTCAGCAGCGAATTTTCGATTTTCATTCGTTTTATTTCAGCTTTGCTTTCTGCAAGCTCTTCTTTTAATTCATGAATTTCCTGCAATAATTCCTTCATATTTCCGGTAATTTCTTTTAAATTTTGCCGATCTTCTTCGTTAAATGTTGTTTCGCTGCGAAGTACAACTTTGGTAGCTTTATTGTCTTTTTTTTGCTTACTAGAACCAGACATAATGTTTTTCCGTTCAAGCTTTAGAAAAAAAATAATATTCGATAGCGATATAAGCCTTACGCCATGAGGAAGCATGATCAAAAATGTGCGAACAAAATGCATCTTGGAGAAGGACTAAAAATTAGGGTCAAAATATTCAAAAAGCACCAAAATATGATAGCCATTACAGCAAGTAAATTTTCAAAATTTTCCGGGGAAGCATGCCCCCGGACCCCTTAGAGTTTTTCTTGTTTCTCAATCAGCTTAAAGTTTGTTCTACCGAAAAATACGCTTGAACAAAGTAAAAATTATGCCTCCCCCCCCCCTTTTAAAACTACTCGTTATGCCACTGATTGAAGGTTTTCACTATTTTTTGCCAATAATAAGAATTTTTCGATTTACTCAAATTTGTTGTTTGGGGAGTATTATAGGCCTTCTATATGCCGCACGGCCCGCAAAGCCCTTGCGCTGAAAAGTTTGCTCATCCCTGGCCAAACGTGACGCGTACAACTGCACATTAGGCTAGTCCATTACGCGTCCAAATAAGCGTAACCACCAACCACTCATTTGTTGCTATATCAGCAGGCTTCACTCTTTGCCCCCCCCCCTACATTTTTTCTGCGGGCGCCACTGTTTATCATACAATATTTAATTAGACCTAAACGTAGTACCGTGTACCGGTATTGTTTGCCTAAGAAAATTTGTGATTTAACTTAGCCTACCGGTACCGTATCCTTTCTAAAACTTTAATGTCGCCCTGGAGCATTAATTGCTTTACTGAAAGGAATCCAGGTGAAAAGCAAAAGAAAAGTGGGCTTATGAGCGGCGTAGCGTGAAGTTTTAACAAGAAGATGCATAAACTACAATTGCCATCAAAAGAGTCTAGCATATTGCAGTATTATTTTTAACAGCTCAGAAGGCAGAGTGGTAAGAGCGTCCGCCTCGAGGCGTAAACTCGGGTTTGATTACGAGTAGGGTCAAACCAATGACATTTAAATTTGTATCCACGGCTTCCCTGCTTGACGCTTAGATGTGAGTTGAATCAATAAGGGGTCTCCAATTTTTTCTTGAAACTCCTATACTTCTCAACGAATTCATAAATGAAAAACAATTGGGATTCTGGTTTGAGTAAGTAAGTAAGTTTATATGTGTCACTTATGTTAACATTAAAAACGACATCAGTTATTGCCATAGAACAACACTGGTATATTGAAAGAGCAAAGCTCATCTAGTCACCACACCATCTTGCTCGCAAGTGATTGCATTTATGCCAAGAGCCATTTTATGCCATTTTTGAGACTAGAGAATAGAGATTTTGGGAAATTCTTCCAATCAAACGTAATCATAGGAAATAAAGGGAAACAAACAAGTAGAAAAAATCAAAATTTGAAAAAATCTCAAATAGATTCTCCGAAAATCTCAAGTCGCATAGGCTAGAATCAAAGACTGCGTACATAGTCTTTGCTAGAATCCAATCCAATTGTTTTTCAAATATACCAATTACGAGAGTTGCCAATTTTATTTTCAAACCCGCTTTAACTCTTGAGTGAAAGAAACATTGCTTAGTCAATTTCAACCAGTCTACTTATGATTTTTTAAGCCACTTAAATAGCTTCATTTTCTTATTCAGTATTAAACTACGTAGGTTGAAGTAAAAATAGTCTAAATTTAAATCACTTAAGTGAGTACTGTCACCTAGTTGCCGGTACAAAGTAGGCTAAGGCTAGTAGCCTACTAGCCTATTACGTAACGTTGTCATCAACCTACTGCAGTACCGGTACCAAATTTCCTTACTTCACGCCACTGGTTAAGTTGAAAGTGGAGTGGAGTTAGTCTTGCAGTCAGTAGCATACGCACGGGGGGAGTTCAGGGGTTAAAATGCCCCCCATCAATGATTTAAAAAAATAAAAACCTCTCTTTTGGAGACGATCCGCCGTTTTTCATACTGAGTTTGCCGAAATTGCTGTCATATTTTTCTTTGCTATCCAACTTGCTTATTAATCTCGAGAAACTTTCATTGTGATGCAATAATTCCGGTAGTCAAACTTTTCTGGTGGGTTGTGCTTGAACCAACGATCAACCCAAAATGCAAGCCAGGACAAAGTCAATGGGTATTGTTAAAGCTGGAGTCGTGTTGTGATGTCATGAAGCGATTGTTTTCAATGGCTATCAAGGCTGGATAACATAACGTTCCAGCGCAGGAGGTATTCTTGGAAGAGAATGGTTGCAACGTAGGCGGATATTCCGCTTACGATGTCATAACTTTGAGTTAACCAAACCAGCCAGTTAGGGTTAACCAAAGACATCTCTATTGGCTGGGGAGATTTTGGGTTTAGTTTCTGGGCAGTACCAGTTGTTAGCTTAGTGGTCAAGCGCACAGACTATCGGTGCAGAAGGTCTGTGGCTTGATTCCCGGGTCGGTCAAATCGACACAGTGTTGCCAACAGCTAGCCAATGCTGCGACGTTTCTGTGCTCCCCAGTCGCTAAGTTGCGGAGATGGCCCTAGGGGCGTATGCAAGGGAGGGAGCTGGGAGTCACCCCCCCTTGACAATTGCAGAAAAAATTAATTGTAAAAAAGAGTTGGAATTCCCTTAAATACAGTGTCTCTACAGTGGCTATGGCTGCATACAAATTTTTTTAAAAATCAAATCTTCACTGTACTCCTTTCATTAAACTCACTGCAGTATCAAAGCATGGTAGCAAGTGGCAGGGTTCAACCCCGTGTCTAAGCGTTTGGGCAACGCAGGTCCGAAGAAACGTTGCAGCGGTGGCAAGCTGTTCACTACACTGTGCCTGATTTGACGGGCCTGGGAATTGAACCTCAAATCTTCTGCATTGATAGCGACATCTGTAACACTACGTTATAACCGTCCGATTTGATGAAAAATTATTACAAACGTTAAAAATCTAAACTGACACTGCCAGTGACGTCACATCGTGATGACGTAGTAGTATTACGTATTTTACATCATCACGATGTGACGTCACTAAACCCCCCCCCCATTGAAAAATTCTGCGTATGCCACTGCTTGCAGTCAAAGGATTTAGCAGCTCCTGAGGTACAAGGTAGGCACCATTTTCAGCATACCTCATGCAGGCATGATAAGCTAATACACAGTTTAAGAATACCTTTATTTTTCTTAATCTGTTAGGCCTAATGCTCACAGCTCAAATAGACAGTTTGAAAACCGGAATACCACTACTTTACTGGTACCGGTACCTTTAGCTTATTTTCTTTGAAATCACGTACTGCTTTACTCAGTACTGGTAGTAACAATGATGGGAATTGCTGATAACAATTACCATAAATAATCAAGTTGTCGATGCAAGCAATTTTTTTTCACTTATCAGCTTATAAAGTGGTACCGGTAGGCCTAGATTTATATAGATTATTATCAATATCACTAAATACCGGTAGTTTATAGTTTGAGGGTGTAGCAGTGTAGTGATGTCGTGTGCATTTGACATGCACTGTGCACAAAAAAATATCTTGTACCAGTATGATGCGCACTTGCACAGTATTGCGCTATAAACCTATAACAGTATGAAAGTCAGAGAGTGACACACTTTGTTTTACAACATGATACATGAACATAGGCGTACTTGGTAACTGGTGAATAGTCTACTCAATATTTTCATTAATAACCCAATGAAACTTGTTTAGTTTAATTCAATTCTTTTAAAATGTGTACCGTATGGAATAAGCTGCCAAAAGATTTGGGTGAATGTTCTTCAATAAGTGTTTTTAAGAAGAGCTCAAAACTTACCGGTATTACTTTAAATTGGCTTTCAATGTGTGATTTTTTGCTTCTCTCTTATTTGTTTGCTTACTGTCAGAATTGTTAAGTGCACTGTGCTATGCCCTTTTGCATTTTAGTCTACTGCTCTGAGATCCTATGGACGAATTCTCTCCTAGATATAAGAGCAGCATATAAATACTGTGACATTGTTATTATTATTAGCTGTTCTATTAACTTTTTTGCAAGTGGTGAGTGTGAGCATTTGGTTAATACTAGCATTGCTCAGTTGCTGCTGATTTAAATACCGTAAATGATCTGTAACAAGCTATCAGTAACATTTCCACCCCATTAAGCCTCAAATGATGTCATACTTACTTCTTTTTCTGTTATTTATTTCAAAGTGCTCGACACTTTGTCATTGATGATCTGGTTTTGTAATTTTCATAATAACAAGAATTACGTAGCGTTGTTTCCTGAATCCTGTTCTGTGTCGTTATGCTTAATGAAGCATTGACACAATTTTATTAGCAGGCAGTGCCGCTCCTGTACATGCAACTGCCCTCGACCCCTCAGACCTTCCGTAGAAAAAAGGCTAAATGATTTCAAGCAAAATGGTCTACGTACTGTAATGGTAGCTTAAAAAAGAACTAAATCGCTAGCATTTGAATATCATTTTACCAGTTTCACCAGAAAGCATTTCTTTGACTTCCTTACAATAATCGTGCCTTAACTGCCATCGAAATTTTTAGTTCAAGACATCTCTATTAATATTTGTGGCCATTTTTTGTTATTATACAACCAGGGGCAGATCCAGGGGGGGTGTGGGGTATGTTGCATATGCATCCCCCCACCAGCCACTTTCAACAAAGTTTTGGATGAATGAAGTTTTTCCATAATTTTGAACCTCTTCATAACAATATGCCTTAGTCATCTTCAGCACGCATAATCGAATATGTGCGAACAAAATGCATCATTGGTGAAGCACTCGAAGTTAGTGGCCAAAAATATGAACAAACTTTCCTTAAAAATTGTTCAAAAAACACTAAAATGACCTTTGCAGTATATATATATGCAAATTTTCAAAAATTTTCCGGGGCAGCATGCCCCCGGACCCCCCCTAGAGTCGTTTTTGCTACTTAAGTTGCTTAAAATTAACTCTGCTGTAAAAACTATGCTTGAAAAAGTGACGAAAATTGGTGCCCCCTTTCTGAAAAAAATTCTAAATACATCCCTGACATGAAGCATTCTCAAAAAGCTTATTTACGCCTGTTTCTGGGTTTAAACGTCTTTGCATTTAGTTCATCAACCTAATTCAAAATTACACCTCCCCTACCAAAACTTTCTGGATCCGCTCCTGTATGCAACGTATGGTCAAATGTGACGTCATTCTCAACCCCCCATTGCCAAATCCTGGCTACGCTAGTAATTGCCGGTAAAATAGACCTGAAAACTAATTTGCCTTCAGCAATCATGCATATCTAGTATCCACGCTATGCAGGACTGATGTGCTGTACTGTAACTGGCAAAATAGACACTATTTTTCCATTGAGGGCAAAATAGACACTGCTTAATGTTAAAATCTAACTATCTGTTTCACGCGAAACTGATACCTTCAGGGGTGTCTTATTCAAACTTTAAAAAACCTGATTTCAACCATCAAGTCACTTTGATATTTATTTATTGTTTTTGATCTTTGCACTGGTATTTTATTATTTCAACAGATCAAATATTAAGCAGTTATGGGTAATCTTTTAGCTGCTACTGTTCCGTCTCAGATTTTCACAGTGGAGAGTTACTTGGCTGATGCTAATAACCTGACGTTTGATAAGAGTCTTGGCAGTACTCGTTTTATGAAAGTTGCTCGTGCCAAATTTCAAGAAGGATATACTGTCGTCAAAGTTTTTGTAATACCAGAACAGTCAATTGATTTGGATTCATATAAATCGGACGTTGAAAAGATAAAAGACAAATTAAAACAAGCTTCCAATTGTATTCCTTTTCAGCAGACTATAATTACTGATCGTGCAGCTTTACTGATCAGACAATATGCTAAGCACAATTTGTATGATCGTATCAGCACTAGACCTTTTTACAATGACATTGAAAAACGTTGGATTGCATTTCAGTTGTTGTGTGCTTTGAATCAGATTGCCAAGTTAGAAATTTTTCATGGTGATATCAAAAGTGAAAATGTACTGGTTACAAGTTGGAACTGGCTTTTACTTACAGACTTTGCAAGTTACAAACCAATGTATTTACCCAATGACAATCCTGCTGATTTCAATTATTTTTTTGATACTTCACGCAGAAGAACTTGTTACATTGCCCCAGAGCGTTTTTCCGATCCTCAATCATCTGTTAACTCAAGTAAAAATCGCAATGCAGAGCAGGCTATGGATATGTTTTCTGCTGGTTGTGTGATTGCTGAACTGTTCACTGAAGGCTCGGCTCTGTTTGATTTGCCTCAACTGCTGTTGTACCGAGAAAACAAGTTTTACCCTGACGCATGTTTGGCAAAGATAGACGATCTTGAAATTCGGAATTTGGTGAAGCATATGATACAATTGAATCCTGCAGATAGATTTTCTGCCGAGCAGTATCTCACTTTATGGAAAGGTAGAGCTTTTCCTGAACATTTTTATTCTTTTTTGAAATTCTATCTTGGCAAGTTTTCTGAACCTCCTTTGATGTCCCCTGATCAAATGGTGACTCTATTGCATTCCGACATAAACAAAATTTTAAACAGTCTTGTTTATAAAGAAGGTGCTGATGCGTTGGTGCTGGTTGCTTCTCTTTTGCTTTCTTGTGTTCGAAAGTTGAAATATGTCAATTGCAAACTAAAAGCTCTTCAGTTAATAGTTGAATACTCTAAGCATCTTGGTTCTGAAGTGATTTTGGAAAGGTTTGTTCCATACTTGATTGAAATGGTCCGTGACCCTGTATCGAGGGTAAAGGCACATGCTCTCCACGCTCTTGCCACTTGCCTTACGTTTGTAAACCAAGTCCCAAGAGGTGAAGCGAATATTTTTACCGAGTACATTTTGCCTGGTATTGATTCATGTGCTAATGATCCTTCTGCACCTGTAAGGCAGGCCTTTGCAGAAAACATTGCTGTTTTCGCTGAAGCAGCTTTGTCCTTTTTGGACGGCTCACAAGGAGTTCATCCTTCATCGGGTGGTGGTGAGCAAGTAAGCTATGATGCTATGCTTCAACCATTAGTAGCAAAAATACACAGTAAAGTGCAATCTCTGATGAGTTACCCTGATCCTAATGTTCGGCAAAGCCTGTTGGAGTTTTCAGTAGCTCGTTTATGCGTGTTTTTTGGTAGACAAAAAGCAAATGATGTTTTATTAACTCATATGATTACCTTTTTAAACGACAAGCAAAACTGGCAGTTGAGAGCTTCATTTTTTACTAGTCTTGTTCGAATAGCTACATACATTGGATGGCAGAGCTCACATATTTTAAAAACCTTACTTCAACAAGGCTTAAGTGATAGCCAGGAATTCGTTGTTGCTCAAGCTTTAACTGCCTTGGCTTGCCTCGTTGAGTTGGGCTTGCTAGAAAAGAAATTTGTTTGTGAATTAATGAGAGATAATATTTCTTTCCTTGTGCACCCTTGCCAATGGATTAGATTAAAAATGGTGTCATTTTTATGTGCTTGTGCCACTAGTTTCGACCTCATTGATACCCACTGTTACGTTTTGCCTGTTCTGGTCCCATATTTGAAGTACAACGTTTTGCAAATCGAAAAGCAGCGTCTTGTGCTAAATGCACTTCGGCCACATGTTAAATACAGTATCTATGATCTTGTTTATAATGCTGCTGATAGCCAAGCTGTATTTAATGGTTTAAAAAAGAGGCAGAAAGAAAGAAATGTGACTGATAAGGAAAGTTTGGCATTTGAAGGAGACAATTCTGTAAGTATGAAGATGAGCACAACGTTAAAGAAGCTTCTTTTAAAAGAAATGTCAACTAATGACGAGGAAATGCTGTTGCATTTTGAACCGTTTATTCTAAGGCAGCAGAGGAACTTTATTCCTTCTTCCAGTACTTCAAGTGCAGATTGGCAAAGTGAAGATATTCCTGATGAAGGCATTGTTCATGTTTCAAGTTTGGGCGAAATGTTTGTGCGACGCCACGCTGATTTAGTGACTGATGGTGATGTTGGCGGTAAAGGAACTCAAAAGAATTTACACAAACAGAAAAAACGGAATTTACAGTCGGGGCAAGCGCATGACATGAATGAAGATTGGAAAACTATGTTTGGAACAGATGGCTCCAAAACCCATTCAACTTCTACCTCTGGGCTAAAGAAAACCAACCCTAATATGTCAATAACTATGTCTCAATTGGAAAACGCTACCAAACAACCAAATCTCCCCACTGGGCCTGAAATCAAGCAAGTGTTTCGATGTTCTACGTGCAAAAGAGAGTTGAAAGACTTGGTGCACCACAGACGAGACTTGTACAAGATGGACGTTGCCCAGAGAGAGCTTGAAGAGCAGGCTGATAATAATAGCCTTGTTACCAATACAGACTGGCAACCGCGAGGTTACTTAGTGGCTCATATGAGAGAACATAGAGGTCCAATTCACAGAGTTGCTGTGAGTCCTTCAAATTCGCATTTTGTCACTGTGTCTTCTGATCGTTCTGTTCGATTATGGGAAGGAGCAAAATTGGAAGGAAAGGCAGTTGTTAACCGTTCGAAAGCTGCTTGCCAGGCTTTTGCCAGTGCTGTTAAATGCGTTGCTTTTTGTGATGATGATAGGATGGTTTGTGCGGCTGACGATGGAAAAATATGCTCAATATCGGTCGACATAATGGGCACAAAGCCTGCGGAAAAGCCTGAATCAATGCCCGTGCCGAGTACGCCCATTCTTTTTTCTCACACACTTGATACTGTAGTGCATGGGCGAATTACTGACTTGAAATCAGTAGTAAATTCACAAGTGGTGGCTTTTACCACTAGCCATGGTTCCATAATGGCTTTGGACATGCGTAGCAATAAGTATGCTTGGAAATTGAAGCATAATCTTTCGCATGGTCTTCCAAATACCTTTTGCCTAGACCCTCGTCAACATTGGCTTTGCCTTGGTACAGCTCATGGTACCCATGTGTGTTGGGATTTAAGATTTCAGCTTCCTATTACAGATTTCACCCATCCATCTCATGCTGGCGTGAGACGTCTTACAAGTCACCCCACTCAACCCTCTTGTGTAGTGTCTGTTGTAACTGGAAACAACGAAATTAGCGTTTGGGATTTGGAGACTGGAACTCGACAAATGACTCTCTGGGCCAGCACTGTTCCTATTTTGTCTGAGCTGAAAAAATCCGCGGATTCGGTTAATGGTCTCTGCACAACCATAAGCAGTACTGGAATTCGAATGTACACAGGTGGAACTGACGGCAAAATTCGGCTTTGGGACATTAACAATGTTGAAAATTCGAAGATAATTTGTGGCCCGGAGGTGGGAAGCAGCCGTAGTCACTACACAGCTACATATCAAACTCGACTAGTTGATGGAACTCATGTTATTCAAGAGCAAATCGTTAAAACAAAGACTCTTGCTGGTGATGACGCTTCTCCTTCTGCAACTGATCCTAGCGAGGATTTAACTGCTGCCACGAAACCAAAATCGAGATTATTTGAACATGTTGTTCCACTTTATCACCATGACGTCATCACTGACGTAGCTATGTTTCATGTCAATCAAACTTTTCTCGTATCTACTGCACGAGATGGCATAGTCAAAGTGTGGAAATAAATGTCTATTTACATAAGATACTCGTGTATTCTATGTTGTTGATGATTTGCTCTTGGAACGAGGGACTAGATTCTGTTACAGGCTGTCGTATTTCTGATTATACAATGCATTCGCATAAAATCTTGTAATTATTTGCTCTACATGTGTTAAATCAAGCCGATTCTAGTCCCTTTGATTCACAAATTAAAGCGCTGGCTGGTGTCATTTAATCACTACTTTGTTAGCCACTCTACAATAGACAAATTAAACCCTTTTCATTCAGCCTACTTCTGTTAAACCTTTCATCAGTCTCTCTTAACTTCCACGATCTAACGTATTCACATGGCTTAATTTTGATGTAATGATTGTGTTGTGACGGAGGGTATGTGTGTGTAATTTTTGTTGATTTTGGGTATCGCAAGTCGCAATGTGTTTATTTCTGTTTAATTTAATATCTTTGATTGACTTGTTTTTTTTTGGTTGTGACGCGTGTATGTTTAGGGCTCATTTTTGTTGTTCTTCATGTTCTTGTCCATGTTTTTTACTTGTAACTTCGTTGTTTTGAGTGGTAGTTCTTAATTGTTGTATTTTCGATGTCATTATTTGTTTGCAGCCTTGCGACTTCGCGCTTTTTGCAACGGTAAGAGCTTGGAGTGGTAGAGATGGGTTATAGTGTATGCATAAAAAGATGGTAATGGCTTTACGGGCTGTTTTAGCAGCCAAAAGTCAAAATCTTGCAAGGCATAGTGTTAATTTGCTTCTTCAAATTTAATCTGGCTCAAGTCCAGGGCAATTTACTTGAAAATTATCATAACTATCCATATAGACTTCTTACAACATTTTAGATGTCTTTGACTAAGTCGGCTTGACGATAGCTCATCTCTGCATTTAGTATCTCTTTTTTTTCCTCCTCAGATTTTTCTTGCTGATTTGAGATCTTACGTAATAAGATGGTTTCTTTGACTACAAATAGTAGAAACGGTAGAAAGCTTACTTGATGACTAGTGAGTCTAGACTAAAGGTGTAACTGTTTGTGTTTATAGTGTATAAAAGGCAAGGTTTTGCAGCAATTGCTTCCCACCGCTATGATCTCTTCCTTACTTAGTATGATTACCAGCTAGCAATCGTTTTCTGTGGCACATTTACTTAATTATAGTCTTTTGTCGCTTTTTTTAAACTCAATTTTATTTTCTTGAAAAACGAAGTTTTAAGGTTGAAAATCGTTGATAATGATGTCGGATGTGTTCATCGGCTTGACAAGAATGTAAAAAAATGCGAATTTTGTGTGTCAGTTTATATCGTATTTTGTGATGTTGGATTTAACATCGATCTTGCAATGTAACTGAACGAATATCATGTCGACCAGTGGAAACAGAAACGATAAAGTGCTTGCTCCCTTAGTGTAGCCTTGAGAAATTGCTTTTTCGTGATTCTAGGCTATGTTTTGGAATTTGGGTGGTATTTTCATGCACCGGTATTTTGTTTGTTACCAGGGAAAGATACTTTTTCATACAACGGCCGTAAGTTTTCCTTTTTTTGACCCATGCTTAGCCTTGTTGGGTCGCGCTGGCTGCTGCTCAAGTTAGAAGTTTGTGCAAAGCATGAATATGCTTGGAAACCTCGACGTGAGTTGTTGCTCTTGCCACGCACCAAGGACTAGCGGGACTTGGAAAATTAGAATTACGACCGTTGTTCCCACTGAAAAAAGGGGTTGGCTTTTGTTTTCCGTGTTCTTATGTTTCTTCGTGTCTTTTTAAATTGAACGTTTGGTTTGTAACAAATCTTCCCGTTTTCTGCTGTTTTTATCTGTTGCTTTAATATTTCCAATTCGTAGAAGTTTATCGAAAAAAAAATTTTTTTTCAGCATTAATTTTGATTTTTAGTAGTTTGAATGCATTTGTTTTCAATTTCTCCTACTGCACCAACCTACTGGTATTAAAAGTTAATTCTTGCTTGATTTGCTTTTTCGTGACAAAAGTTTGATTTTCAAGCTTGATATTGTCATGTCAACAAGATAACCAACGGCTTATGGTGCTCTGAAAAGGCAGATCCGTAAGTTTATGAATTGGGGGACTTGTCGGCGTTGCAGCTCTTCACTTTGGCCCTCACCCAAAACTAACCCCTATCTTTAAACCTAATCCGCAAACTATGTACTCACGCCGAGAAGTTTGTGTCGGGATTTTGAATCACCAGCGAATGTTGGCATCGTTTTATTTCAGCTTCTTTTAGGGAGATTCTAGTCACCGCTGAAGTTAACTTATTGCAATTGAAAGAGCTTGACGCATTTTCTTTCGTGCAATATTGTCTGTAAGCTGTTGCTTTGATAAAGCTAACTTGAATTGCTTCAATGTTTCAAGTGTTCTCGACTTTGATTAAAACGTGTATTTTTGCCTAATTTTTAATGCTATTAGTCTTTGCATAAGTGAGAGTATTGACGAGTAAGAAATTAAGTCTTTTCAATGCTTGGTTCAGCCTACTCCTATTTTTTATTTGTGGCGTCAGCCAGCCGAAAAGGAACCGAATGTACAAAAATAAAACTCGCAAACGATGGTCTGTTTTAGAAATTGGAGACTGAGAGTATGCATCACAAGATGATACTTTTAACTCGAATATGTTTTGCGTGTTGCTCAAATTAATAATTGTGTGCGACATGGCTTAGCGGTACCGCGCACAGGTTGCAAATTCCACGTGACGGGTTCGATTCACGGCTGGAGCAGATTGCAAGCTCACTTCGCAGTGTCACTTAATTACTGTTTAATATAATTCGAAAATAACCTCAGTTATTACTTACAATTTTAAGTTGTTGGATATATGGTGACCTGACAGTAATAAATACCTATTTAAATACTACACAAGGACAAGGCAATTTAGTAAATTTTTTATCGAGCAAGGCCACACGCACTAAAACAATACATGACAGATAGAGAACACGCACTTACCCAAAAATCTACTTAAAAACGCAACGTAAATTAAAACGAGAACTGTCTTTACGATAGGCAGTTAGTGCAATTGCACAATATATACATACAGTACAAGGTCAGAAAATGCGTACAGTTAGAAAAAAGATACTGTTTCCAATTTGGTTCAATAACAATACACTAAAAAGTCTGCATAAAAAGTTCTAAAACAAGAAAGTGATGTGCTAACTTTACGATTTTTACTCTTTTTAACATTAGCTTCTGTGTAGAGCTACTGCACAATATTACACACATAAGTACCACTACACACTTACACAACAATACCTTTTGTACAACCGACATATTGTTCACTGAAATTAAAAAACCCACCAAAAGTTTACTTAATATACGATTCAAATACTAAGCAAACTATCTAATTTTCAAAATGCATTTTTTTCAAAATTAACTTCTTTTAGTGACACTTCTAAATTCAATAAATTTTAACCAGAATCTAACACAATTTTTTCAATCTTTTTCAAGAGCAAGCCTGAAAAGAGGTAAGTGCAAATTCCTAGACACGGTTAAAACGAGTTGGTAGTGCCAGTGCAGCCGGCTAACATTTTTAGGTCAGATACTTGATCAAGTACACAAAAAACAGTTACAACGGTACCCATAGACAGCAGTGGCACAGTATAGCTCAGTGTCTAACCCTATTTGAGCTATGAACCTGGGAATAACCTCAATTATGTACAATATCAACTAGTTTTGCAAACAGGTACTGATACCGTATTTGTTCGTCCTTGCAGATCTCTTACGGGTCACATACCCCAGGCAAAGAACCTTGGTACAGCTGTTCAGGCCATGACATTAGAGGATTGTTAATAGTTTCCATACCAGAAAACAAAAAGCAGCCACAAATAAGAAGTTATTCGAATGGCGATAAAACAAACCCGTACCACACACATATATAACAATTCGGTTTAGCATAAATGCAAGATGTCATATTACACAGTTAAACTCAATAGCTTGGTCATGACAAGACTGTCCAATGTTAACTTATACATTTCATCTTGCTTTGCTCACCCACACATAATACAGGTAAAAATGTTATGCAAAAATAAGTACTGACAATGAAAAAAAAATGTAAATATCAAAAGTTCGTAGGTCAACCTGTAACTGGCACAACTGATTTTCATGTGCTACATCCAAAGGAAAATTACATACAGATGTTTCAGTCGCAGTTCGCTAAAACATCACATTACTGTAAAACAATTAGACATACTACTTGTATTTGGCAATAAGGTTCGAAGTACCGGTCTTAAAAAGACCCAGCTCGCAAACGGTACTCACCAAGTTAAGTAGGACGGCAATTAATGCTAACGTTACACTGATTAAATAATAATCACTTGCTTGTTAATCATTTTAAAGTCTAACCAAACCAACAATTTAGAATTTAGCATTATGTTGTAGAATGATGAATTTTTCACTTTTGAAAAGCATTTGTTTAAAAACCTTGTAACAAAGAAATCATCAAACGGAATTTTATATGATTCAGACTTGGGAGATACATAGGAATGCGTTTGTGCTACCAGTACTATTTTTACTGGACTTTAGTGCACGTTAAGCTTGTTTTAGTTGCATACAACATACAGTATAACTTGGCACATAATACTATAAGCATTAAAGAGAAGGCTAACCCAACAGTATTACACTAATTTTATCCACAATCAAAACTATAAAACCATTTATAAAGGAATCATTTGTGAAGGCTTTTACTTAAGGTTAAGCTCCCTGGGTACTGAGTATTTGCCAGAAAAAAATAATCATCAATATTGTCTTGGTCAAATAAAGAAAATAGACGTTCACTTTGATAAGAGCTTAATCAAAAGTTAAAGAAACCTGTTGATTTTTAACCACGATCATTAAAAAGTACTGAGCTGTTTTTGCAAAAAATCGTTTCGGCAAATCATAAAAAAATCACTCTACTTTATTAAAAAATGATACTCAACAGCTTATAGGCCCACATACGTAAACCTTAGTCAGAAATTTAGAGTCTGGAACTGGGAAGAGACAAACAATTTTTCAGAAAAAACTTAAAAATTTAAATGATATGAAAGCTGCTGTTGAGAAGCCAATCTTAATAAAGTAGATCTTGAAAACGAAACATGATTGCTTTTGAGTCTATGATGTGACTTTTCTAAGATTACTAAAAAAGCCATCTAACTCTAACGGATCTGTGTGAATAGGTTCGGCAACTTTTAAACACCATGAATCGTCTTTAGGTTCGTCTACCTCTATTGAGAGTTCTGAAATGCTATTTGCAACCGACCTTACTGGTGTTAATAATGTCATATTTATTTCAGAGTTTTGCGATGAATTGTTGTCATCGTCCGCAGGTATTATTTTCACTTTTGGTAAATTGAAAAGACGTTTTTTTGTTTTCTCAAAACATTCTGTATCAATACTATTTTGTCGACAAATAGGACTTTGGGAACGCTTTCTTCGAGGTGTAAGAGGTTTATCATTTTTTTGACTTGATCTTTTTTTTGGTCGAGATCTTTTGGCAGGTGAACAAGTTACTGATGGTTTATGTATCTCTGCATCATTATCATCTGTGTCACTCCATTTCCTTTTTGGAGATTTTGGAACTGTTTCAATGTCAGCCATCTCAATTGCATTACACAGTTCTGTCAAACAATTCTCTTTTTGATCATTACTTGGTGCAGCCGGATTTGACTCTGTCGACTCTTTATCACATTTTTCAGATGAAACCTCAAAATTTACATGCTCATCGCAATCCATTAGTCCAGAAACGTTGGCCAAGACTGTTATTGAATCACTGTCCTCGTCATCGGAATTTAAATCTATATCCTCAGATGGTGATGACAATCTTCTCATTAACATTTCTGAAGATATCCGTTTCAAAGTTGCACTAAGAATGGCTTCTTTACAAAAATCTGGCGACCGTCTCTGCTTATTGGCTTCTTTCTTTTCAATAGTATCATTCCACAACTTATCCAAATTTGTATCTGATACCCATTTTCTCTCAAAAGCCATAGTCAATACCATTACTATAAGATCTAAAAAAATAACAAATTAATTGTAGCACCACCAAATGACTGAGCCACTTCATGCATTTTTAAGTATATATAGTCTAACAATTACAATTAATGACTCAAAAATAACTTAAACTATTGACAGTATTTGCATTTTGGAACTATCGTATTGATTCAAATATAATACATACTCGCAGGCAATGTGCACCCTTAGTTTTTGAATGAAAATTAGTATAATTTTTTTTTAACTTTGAATAAAGATAGAATGTAACAACTGTTGTTGAAGACATATGGCTTTAACAAAACATTTACCGGTATTTATCGCCTGAAAAAAAAAAACTCATGTATGACACGCACCCTAATTTTTGATCGAAATTCAGTACAAAAACGAATTTTATACTTGAATAAATATGGCACTTTCTTCAAGATTTATACACTTTTAAATAATATCAGCTTTCGATTATATCTGCTCATGCACAATAAATACTTTTACTGAATTTTTTATCAGTCTTTTACACAAAAACAAAGAAATAGTTCAGAAGAAACTCAACATATCCCTGAATTATGGTACCAGCGCCGAACGCATGATAGTCTACTGGCTAAGCAAATTACCAGTACCAACATTCATAGTTTGCAGGCATGTGCAGTAAAATTTTGAAAACACACCTAGTCTAATAGTCCACCATCTTTACCACTCCCTATTTATTTTACACAGACACCAACAAACTATTACCAGTACATAACCAATAAAGCTGATTTTCAAAATTTAATCTAATTACTGCATCAATAAAAAAGATAATTGACAGTGTCATGCTGAACTGTATCTATACCAGTACTGCATCTTTAGACTATACCAGTACAGGCAGTGATGGGCACAATAAACCTTTCTGTGCTAAAGCGAGAATGCCACTAACAATATTATCAATAATTTCAAAGCCCTGGGCGATACCGATAAATCTCACTTTCATGAAGCAATATTGGTTATTGATAAGGCAGTGTCTATTTGGTTGCCAGTAACTTCGCCACATGGTAACTTTGCCACACTTTCATATATCAAAAATTTACATTGCTCACACCGAAACAAGACTTTAAATTCCCGGTTGTTGTAAAAAATTTTATCGGGCTTTTCGAGTTGACTAAAAGCTTTTCGAGTTGACTAAATAGACCTAAAAGCTATTATGCCGTTAACGGCAAAATAGACACTGCCTATTGATAAAATATCGCCGATAAAACTTTTTAAAAAACAGTACCGGTACTAAATGTGGTGGTAAATTTTCAATAGGTTTGACAAATTTTTTTTTAAGTCCAATTGCAAAAATGCTTTCCTAGTCTAGATTTTTCAGATGAGAGAGCAGTTCACGGACTCTACCATGCTGCATGGCATTAGACAAAACAAAGATTTTTTAAATTGTAACAAGAGTTTGTGGACACCGAGTATTTTTTCCATAGCACCAAATCACTAACTGCGAACACTGGATGCACAACAAATCTTTATTTCGTTATTTCCTCGCATGTGAGTGAGCATGGGTGTTAACCTAGGACCATTGTGTTGTAATTCAATAAAAAAATAAAATCATTTATCGGAATAATTTTAAGATGACCATTATCGTGCTTAAAAATGTAAATACAACTTCACAAACTACTGAAGCTAGATCAGCACAAAACAATAATTACCAGTAAATCACCTACCGGCAACCAGTGGTACCGGACTACCGGTACCTACAGACCTAAGCGCAGCTTCAACTTATGTAATTTTAACAAAGGAAGGAAGCCACTTGATGTCGCAAGTGCACTATCAGGGTGGATCAAAAACGGATAAGAAGTTTATTTTTAGGATTTTGCGGACACAGCCGCTACTTCAAAACTCAGGACCTAAACTGCTACAAAAATACTACCAGGAACTGCGAGTCTGCAAAGTTTGTATTATTTTTAGGATCAGATAAACTGTTTGTTTTTTGCGAACGTGTTTAAAAAGGAAGCTTTCACCAGAACACTGAACTGAAACTGAACTTTGTTTATTGACGCCCAATTAAATATTATGACACGATGTAAAATTTGGTAACCTATACAACTGAGGCGAGGAGGAGACTGCGAAGCGACCAGTCGAGTGGTCTTCGAGTCAGCAGCCACCTTGAAGAATTAAATAAAGACAGAAGATCATAACTTGGCTTAACAAGAGAAACAAAAAAAGAAAAACATTAACAACAAAAAACAAAAAGCTAAAAACACAGCATCCTACACAAGATATAAAGGGAAAAATGGAGTAAGGAAGAACATGAGGTTAGGTTGTAATCAATGGAGAACAATATTTACTCAACAGTGTCTTTTTTAGATGGTATTTAAACAATTTTAAGGAGTTTCGCTTTTTAATGTTTAAATCTAGAGAATTCCATACAACCGGACCCTGGTATTTAATAGATCTTTGTAACATAGTAGATTTTGTAAAGGGAATAAAATAATTAGTTTGGATAACCTACCGTGTAGATCTGTCATTGTATACTTCAGAAAAATAATTTTTAAATGCAGAGGGAAGAGCTTTGCTTCTGTATTTGAAAACAAATAATGCCTTTTCTAATTTCAAAAGGTCAACCAATTTTGAAATGCGTAATTTAAAGTAGTAAGGAGTTTTATGATCAAAATACTTACCACCACCAACAATTTTTACTGCTTTGTTTTGTAGGGTAGCTAATTTTTTAAGATAGGTTTTGAAAGTGGAACCCCATATAATAAGTCCATATTGTAAATGCGAGTGAAAGATAGCATAGTAAAGCTGGAGAAGTGCTTGCGAATTTAAAAAATTTTTAACTTTACATAATGTTCCAACTGCTTTAGAGAGTTTTTTACTAAATTGTTGATATGTTTTTCAAAAGAGAGACGGTTGTCAAACGTTGTGCCTAAGTATTTAGCAGTTTCGACCGACATTAATTTTGAAAGCAGATCGTAGGCTTGCGCATTAGAATTATTGTAATTTTTATTATTTGAATTTATTGAGAATCCGCTTGATTTAGCAATATTTAATGTCAATTTATTTGCAATCATCCAATTATTAACGGTGGTTATTTCTTCGTCAATGTTAGAATTTAATTGCGACAAATTTCGATTATTCATCATAAGGCAGGTGTCATCGGCAAAAAGCCTGGGTTTAGAAGTGGTACAATTAGAGATATCGTTTATGTACAAAGTGAAAAGAAGAGGGCCAAGAACAGACCCTTGTGGGACTCCACAAGTAAAGGGCATAAAATTGGATTTAACATTACTTATAGATACAAACTGAAACCTGTTAGTTAAAAAAGAAGCAAAGAGATTATAGGCAGCACCTCTTATACCATAATGTTGAAGTTTACGCAATAATATAATATGATTAACAGTATCAAACGCTTTTTTAAAATCTAATAACAGGAAAGCAGTGTGTTTATTATCATTGATGTTGTCATAAGTGGAAATTAAAAGATCAAGCATAGCATGTGAAGTAGAGTGGAAAGGTCGAAAGCCATATTGAGTAGATAGTAATGTGCAGTGTTTGCCAAGAAACGATTGCGTTCTATCACAAATCAGTTTTTCCAGAATTTTTGAAAAAGTAGAAAGGATGGAAATTGGTCTATAATTGTTAAGATCAGTTTTTTCACCACTTTTAAATGCAGGAATAACTCGAGCAATTTTTAAACAAGAAGGAAAAATATCAAGCTTGAAAGCGGAGTTAAATAATGTTGTAAGAGGAATAGCAATAATTTCTGCTGCTACAATAAGAAAATACGCCGAAATATTGTCATGGCCAGAAGATTTATTGTTTTTAAGAGAGTGGATAAGTCGCATGATTTCAAGAGGTGAAGTAGGTTGAAAAAACAATGATGAGGATACACTATTTGTCAAGTATTGTGAGAACGAATTATCATCATGCGCAGGTATTTTGGAAGCACGGTTTTGACCGATTTCGGAAAAATAATCGCAAAATTTTTCCGTAATGATTGAAGAATCGGTCAACACATCATCACCAACTTTAATTTTTGTTGGAACTGAAGAAATTTTGCTTGAAGAAGGAAGAAGTGATTTAATAGTATTCCAGGTTTTAAAAGCATTTTATCGATACTTTTGTAGTTCATCAAGGTAATATCGTTTTTTAGCAGCGAGTTTGATTTTATTTAACTTATTTGCGTAACTTTTGTAGTAAAATTTTTTATCCAAACTACCATTTACAAAATGCGTTATATATAGTTTTTGTTTAGTTTTGATAGACTTTAGCAAGCCACTTGAGATCCATGGTTTTTGTTTCAGTTTACGCTGCCTTCTAGATAATTTTTTAAATGGTGCATGATGATCAATTGCGCTTTTAATGATTTCAATAAAATCACTAAATAATTGATTGAAGTTATCGTGATTAAAGTTATTGTTAATTAGAAAAAAGTTACAAAGATATTTGTGTAGGTCATCGCAGTAAGCGTTTTTGTTAAAGTTATGTAAGTCGTGTTGAAACATCGGCGGTTCAGATTTTTTATTGAGTAGGGAACGCAATTTGATAGAGCAAAATATAGGGTAGTGATCAGTTAAATCGGGTTTGATTACTCCGGGTAAAATAGAATGTTTGTGATCGTTAGTGATTATGTGGTCTATGACTGTCGAGGAGGTTTCAGTAACACGTGTGGGAAGGGTGACCAAGGGGAAATAACCATTACTAGCCAACAAATTAATATAATCAGTAACAAAGTTAGATGCACTTGACGTAGATGCAATATCAATATTGAAATCACCAACTAGATAAACCTTAGTATTCTTAAGCATATTATGGGCTAGACTGTTGTTTAAATGATCCAGAAAGAGCTTGGAATTATTTTTTGGGTGTCGATAAATAGCACAGTTATGCAACTACGATTTTCAAACTAGAGGAAGCAGAATCTTTGCCATACTTGGGCATAACTTTCTGTTGCCATAGCTTGAGTTTCGCAGTAAAGAACCGTTTCTTTTTCTATTTATTTTCATTTCAAGCCACTTAGTTGCAGCTTAGGATTTTGGTGGTAGTGAAGCTCATGCATCATGGAGATGAACTATTGAGCATCGAACCCGCGAAGCCAGCTTCGGAGCCCAATGCACCAACCACTTGGCCAACTCGCCCCTGGCTTAAGGTACACTTATTCCTCAGAATGCTTGACCTTAAATGGCAAAGCATTCCTCCGGATATATCAACTACAAAAAATTTAACCTTGCGGTATCTAATAACTTTTGGAGCTTGTTTGAATGAAGCCCCAAGCACCGCTAGGGGCGCTAGTGAGTTATTAGTAGGGGTTAGGACCTAACCCTAACCCCGAACCCTGAACATAACCAACACAGCCAAGTTTTTGGTTCCCCTATTTAGATTTTCAAACTACGGTAACCGTGCTTTCGGTTCTCTTACTTTAATTTTCAAATTTCGGGAACCGTTCCCAGCTCACCTCCTTTCAAACTTCGGTAACCGTTTTTCGGTTCCTCTAGAGCGAAAAGCAAGGTTCGGAAGCCGGAAGCGGTTTCCGAAGTTTGAATTTGAAAATGAAAATAGGGGAGCCGAATTCTGATGAAATGTACACTTCCTTTTTAAAAGTAGTAAGTTTTTTTGCAGGATATAAAGGAAGCTTTTATTTCACTGGAAATTCTGGTTACCGAAGTTCGAAAATCGTGGTTGCGGAACCGGAAACGTCCCCTAGCGGTTCCCCTACTGTGAGAATTGCACTACAAGAACCGTAAAACAGTTACGCAACTACGGTTTTCAAACTTCGATAAACGGAATTTCCGGTGAAATAGACACTTCCCGAAATAAAGGGTTCTACAAATTTGGCTCTGTAGCAGAGTCGCCAGCTTGGCATTTTTTATGCCAAATTCCAGAAATTTGGCATTTTTTGAACTGGTTTGACATGGAAAATTTTGTTTGGCATATACGTCATAGTTTGGCATATTTTTGGCATTTTTTATGAATTTGGCATTTTTTTAAACATTGCTTGGCATTTTTTTGTGTTTGGCAACATGCTGATAGTATTGATTAGCTTTAGCTTGTGCTGTATGGCGCATGTTAAGTCTATTGTACGGTAGGCTACATGTTAAGTCTGTTATCAGTAGTACGGAGCATGTTGTACGGATTGCCTTAGCCGCATAGCCCGCATTGTATTAAAAATAGCAACACTCGCTTTGAATAGAAGACTAATGGGATAGTTTTGATGTAGAGCAGGGGTGGGCAAACTTTTCACACAAATAAAGGACCACATTTGAAAAAATTTTGAAGCCGAGCTGATTGGAGGAGCAAAAAGGGTCTACACGTCCTCAGATGCCCTGTTTTCTACTGAAAATCAGTGAAAAGCAAAACAAGTAAATAAAAAAAGATCTTAATTCACGGTACCGTTAAGAGTTTATATTTCTGTACGTGTCCGCGGGTCGCATAAAATAGCCGCATTACAAAACTTAATTTTAAATTCGTGAAACGAAGTGCGTGGTAAAAATATGACTACCCCTACCCTGGTAGTCCGAGTCTTAAGACGCACTGCGTTTTTTATACCGATATTTAAAATTGATATTTTACTGTATTGTTACATTGAGCAAGAAAACTTGTCATGTCTGGTGTTTTTTGGCTATTACTCCCACTCGTTATCATAAAGTTCACAAAGCCAATAAATATTTGAAAAAGCAAACCGTTTACATGATCCAAAAAATAGGATTACTCCATCTGGCCATGGTGGAATCGGCGAGTTTGTGCCGCCGGAGATTTCCGCCGTTACGCCAAAACTTTATTCATGCCAATAAGATACCGCCGAGCTGCGCCAAGTGTTTTTAGCTGTTTTGTTTATAACAAAGCTTCTGTCGTTGCTCTCGCTTAGTAGGCCTACTACTGTACTACGGAGATGGGCACGGAGCAGAGTGGAGCCGGAGTCCGGCTGCATTTTTTGGACTCGGAGCCGGATTTGGGTTTTTGAATAAAAGCCGGATTCGAAGCCGGATCCGGATTTTAGCCTGAACCTGAAACCAAAATATTACGTTTCCCCATTATGCTAAACGTAATATTTTGGTTTCAGGTTCAGGCTAAAATCCGGATCCGGCTTCGAATCTGGCTTTAATTCAAAAACCCAAAGATTTTAGCCTGAACCTGAAACCAAAATATTACGTTTAGGATAATGGGGAAACGTAATATTTTGGTTTCAGGTTCAGGCTAAAATCCGGATCCAAAGCGGATTCTGATTCTAAAATTTGTCGACAATACGGGCATACATGAGCCCTTTCAATTTTTTTCATGTCAGGGGCGTATTCAGAATTTTTTTTATCAGGGAAGGGGCACCAAATTTCGTTACTTTTTCAAGCGTAGTTTTTTCCGGCTTTAGAGTTCATTTTAAAGCAATTTAAGTAACAAAAATGACTCCAAAGTGGTCCGGGGGAATAATTGGTGAAGCACAAATTAGAGGCCAAAAACATAAACAAAATTTGCCGGAATATTGTTCAAAAAGCACAGTATATAGCCACTACAGTAAGTTTTATGTCAATTTTCAAAAATTTTCGGGGGTAGCATGCCCCCAGACCACCCCATAGTCGTTTTTGTTACTCAAATTCCTTAAAATTAACTCGGCCGGAAAAAATGGGCTAGAAAAAGCGACGAAATTTCGTGCCCCTTTCCTGATAAAAAATATTCTGTATACGCCCCTGACATAAAACATTTTCAAAGAGCTTATTTAATCTCTTTTCCGGGTCTAAACGTTTTAGTATTTGGTTAACATTCAACCTAATTCAAAACTACATCCCCCTCCCACCAAAACTTTCTGGATCCCCCCCGTACATGTCTTGTCTCTTGTGATACGATTAGCGTCAGTGGCGCGCACAGGATTTGGCAAAAAAGGAACCATAACCGGATGTCCGAGGGCTCCGCCCCAATAGCCAATAGATTTTTCAGGTTATCATATAAAAAAACTTTCATTTTAGCTTTTTATCAAAAAAGGACTAAGCGGTACCTGCAGTGAGCGCAGTCACCATATGGACTATAAGTTATAAAAATATTTGACTGCGATAATAACTACGGTATTGGTTTTTCTTAGTCGTTGTTTTTGAAAACGTATAACCCAATATAACTCATCTATAATGTTCATTATAATTCTTCCGTTTAAAAATAGAAAAAAAAAACTTGGTCGAGGATAGTCTAGGTGTTCTAGTATAAATTACAGCGGCTCTTTTTATTGAATGTTAAAAGATACTTTTTATTTAGATCAGTGGTTCTCAAACTTTTTTAAAATTCTGACTTTCGGTCCCCGAAGATTTGTTTCTATCACTCACGGTCCTTCATTAAATTTCCACGCAAAATTAAGTGAAGAGCAAAGAAAAAAGGTCACCACATCCGCAGATGTCCAATCAAGCACAATTCAAAAGGAATGATTTATCAGAAATCCGCGGCCTCTTCTCGGTCCCCCTTAAACTGCTTCGCGGATCCCACGGAGACCGCGGTCCCTAGTTTGAGAACCACTGATTTAGATCAAAGAAAAGTTTAGAGTTGCGTTTTACTACTGCTGTGAAAGCTAATTAGGTTTTGGTAGCTACGAAGTTATGATTTATAAGTCGTTACGAGGCTATAACTCATAAACATTGGAATGTAATAGTCACCAGGCCATTCGCTTTTTTCCTTGTTACAGTCTACCGGTACGCAAAATTATCGACAAGATAACCTGGGATCGGGTGATGACGTTTGACCAATTGGCGCATTTGATTGGATGACGTGTAAAAGGTGTGTTTCATATTCTGCAACAACGCCAGGGCCGACAGGGGTGCAATGCACCGTGCGCCTTGCGTCAGCCTATAGTACTTGCTAACTCTGACAGCGGCGTATAAAGCAGAGAGGAGATAAAAGGCAATACTCCTTACTGATTGAACGAAAAATAACATTACCGAAACATGGTAGACATACGTGTAGGCCTAATCGAAAACGCACTTTTTTGTATATTCCAAAAAACATTGACGCTTTGCAGACGTATTACAAACTCCTACGGCCTATTAGTAGAAAAACAAAAGATTACAAACAGCATAATCCTCCAAAAATTGACTCAGTTTAGATTTTCACCAATAAATTGGCTGCTCTTCGTAAAATAGGGTTTCAGAACTCGTCTTCTCGTTACTATAAATACTTTTGACGTAATTTTGCGATCAGTTGATCGGGCACATGGTTGTGAACTTTCGTAGTGCAGTTGTAAAAATGGAGTAGATATACCGGTACGCTAACGCTTAGGTAGTTCGAGTTACCGGTAGGTATAAGCAGGCAGTCGAACCGTTTAAAATATCGCTCCGTTTCCGGTTCAGGTTGAAGAAATTTTATTTCTAACGGTTCAGTTCCGGTTCAGGTTCAAGATTTTTCAAAAATTTGGGTTCAGGTTCGGTTCGGGTTTAGTTGCACCAAAATTTAAAGGTTCGGGTGCGGTTCGGGTTCATCGAAACCAAATTTTTAAGGTTTAGGTTCGGTTCAGGTTCACTAAATCCAAATTTGTAAGGTTCAGGTTCGGTTCGGGTTCATCGAAAAAAAGCGGTTTTTACCGGTTCGCGGTTCAGGTTCGGTTCGACTCCCTGGGTATAAGCTTATGGAAAAATTATGATTGCAGCAGTCATAAGCGATACAGCAAGGAATTAGTAAATGTAAACTTGTCACTCGCGTTAACGTGCAAAACTCGTGAATTAAAAGTCAGTTTATTCGTATAAGTTTTAATTTACTCTTGCTGCTACATTTTATTGCTTAACGTTTCTGTAGTTTCCGTTATAGTACGGATACACGGATTTGTTCGAAGACTCGGACTTTTTTCGAAATGCAAATATGACCGCTTGGCAGTGGCATAGCGAGGGTATCCTGCGCCCGGGGGCAAACGAAAATTTTGCGCCACTTTTGTTTTAAAATTCTCTGATTATCTGTATCAGCAGATTCGTCTAGTCTGCGTATAGGCCTGTCGGCTGATTGTCTTTCTGCATTGCCACTACCGGTGCTTGCAAAATATTTTTTCATAAATTTTCTAGATTCATTCAAAAACGCGTCAAATTGGGCTCACCGTTTTCGACCAAGAGCTCCACTCTCTTTTTTTTGGCAGTGTCTTCCTACTAGTTAAATCACTAACAATGTAAACTCTAGAAACGCTGATCTGTTTTTACAAATTAGAGATATTTTATTTAACGGTGTGGCAATTTTTCTGAGCCAGAGGGGGGCCGGTGAAAACCTATCACATGCAATCCCTGGAGTACAATCAGAAGATATTTCGAAGCGAGATGCAGAACGAAATTGGCAGCTTTTTACCCAAATTGCATTGTTTGCTCTAATACTGTAGAATAGATCGTCTCAACTGAATGTCAAGGATACAAAAGACACACTACAGGACCCCCCACCTAGGACTTGGGATTACAGGGGGCAATCTGCTCCGGGCCCATGGCTGTGTAGGAGCCCATGAAAGAGCATTTCGGGGCCCATTATAAAGGTCCCAAAGTAGTGTGGTGAGAGATCCACTTCCGTCGAAGAGCCCAGGATTTCATTCGGGAGCCCCGAATTATGGCTGAAGATCTTTTTGTTATTTGTGGAGAGACCACTTAGCCGTCAAGGGACCAAGATTCCATTTAAGGGCCCAGAATTGTGGGTGAAGACTTTTTTCTTTTTTGGAGACAACATCCAACAGTCGGCTGGGGGCCCACACGGAGGAAAGCTGCGCACATCAAACTGCAAAACTTTTTCGCTTAAAACCTCAACAAGAAGTTGACTGTCGATCTGAAAAAAAGGCTATCCAGAAAATGGAATAGCATTTCAGCTACAATTTTATCCTACGATACCGCAATTCTTTTACATTTTTAACTAAATTATCTCAGCAGCAGCAACGGGGCTGTGCTTCGCAACACCTAAATTGCCAGATTTTTCCCTATTTTCTCATTCTGTGATTGCTGTCATTAAAATAGTCAAAATATCCGCATTGGAAATCACAGTCTACGCACCAGTCGTGGTAGCAAAACAATACAACTACAAAAGAAAACACCCAGTAAAGGCCAATATTGAGGCTAAGGTTCAATTTAGTAAATGCTTCGATCGGCACTCGTCCGCTGTATTATCAGAAACGGCCCATTGATTGAAAAAGTTTAGGATCACTGTAACGCTAAAACAATGAAAATCCGATAGATACCTATTGCTTCCATACTTTTCTTCTAGCTCAGTTCTATTTCCCTCTGTTTAATTGCTGCAAAGTCGAATAGCTATGTACGCGCAGTTTCAAACCTTTTTGTGATGTCATAATAGAGAAAACCGACGATTTGTGGTCGGGTGTAATGAGTGATTTTACTCCTCTGTCAAAAGCATATGCAGGTGTCAGGTTGCATTGCAATTAACTGATTGTGTTAAAGTTCAATGGATTACGTCGAAACTGGAGAGTATAAAATCACTGTTTCGTGCGCCCCTTTGGCGCGTGATTTGTAGTAGGAAGCAAGGCGTGATTTGAATCCTTGGCGAACAGCATTCATTACAATGCAGTAATCCACAAACTAGCTTTTGAAATCTGTGTGAATATGTCAAAAAAAAGAGTATAAAAAGAACTTCTTGGTGCGCGTGCCCCCACTTGCCCCCCTCGCTACACCACTGCTGTTTTGTTCTCTGTCTCGTTTTGCCCCATCTTCCCCTACGGTGCATACCAGTCTACCACTATCAGACGATGTCTGCCGCCGGTGCAGTCTTGCTTGTGACCGGTTTTTTACCCTTGTGAAATTTATGCAAGCCCCATTTTGGCGCCTTTGTACCTTGGCGCCCGGGGGCATATGTACCCCACTGCCCCCCCTACGCTACGCCTCTGCCGCTTGGGCCGCTGCTCATCAGCGTTATATTACGTTATTACTTTGAAATCAATACTATACAGAAGCTGAGCTGGATATAAATGCGCGAAAAGCTAGGCTGGTGAAGACCGGAAAGTGTGTTGAAAACAAAGTTTCGTCAGCAGTTTTTCGAAATATTTGTCATTTAGGCTGTCTTTTTTCGCCAAATGAACTAAAGCGAAATAAATTTACGCCAGTCGTCTACCGACTTCCGCGGTTTTACGCCAAAGCAAAAAATCTGTTAAAAATTTCCGCCGGCTGGCGTAAATTAGCGTTCTCATTTACGCCGAAGAGCGTAAGTGCCCCCGATTCCAATATGGCCATCTGGTAGTCCTTTTTTAGGACGTTAAGGAATTTGCTACTGCGTCCTCAAAATCCTAAAAATAGGATGACTCATTTTTGTTTGGGCCTAGGTTAGGCAAACTGTGGCCCGCGAAACCATTTTATGCGGCTCGTGGGCACTTACATAAAAAATAAACCCAAGCCGTCAATCAAGCCCTACAGACTTATTCTTTTTTTGCTCTTTAACGATTTTCAGTGAAAAAAATAAGACATCTGCGGATGTGAAGACCTTTTTTTGCTCTTCCAGTCAGTGCGGCCCATTTTTTCCAAATGTGGACTTTAGTGTGAAAAGTATTGCGTTACCGATACGTTTTTAGTGGATTTGCTTTTGTTCAGGGTTGTTAGGCATATTTTGGTTCCGTTTGGCATATGTATAACAGCTCAGATGGCCGAGTGATATGGAGCGTCTGTCTCTTGAGCTGCACACTCAGGTTTGATTCCGAGTCGGGTCAAACCAATGACTTTAAAATTGGTATTTACAGCTTCCCTGCTTGACGCTCGGCATTAAAGGGACAGTGTGGAGAACAAGCCGGCAAGTTTACTTGTTGTGCCGTTTGTGGGGTTTCAGTAATGGGTCCCACTAGCGAAAGCGCAACTTCGGCCGTAGCCGCGCGTGAACACTCTCGATGGAAATGGATGGAAGGCCCTATAGGTAGCCGTGACCCTTTTGTAGACTAGCTGCTGCGCAGTAGCCTACCAAACTCTTTTATGGTTGCTGGGAAAAATAGATTGCCAAATGGATTGCTAGGAAACTTTTGGATCTTTTTTTCTTCAATTTTCAAGCAGTAGTTCAGCAGCAACTTTTAATTAAACTTTAACCAAAAAGACAATAATTCATAACACATAGAGCGCCCCTACAAGCTAGACTTACTGAATGCCGCCAGCTACCTCTATTTATAGTTTTTTTGAACATCGAAATGGACAATTACGTCACACACAAAATTGGCCAATTGCAGCGAAGCGGGAAATATTAATATTTTCCTAAAGATGTAATATGAAGGAAGTTGCAAGATGAGCATGGTCGCACTGCAGCGCCAGCGAGCCGCTGCGAGACATAAAGTTAAAAATTAGGCAAAAACTTCTAGTATGCACATGAGACATCGAAATTGACGTGTTTGTGACATCATCATCGAAAATGACTTGCAATTCATAGTTTAAGCATTTTGTATGATTAGACGTGCCGCTGCGAGACATAAAGTTAAAAATTAGGCAAAAACTTGTATTATGCAAATGAGACATCGAAATTGACATGTTTGTGACATCATCATCGAAAATGACTTGAAATTCATAGTTTAAGCATTTTGTAAAATTAAAGAGGTGGCAAATGCTTGATTTTGATAAATTCGCCACACGTTGGGAAAGGCACTTAGCGGGATTCCCCCATCTTGGTGTGGTAGACAGATGGCCGGCAACTCCTAAGCGAGCTCGTATAGCGCATTGATCGCTTTCTCGTGATAGGAGGATAAATATGCAACTAAATAAATAAAAAAAAAATTTATACGCTGTTTGGCATTTTTTGCTCAGCTGGTATGGCAACCCTGCTCTGTAGGCACTAGGCACTATAGAGCTAAGTTGGCACTGTACGCAGAACTAATTTACCACTGTACCGGTAGGCACCACGTAGAACTGATTTAACACTGTTGGCACTGTAGAACTAATTTGGCATTGTACGTAGAACTGATTTAGCACTGTAGAACTAATTTGGCACTGTACGTAAAACTGATTTAGCCTAGCACTGTAGGCACTGTTGAACTATTTTGGCACTGTACATACGGTAGAACTGATTTAGCACTGCAAGCACTGTAGAGCTAGGCTAATTTGGTTGGCACTGCACAGTGTACGTCGAACTGATTTAGCACTGTAGAACTGATTTGGCAGTGTACGTAAAACTGATTTAGCACTGTAGGCACTGCAGGCACAGTATATAAAACCGGAACTAATTTGGCTCTGCAGGCACTGTAGAACTAATTTCTTCTGGTTTCCTTGTAACTGATGTAAGATTATGCTGTTATATGCAGATGATACTGCCTTGATATTAAGTGACAGCACTTTGTCTAAACTAGAGAGAAATGTGAATCTTGAAATTAAGAAAGTTGCAACATGGCTAAACGAAAACAAATTATCCCTTAACTACACCAAAACTGCATATATGTTAATTACTCCTCAGAAATGTGATGACATAAGCTTTAAATTACAAATTAGTGAAAATAAAAAGTTTCATCAGCAAAATGTCTTGCATGATTATGGAGTTCGAACTGAAATGGAATTTACACATTCAAGCTCTTTGCAAAAAACTTAGCAAATCAGCAGGATTATTATTAAAAATTCGCCATTATCAGATTATGTGGATAAAACATCCTAAAAACCATTTATTACAGCATTGTACATTCACATCTGTTGTATGGAATTTTGGCTTGGGGATCTGACTGCAAAACCACTATGAAACCACGTCAAATAATACAAAATAAAATCATAAGAGTAATAAACAATGTTGGACAAGGCAGTCATGTTAAAACCAATTAACCAATTCCTTATATTTTGACACTGGGATTCTAAAAATTGAAGAAATGCATAAACTGGTAATAGGAAAATTCATGCACATGTACCATGATAATAAATTACCATGTATTTTTAATGAATATCTTAACCTGCTGGCACAAATTCATAAATAGGCTATAACACAAGGAACCACAACAACCCCAAATATTATTTACCAAGTTTTTCTACCAACACCACTCAATTATCCCTGCAATTCACAGGAGTAAAAATATGGAATGATATCCCAGACAACTGGAAAACTTTTCACTTGACAAATTTGTTAAAACCTACAGAAATTATCTGCTTAGTACTTGTGGTGATGATAGACAACGGTAGTGAATTTTACTTTTTTTTTTGTTACGATGTCAACACTACCAATCCAAAATATCACCAATTTCAGTCATTTTCTTCTTAACTTTCTATCACATACGGTAAAATTTTTGTGGTTATTCATGTTTTTAGTACCATGAGTTTTGACAACTTAAATTGTACATAGTCTTGCATGTTTGTTGCATTATTAGTTTTTCCTTTTATTTTTGTGATGTTGTGATTCATTTCATTTTGTAGGCCTACTCGTGTCTTTAAAAAGGGGACAGAGACTCAATGAGTTCTGCAGGAAATAGATGACTTGATTTGACTAAAACTAGTGCCAATACTTTGAGAATCCCCTTTTTAAAATATTTGAATGAAATTGAAGCTGTTTTGTTGCTACACATCATCACATGGAACTAGCTGCTAACTTCTAGTTTGATTTCTTCCAACTTCTAGTTTATTTTGTCACGCAAATGATGACTTGCGGCAGGAAAGTATATTGCCAGCATTAATCTGGTACATAACATTCATTTTTTTTGCTTTTCTCAATTTTATTTCCTGTGTAATTATTACCTCACAGACTGAATAGCCTAACAACTTAACATGCTGTTAATCTTCGTTGAGAACTTACTACTTAATAACTAAATTGCTTTCACTATTAATTTGATCTGTTGCATGGTACTTGATGCTGTAAGTACTGTACAACTACTAGAGTACTACTCACTCATCTACCTTTGCTACTAAACTGCAACCATTTATGCCTACTGAACTGAAACAACTCATAATTTTTGCTGCTCATGCAGCTTGCTAAAATATTTTTCTTCCTGATAATTTGTGTTTTGTATATTGCTGCTTTGTTCGTTTCTTTCTTTAATGTATAATACTAAGTAGGAGGTAGGATTGCGAGTGAAGCTGACCTGGTTAGCTACCTGTATATTCTTTCGCTTCATCCACTGTGAATATCAAATTGTGGTTTCGTATTGTACATTGTAAGTATTATGCGCCTCTTTTTGTGTATGCTGAAACAATAAATACTGAATACTGCTGTAGCAGCACAGCAATTTTTGAAGTCCTTACTTACATTTTTTTTCATTTGCTTTTTAATCTTATAGTCTATACAAATTAGATCTTTTAAAGGAAGTTTAACAGTTTAACAAAACAAACTTCTCAGTATATTGTTAAAAATGCTGAGAACGTTGCAAAAAAAGTTTAAAGTGCCATTCATAAGGTAAGTGGAATGATATCCTGAATCATTTAATCATTGTAAGTTTTTGAAATTTGTCAAGGTAGCATTTAGTCTATTACTAGTGCTTCATAAAAACATTATTTTTGAACTCTAATGCTGATGTACCCAGTACTGGTACGGGTCATATCTAGTATCATCCCCCACACTTTTTTCGTCTTAACCTAACCTATGACCTTGACTTACCCTATAACCTGATCCTTACCAAATCTAATCTTAACAGTACGTAACCCTAACTAAATTTTACCCTAACCGAACCTAATCCTAACCAAACCTAACCCTAACCGAACCTTGGGGCTGATACCAGACGTTACCCCTGATGTACTGCATTTCAAAGGCAGTGGCTATTTGTACGGGCCCATTCGAATAAGGGCTTGGTTTATTTTAATATCGCTTCACGCTAATTCTGATTCAAAAGTGTGACGAAGTAATAAAATAAAGGCAGTGGCTATTTGTACAGGCTCGTACAAATAAGCGCTTGGTTTATTCTATCATTGCTTCATACTAACCCCGATCAAGAGAGCATGACGAAGTAATAAGAGTAACAAAGTCCTTATTTGTACATGTCCGTAAGAATAGCCACTTTGCAAAATAAACAAAGTTCTTATTTCTGTAGGTCCGTAAGAATAGCCACTTTGCATTTTAAAACTTGAACAGTTCAAGTGTTGGTAGGCCAGGCGTTAGTTTTCTGTTCAGGCGCAGATTGTTATGAACAGATGAAGTTGTACCATCTGCAATTATTGTAGGCAGTGTCTAGAGCACCGGCTCGGTTTTTTTAATCAAAACGCTGCTGCACCGTACTGCAATGTTTGTTTCTATATGTGTATGGTGTCACTGTCACCTGATACCGGTTTCCATTGTCAAAACGCTGCTGCACCAGACTGCTTGTTTGTGTCTACAAAAGGTTTGCCAGTGCTCTTAGACACTATTGTGTTGCAATGAATATATACAGGAAATCAGTAAATGACCAGTATAGTAAAACCCATTATTTTATTGAACATATATACATACTCGTTTTTTTTTGTAAATCTTTATAAAACTGAATGGGTAGATACCGGTAGTAATGCTTTGATGTAGTCTGCAGCTATTTTTTTTCAAAATCGAAGATCTTAGGGTTTTTTATAGGTAGGAAGTTGCTTGCATACCGTAGCGAATTTTTTTGGTATTACTGCAAACTCCTTAATTAGGACTGTGGAACACTACTATCATTTCATTTTGTATTTCTTTCATAGCTTTACCACACAAAGGTGTTTGTCTGTTCAAAATGAACCAGTGTTAGAGTTCAAACCGGGCTCCTCGGAACGAGCAGCTGTTGAAAAAGCCTTGAAAGAAATTCAGTGTAAAACTGAGGATGTTCCAATCGTTATTGGTAATGAAGAAGTTTGGACTAAGGATGTAAAATATCAAGTTTGTGTGAGTAAATTTTGTAAGTTTTTTTGGTAGCTTGCAGTTGAGAGTTGAAACAATTCTGTAATCAAATTTTGTTTTTTGTGATTATTTAACAATCATTTCATATATCGAAATTCAGAAGTTTTAAACATTTAGTTATGGCTGGTTCTATATTAATACATCTAGCCACATAAACCATTAGGTATATATGAAACATGTATTTTATGAGCTAATATAATTTTTTAAAAGTTTAATTAACATCTGCAACCGGCTAGCTCAATTGTTAAGTATGTTGTTGTCGGTGCGGGAGATCTGAGGTTTAACTCTCGGGATCAGACACAATGTCGCCAGCAGCCCTCCATTGCTGCGATGTTTTTTGGAGCTGTGCTGCCGAGGTGCTAGGCCTCGGAGATGGGCCCCACCACTCGTTACATGCCTCGGCATAGTACTGCAAGTATGATGAAGAGATTTGATTTGATTTTGATAACAGCTGCAGCATGCTAGGGGAAAACTCTGAAACAAAGGCAACTCCTAAGAAAGTTTGGATTTGTCTTGTGTACTGCGCTTCTGTTGCTTTCTAGCGACCGTAAGATAAAAATGAAGAAACAAATCAAGTGTTTTTTTTTTAGAGCAAAAATTGATAATGTTTAATGATAAAAACTAAAGTGTATTTTTTATCTGTACACCTATTATGTATTTAACTGTTTTCGTAATTTTGCTTGCAGCCTTATGCCCACAATAAAAAGATTGCCAAATACTGTTATGCTGATTCCGAGTTAATAAATAAAGCCATTGAAAATGCATTGTCTGCAAGAAAGGAATGGGAGGCAAAACCATTATCAGATCGAACTCAAATTTTCTTCAAAGCTGCTGATGTGATCAGCAAGGAAAAGCGAGGAAAAATATTGGCTGCAACAATGGCTGGGCAGGTAATTTCTTGTTTATATATATGTTAAAGGAAAAAACTACCACTAGTATTATGTTTTAATAGTAAAGGTATGCCATTGGACAATATGGTCATCACCTCTTTGTTTTTGCACTTGAAAAAAATACTCAACTGCACTGTTCCCTCTTGGGTTTGAGTAAAGGAAGACTGCCAACTGGAATGGGGATTTTTGGTAGAATTTTAATCAAAGTGTTCATTATTTTGGTGCGAAACAATAGTCTCATATTCTGGGAACTCAACTTTAAGGCGAAAAATGGACCTAAGTTACTTTAAATCTCCTCAGTTTTGGGGCAATTTTTTTTTACATTTGGGCAAATTCGCACTTGTTAAATAATACTTGATGGAACAGTGCTCAGCTGACTTTTAAGGCCAGAATTACACGAGCAAGAAACTTGTGCAACATATTGCTGAATCGATTACACGTGAAGCACTTTTTCTTGGCAAGATTCTTACTGTACGAAAATTGTGAGGAATCTTGCGCAAGAAACTTAGTGGCTACTTTACACGTAACGCGTTTGGCAATATTGCCGTAATATTGCAGAAAACGGTTCTTGTGAGTTTCGAATTGACAAGACATGAAATCAGTCTTTCGCAGTGATGCGACTACAGAAGAGGCAGGCTGTAGCCGCAGCAGTAATTTTAATCCATTATAAGCAGGTAAAGTGCAAGTGTCGATGGTGGGTGCGGCTCTGGCTTGCTCGTAGAAATGTTACAGGTGCCTGCAATAATTTAATGAGGAAAATAAGCGTTGAAGACCCTCTGCAGTTTGTATCGTTCTGCTAATGAGTGCTGACAACTTAGAAGAAATTCTCAAACCAGTTGACCCGCTAATTTTAAAAAGAGATACGACTATGCGGGTAGCAATTTCTGCGAGGGAACGGTTGGCTGTACCTCTAAGATTTCTAGATTTCTGGCTACGGTTTAATGATCGCTTTTGTGTTTGTTAGTGCTTCTTAAAAGAAAACAAAAGTACATGTGTATCTAATCAAAAAAAATCAGGGTAGTACTAAGCTTATTTACTCAGTTCTAGTTTCTGCGTCATAATTAAATTTTTGAAGTCATAATCACTTGAAAAATTTAATTATGATGATGTAGAAACTGGAACAAAGAACCGTAAGCCCAAAGCCTAGGTAAACGGGACACGTGGACAGGGTACATAGCCAAAGCTTTAAAAAAATATATTGCTAGAGTATATCCGTAGCCTTCTCGTCATCAGCATGGCTGGTTTCTGGTAGTTATACTCGCTAATCGATCACCGTTAAAAACTGTAGCCTACTGCAGTTAGCTCAAGTTGATTTTCAACTCTCATAAACTTACTTCAGCTTGTTCTCTCCCATGAACCTGAGCCACCTCTCTTCACGCATTACATTTCTTAACCCTACCCTTGTATTCCCGTGAGAGAATATTCCAAAATAATACATTCCCTCGATTCTACTTCGCCAATCAAAAGGTTAATTTCTTGTGTTGACCACTGCATACTTGCTGCAATATTGCTGCGAAGTAGAACTCGATTCTATTTCCCGGAATATTGCAGCAAGTTTGCTAAAAAGTTGCCCGACAGCCCTTGAACATGGCAAGAAATTTCTTGTGCAATATTTCTGTCAATATTGCGCAAGAATCCTGATAACCAATTTACACATATAAAGTTATTGTTTCAATATTGCTGCAAGGAATCTTGCGCAAGTTTCTTGCTCGTGTAATCACGGCCTAAAGCTAATATTCCATTCACTCTTAATCTATTTAAAATAAGGGTTTTACTCCCGATTGCAGATTTGATTGATCAATTATATTTTTGTTTTAAGAAAGCGATGAGAGCAAAGGTTAATACACATGGAATGGTAAACTGGCTTTCCAGTTTCCCTTGTTTCGAGTTTTTTGGTAAAGTTTTGCTTCTTTTATGTGCTGCTAATCTACCGTACAATGCGCAGATATATCTTATGCAAGCGCTTGGTTACAAGTAATTTAGCGCTGACTTTGCGATCATGGCATTTTTATTGTGACGTTTTATTGTCGAAGTTACTTGCGTTTCTCCGAGTAGTCAAGATTGTCAATCTAGCGTTGGTTTTATACAGCTTCGTTGGGTTTGATTAATTTCTTTTGTTTTGGAAGTAGTTTTTACGTTTTTGTTGCAGGCCAAAAACGTTATTCAAGCCGAAATTGATGCAGCTCCAGAATTGATAGACTTTTTTCGCTTTAATGCCACTTTCGCATTGGAGCTGGAAAAACAACAACCTATTAACCCTGACCCAAATATTGAAAATACTATCGAATACAGAGGACTAGAAGTAAGTTTCAAATTGCAAACTTAAAGTTAATGCTGTCATCATCTGCATTCAAAAGTGTCAGTCTTAATTCGTTCGAAATTTTAATAACGTAAACTTAGTTAGCATTGGCGGAAAATGTATTTTTATTGCGGCAATAGCTTTTGTAATTACTATTGAATGCGTCTACTGACTGATGTATTATTATTGACAGGCTGATTCAGTTACCTTAGTTAAATTGTAGTTGTTAATTTTGTTTTTTAATTATTTTGTAGGGTTTTATTGCTGCGATTTCCCCATTCAATTTCACAGCCATTGGTGGCAATCTCGCTGGCACTCCCGCCATGATGGTAGGTCAATTTTAAAGCAAGCGAAAAAAATCTGACAAATGCATTACAAGACCTATTATGGTATAATGGGCCATAAACTAACTTCATGTGTCTGTATTTTACAATGCATTTCATGGCATCTGGTTAGGCCTATTAGTTTTATCATTCTGGTGAGTAATTGTTAGCTGACGCTCGTAAAACGAGTACTACTTGCGACTGTGCATACATCGTAAGATTGACGATTCTAAATGTGCAGCGTTCGTTGCTTTGAGAATGATTTTATTCAACGTTCACAAAGTCGTCAACTGCTTGCCAAAGCATCTCAATTTTAGTTTAAGCTCTTGCTGCATTCAGCGTTTCAGTTACTTTGTTGATGCTCTGCAAGCAGTGTTTTACTGGTACCATAAAAGCAGGGCCGGTTTAGAGTTGGAGACTATTGCAGATTTGATTAATTGTCCCCCTCTCCCCAGTCACACTTTAATAGGATCATTAAATCACGCCCTGTACAAACAAGGCTGCTACTAACGTCAACATCAGGTCTACAAAAAACATGGAGCCCCTCCCCGAAAAATTATTTCCGGACCCCCCGAAGGATTGGTACGATCCTTCGTAAGAGTTTATGCTGTAAATGTGCTTAAACAAATTATCTTTAGAAGTTGCATATCTATCCACTTTATTTTGAAAAAGCAATCAAAGCGCTATTACGAGCTCGCTTAGGAGTTGTCTGCCATCTCTGCCGTCCAAAATAAAAACGCCGTATCTGTTTTGTCAATTTTCACTTTTTTCAAAATTTTGATAGTACTCGAAAAGTTCTACCTTGTGGTATGTTTAGATTTTCCAAATTCGGTCTGCTTAAAGTTTTAGAAATTTTAAAACGCCGTGTCTGCAATTATTTTTAACTTTTACGAAGTCTTCTTCACTTACGGCGTATCTTCACTTACGGCCCCCAATGTGGTAATTGTTCTTAAAACATCGTCACAATACAACGTAAAAACGCCGTAGCTGCATTTCAGTGAAAGCAAATTAACAGGCAATTCATGCACTTATTAGTGAAACTTTGCGAAGGCATGTAGTTTATGCTATTCACTACTGCAATATTAAGCATTGCTATAGCATTTTGCAGATACGGCGTTTTTGCTTTGTTACAGTGACGTGTTTTGGTGTCAAATACAACGAAAAATATAACCTGGGCTACTAAATTTTTTTTGCTAGCAGTTAAATTTAGTAGTTTCGGTTTATATTCAAAATACTACTTTATTTCTTGACTATAAAACGATACCAAAGTATTGCTGTTTTCGCTGCGATAAAAAAAGAAATAGCAAAACATGTCAATAGTAATCTGCGGTAAGTGATCAGATGCGGCGTTTTTGCGTTGTAACTTGCCTCGTTTTCGATAGAGATTACAAAGTAAAAACACCTTTATGCAAATAGTTACGTAACAATGGCTTCTATTCGGGCTGCGAATTCGATCGATTCTTAATCGAGTTGGAGTTCGAGTTCACAGCCCTGTTCAAAATACCCCTTAAACAAGCATACCCTAGTCAGGAGTGGATCCAGAAAATTTGGCGGGGGGATGCAATTGTGATTTAGTTTGAATGTTAGCTATTTACAAAGACGTTCAGATCCGAGAAAGGGCGCTTAAGCTGTTTAAAATTATATTTTTTATGCCAGGAACGTAACCAGAATTTTTTTAGGGGGAGGGCACCAAAGTTTGACATTTTTTTTGCGTAGATTTTCCGGCTGAGTTAGTTTGAAGCAAAATGAGGACAGTACCGGTTTCAGGGGGGTTGGGGGGCATACTCTCCCGAAAAATATTTGAAAATTGGCATTCTATAATGGCCATTTTAGTGCTTCTTGAACAAGTTTTAAGGCAAATTGTATTTGAATTTTTTGCCCTTAATTTTGAAGTCTTCATCAAATACTGGTATGATGCAATTTTTTCGCACGTTTTCTTGTACCGGTATAAAGCGTAGGAATTATTGTTGTCGAAGAGGTTCGAAATTATAGAAAAATTGTATTCATCAAAAGCATAGTTGAAAAAGGTACCCCACCCCTGGATCCGCCCCTGACCCACTTAGTAACAGTTGGAACAGAGATTGCAGCACCGCGCAAACACCAGGTAACTGTTGCTGCAGTGTGCGTTTTCATTAAAATCTCTCGGAACACCGTTTGTGGTGCAATAAATAAGTTTCAATGAGACAACGTAAAATGAAATGCCAGTCCAGTATCGGTACCAAAATTGCAATCATTCAATCTACAGTATAACAAAAAATCCAAAGTAGGCTAAACTTCGTTTTGAGAGATTTGAATCAATAAAATTAAAGCACTCAATTAGTGAACTCGAACTCGATTGTTTTTGGAGTTCGAGTTCAAAAAATTTTTATTTTTCGAGTTCGCTGCCCTGCTTTTATTGTGAAACATTTCCTGCCACCAATCTCACATGGACTGGGCCCTATAGTTTCTTCATTGCTTGGGGTTTATCACAACTTCGCATTATAATAATTGCCTCTTCAGAAATCGGATAATTTTTCGTGTTTTTCTCGAAAACTATATTTTGCAGATACGGTGATTTTACTTTGCACGGCAGGTCTGTCTATCACACCAATATGAGAGAAGTGCCTTTCCCAACGGCACAATAAGTAAACTTGCCGGGTTGTTCTCTACACCGTCCCTTTAATGCTGAGCGTCAAGCAGAAAAGCTGTGAATACCAATTTTGAAGTCATTGATTTGACCCGACGCGTAATCAAACCAGAGTCTACAGCTCCAGAGGCGGACGCTTTTACCACTCGGCCATCTGAGCTGTTTAATTGAATCTGAGGCAGAACGACGAACTCGAAGCATAGCAATTTTTATTCTTGTTTTTTTCCCGATCAGAATCAAATTCCTAGTCTTTCGTTATAAAGGCAGACGCTCTTTTTACTTGTCCGTAAAAAAATTTTCATTATACTTTCGGTAATTCATCAAGGCGAGTGGCGAGACCCATCTCCGTGACTTAGCGCTAGGGTAACACAACTCCGAATCAACATCGCTACGGTGGCAACACTATGTTTGATTTGACCGGCCCTGGAATTAGGGATGTTCATTTCAAAATAATTACGTAGTCTAGAATAATTCCGAGTCTTTTTTTCGAATCCAGAATGTCAAATCCTTAACCGAATCCTAAATCTATAAAATGGCCGTTAGTGCTATTTTGATATCAATTCGGTACGCAATCGCTCGACTACAGCAAAACAAAAAAAATCAACTAATTGTTTCATTTTTAATGAATTTATAGCCAGCGCAAGGATTACAGCACTATAAATTCGAAGCATACTCGCAGTGGCGAAGTCCTGTAGCTAACATCTAGTATGTCTTAAATTTTACAAACGCATGAAAAAATACGGCTGCAGTGTATATACAAGTGCTACATACTACACTCATGGCTCCCACAAATTTTTTACGGTCTCCGACGAACACCGCATGATCACACACAAGACCGAGTGCGCACTTGCGTTTATGCGCAACGTCTAAAAAGATTTATCACGCGCAATTTCTCTTCACAATTAAACCGAATCCTAAAAACGGAACCGGTTCAAAATAGGATCCGGTTCCGTAGGATTTTATATTCTGAAACGGACATCCCTACCGGGAATCAAACTTAATACCTGCCGCGCCGTTAGCGGTGTCTTTACCACTGCGCCAGACCGGCCGGTTTTTTACTTAAATGTTATGCTCAGAATACTCTTCTCAACAGCGCTTAAACTGTTTTATCTAAAAGATACGTATTACTCAAAATATTACTTGCAGGGGAATGTGGTATTGTGGAAACCAAGTGACACCGCTATGCTTTCAAACTGGTTTGTTTATCAAATTCTCCGTGATTGCGGATTGCCTCCTGGAGTGATACAATTCCTTCCGGCTGACGGACCAGTATTCGGTGACACAGTGACAAATTCTCCTGATTTGGCCGGAATCAATTTTACCGGCAGTGTCCCGTAAGTTTTCGGATTGTGGTAAGACGAGTGCGTTCAGTAGTAAACTGGATATTTGTAACCAGGGATCCATCGTAAAAACTCTTAAACGGAGAAAATCGCAGGGAATATTTTGTTCTGTATCGCAGTAATCCAGTGTGTTAAATGACGGGACAAGACATTATGATGTGACCCACTTGGCGTTGAGACTGAAGGTGCGTTTACCAATACGCGACGGGCGACAACGCGACAATCGACAGTTTTTTATCGCACTTTATTAGTTATATTTTGCTGTTTAGCGATCACGCGAAAACCTACTTTAACTGACATTATTATTCTCGCGCTTACGCATGTCGCGTATGGGTAAACGCACCTTAAGGTTTTCGGGATTAGATTGGGAATCGAATTCGCTATAGGGGCCAAATGTCCTCGCGCCCAAATTGTTCTGCGCACAAATGTCTCGCACCCAAATGTCGGGTTTCGGGTCAAGTTAGGGTGTCTCATCGCCAAATAGTCGCGCACTTCTCAGTAATCGCGATGATATTCAGGTGTTCTTTGTAAACAATACGCCTTAATTTAAATATGACTTTGTGAAAATGCATTGTTTAGATTACATCGGATGTTTTTTCAAGCTATAGCTTTTAATTGCACATCATTTAGTGTTCTTGTTTTTATCAGGACATTTACGCGACTCTGGCAACAAGTTGGAGAGAATTTACCGAAATACAAAACGTTTCCGAGACTGGCTGGAGAATGTGGAGGAAAAAATTACCACTTTATCCACCCATCTGCTGATGTAGAGAGGTAATGATACATTTGAATTGCTGTAATGTCTTTCGCATTTGTATCGTGGGTTCAGCCTTATTCGATTTTAGTCCACAGCGTGACGTAGTGGTTCGCAGCATCGTTTGTCGTTTTTACGACGATGATCGCAAGGTTGACGGTACAACTCCCACCCAAACGTTATTGCTGCGTCCTTGGATAAAATACTTTACAATAATTACTCCTGCTTGGTGGAAGCTGACATACAGCAAATTGAAGAAGTCGAAAGCGAAACTCAACTGGAAAGCTTGAAAACAACGCAACTCCTACGCGAGGTAAAAATCGTCCAATGGTTGGCGCCTCCGTCACTTTCTCATGACAGAAGGTTAAAAATTAAGAAATCAGAATCGTCCAGATTCTATCAGCAGACTTGCTGATGATTTCTGAATACGAAAAACGCCGCCGTGATTGAAGTTTATTCGCAGTCGCAAAGAAATTTCAATATCTATGAAACTTATGGCTCTATCTTACTGCGAGCTCACTGCAGTCATTTTCGAGAACAAATCAATAATAGTGCAGTGTAAAGAACGCTTTATACTGTTGGCTGCAGAAATTCTGTATGAACATTGCCACATTTTTATCCAAACTCTTCTGCCTATGACTCAGTTTCAAGGCTTGTTAGTTTAGTCACTCTACTACAACCATATTCATCCAGAATACAATAGTCCGAATAAGAATCTGTGCAATGTTAGCCCAATGTACTATTTTATTAAAGTTGTCTTTTATATAACTTCTGCCGCAATGTTGGAAGTCCAAGGGCTATTTAGACCAATATTTCTGGTACCAAATGGTTGGTTTTTGTGGTGTGCAGGTCTCATGGGCAATGCTTTTGGTTAGAAATATCGCTATCAGCGTGCGAGATCTAGAGTTCGATTCCGGGCTAGTTTGATCGAACACAGAATCACCATCGGCTCGCCACCTCAGCGATTTTCTTCGGAGCTGTGTTGGCCTGGCGTTAAGCCGCGGAGATGGGCTCCGCCACTCGTTACACGCTTCGGCGTAATACCGCGAGTATGATGAAGATTTTTTTGTAGCGTAGTAAATGGGACCATTCGTTCTGCGTTTGAATTTGGAGGTCAGAAATGCTCTGCGTGCTCTCGTGCGTATGTTCCCAAATCCTTGTGGCCGAAAATTAAGGAAGGGTTGCTCGAAAAACACAAACAGATTAAATTAGGAAACGTAAGTACAGTACTAGCATAAGCATGTAACAGTAAGTGTACGTAAATAGGAGGTAAACGAACACGCAAGTTGATTTGTTACACAGGTGACAAGTATAGGTAGACTTTGAATGAATTTGTGCTTCGTAGCATTGTATTTATTTTGACAAAGCCATTTTGCCATATAAATAAAAAAGTGAGAGATATATTTGAAGCTGCTAACAGTCAATTGCGGTATGACCTTGTGCATTTTTGATGAGCAGCTACCCGAAATATGTGTCAAAAGCTATCTTCTCCAGCAGTGAATCAAAGCCGTCATGAAGGATTCCCATGCACGACGTCCAGTACCATATCGTCGATATAGAGTTAACTTATGAAGAGATCGAAAGTACAATAGTTCTAAATTTCAATAATTACGAGCCTTATGTTTGGACTACTGAGCTTTGTAAGTCGCGTGCAATTGCAGTTAAGGTTTTTGTGCTAGCGTAGTACATGCGTACTTGAGGATGAACTAGCTGAGCATCGAGTCTACGAAACCAGTTTCGGAGTAAGGTACCACCGGCTCGGCCAATTCTCTTTGCTGGGATTTTGATAGGATGGTTTTACTCTATGTGTTTTTCAGCCTGATGATTTCTCTGTCTTTTTGTCGGCCGTCATTGACAAAGCATCATTTCAACGCAACAAATCTTATCTTGATCACGCCAAATGTTCCAACAATGTCGACGTACTAGCTGGCGGAGATTGCGACGATTCTGTCGGTTACTTTGTCCAACCTACCATTGTAGAATGCCATGACCAAAACGATCGATTAATGAAAGAGGTTTGTGACACAATTTTGCGGCATAAAACATTGAGTGATTGTACTTCATTGTCCTCGAGAAAGCGTTGAAGGCGCAGAAAATATGTAGCATCCACTATTGCACAAACTTCAGCTTAAATTTTAGTTACAAATTCCTGCTTAACTTAGCCGAGCCACGAACAAATCATTCAACTGCATCCGATAACAAAGTTGAGTAAAGGTCTGTTTACACCAAATGCGGTTTAATCCGATTTGTTGTCCTACGAAATTTCGTCCAATTTTTGACCTGGGCCTAAGCAGTTAACGGAATTATCTTCACACAATTCGAACCCAAAGAATAGTGCTTTCTATTTTTTTAAGCGACATAATAGCCGCTTAAGTTTTGTATTAGTGAAGCACGTGCATCATGGAAGATGACTTGGCTGATCATCGAACCCGCGAAACCCGCTTCGCAGCTCAACGCACCAACTACTCAAAGTCCGTATAACTCACGTATAAGTTGAGCGAATCGTTCGTTACATTGTTAAAGCGACAATGGAGCAAAAATGTGTCCAAAAAAACAATCGCCTGCCTATCTTTCGTAATGCAAAAACGCTTGAAAGTGTTACAAAAAAGGTCGTAACTTCGGTTATGCTGGTTGAATTTTAAAAATTTTGGCTGCATCATGAAGCTCTTGACTTACGCTATCGCATAAAACAAATTTCAAGAAAATTGGTTGTGTTTTAGGCACTTACATTGTACATAATTTGAACAGAGATATAAATTTTTGTAGCGTCTTTTTAACTAATAGCATTTCTTGTCATTTTAAAACATAAATATAGAGCAGATTTGCGAAGAGGTAATTTTATTCAAATTAAATAGGTTCAACCACAAAAATTTAAACTTCACTATGAAATTAGCCTGGCTATTGGTCGTGGTTTTTCAAACCCTTAAAACTTTTTCGCTAGAAAATGATTGCGTAAATTGTTATAAACCTCATGTAAAAGAAAGCTTCACTGTATAGAACTAAATTTTTACAACCATGTTGGATTGGTAGTGAGGTTGTAAACTTCTGTCGTGCTTCACCCTCGGGCTTCGGACCATTTGTTAAACGAAAAATTCGATAAGCAAGATTCAAGCGGGAAAAATATACCGGTATCTATTTTACTTTTTAATTTCACTGTTTCATAGACATTAACATAAGTCTACGTCGTTTCATGGACGCAGCTTCTTCATTTTCAAACCCTGGGCTTTTAAAGTTGAATATTGTGGATCAGAATAAAATTAACTACAGGCTCGTTTTACACATGGTCCAAGGGTGAAACATGACAAAAGTTAACAACCTCACTACAATCTACCATGGTTGTACAAACCTAGTTCTATACACAAACAGTGAAGCCTACTTTTACATGAGGTTTGAAACAATTTACGCAATGATTTTCTTGCTGCAAATTTTTAAAGGCTTAGAAAACTACGGTCAATATAGCTAGGCTACTTTCATATTGAGGTTCAAATTTTTGTAATTGAACCTATTTAATTTGAATCAAACAATAACTTTTATTTTTTGCAAATCTGCGCTATATTTATGCTTTTAAAGTAGCAAGAAATGCTGCTAGCGTAAAAATTGCTTCGAAAATTACTTAGTATGTCCAAATTATTAACCATGTAGAGTGCTTAAAACACCATCAATTTTCTTGAAATTTGTTTTAAACGATGGCTAAAATCAAGAGCTTTACGATGCAGTTGAAATTTTTTAAATCAAACGAGGATAACTAAAGTTATGACTTTTTTTGTAACACTTTCAAACGTTTTAACATTATAAAAGATAGGCAGGCGATTGTCGTTTTGGACACATTTTTTGCTCCGTTGTCTCTGCTCCATTCCTGTCCGCGCAACTTATACGAAGTTATACGGACTTTGCAACCACTCGGGCTACTCGATTGTGTTATTTTGCGAATCACCTTGCGATTGTTCCCTAGATTCCTGCGCAAAGTGACGTGGCTTTACGTCATAACTTCTAAGTGTTGCGTAACCTACGTCACTTTTGACACTCCAATCCTTTATTGCAGCGCGACAACTAGCATATGGGATGGAAATGAAAGGTTCAGGCCCCGAACAGTTTAATGCTGATCCTGATTCAGCTAAGATATCCGCCTTCTCATTTCCTTGGATGCCGGTGTGGCCCGGCGTCCAGGCAATAGTGACGTCATTGTCTTTACCCAATATATTCAGGTTTTTGATGCACGTTGATACTGTGTTAGATTTCACAATATTATTTTGGATTGCCAGAATTGCTGCTTGGCTATCTACTAAAATTATAATTTTTTCATTTACAATTCTAACCATGATCAGTTTCTTTGCTACTTCAGCTATAGCAAAGACTTCTGCCTGGAAAAAGAAAATGTAGGATGGGCACTAAAAGAAAATGTAGGATGGGCTTCGCCCCAGTTAACTCAACGACTTTTGAGGCTCAAAAGACCTAGAATAAATGAAGTGTTGCAAGTCCTCACAGGTCACTGCAACTTACAGAAACACAGGTGCACCATGGAACATGACGTATCATCGACATGTCCAAAATGTAACCTGGAAGAAGAAACTCCAAATCAGCATGTTGGAGAATGCATTTACTACAAAGCCCTACGAAAGATGGTTTTTGGTAAAGAAAAAACCACAATGAAATCGGTGGTCGAAAAACTAAATATAAATCTACTGGCAAAGTACTTACAGCAGGCCGGAAGACTTGCTGAATACGGCCAGTAGTACATTGAAATATTGAATAAACAAGAAAGCAATGAAAGTTGCAATGGGCCTAAATAACGGCCTACACAATGTGCCAGTGAGGATTGAACCTGGTCAGTCTTCTCTGGCACCACCGCCCTTTAATAATAATAACCTACGTCACTTTACGTACGAAAAATCGTATCGCATTTTGCATAAGCACGCCTCACGACTTAAATGGCGATATTGCATTGGAGATTACAGAATTGTATGCTCAGCACTTAAAATTTTGATGGCTTGATGCTTTTCATTTGCGATTTTTTACCATATTATTTAATCGTGAAAATCGAGATGCTGACCTCGGTGAAAAAACGAAATATTTTTGCAGTTGAATTACTAATCGTGTTCGAAAAATTTTTCAGGAAATTTTCGGTCCTATTTTATCTTGCTACGTGTACGATGATGAAGATTATAAGAAAATATTGGAACTAGTCGACTCTACCTCGCCTTACGGACTTACTGGAGCTGTGTTTGCCGAAGATGAGTAAGTGCTTAAATGAGGAAGTCATTTTTCAAATTATCTCGAACTGAAAATGTAGCAGTAATTGAGGGAGACTGCACAGTGAGCTTGCGCTTTTCGAGTCGGAAGCTAAATACGATCGGTTCCAGCCGCGAATCGAACCCGTCACGTTGGATCTGTCACCTGCGCTCGGTACCGCTAGGCCATGTCCAAGACATTGGCCTACCTCTGTTGTTAGAAGCACGAGTTGTACTCGTTAGGAAAAAGTTTGTGATATGCAGATTCGTTGGCAGATTGGCTGCTTGTTTGTAGAAGTATTTGATGTTGGTATGTTTCTTGCCACCTGAGAGCTTAATCATAGTTTGTGGCTTGTGACTGGTCTTTTACTTAAACCGTATTAGGCAGAACAGAAACTTTAACTCTATAGTTACCCATACAATAAATCTGGGACGAAAATAACAAAAGAAGGAAAAATAAAGCCACTGTAATTCTTCAAATTCCTGAAGTTATGAATAAAGCCACAGTTTTAAGAATTACTGGGACTTTACTTTTCCTGCTTACCCATAGTAGTAGCTCCAATAGAAGCTACAGTTTAAGCAAATGTGGAAATGTTGGCGATGTGTAATTGTAGAGTGACGTAAACAGTAACACTCTCCAGTGGCAAATTGAAATGTAGCTTTTCCTGCGAATGAATTATGATTGCAAAGTTGACCATGGCGGCTCCAAAGATGGGGACTAAGAGGCTTCAAGCTCCCCCTGACTTTTTATCCACAGCAGTACATTAGTGCTCCAATACGTTACGAGCCAGATAAGCATTCTTGTAATTCTCAGCCCCCTTTGGAAAGTTTCTAAATCCGGCCCTGAGAACTGACAATGATGAACCATTATTTTGCAGGTCTGTAATTCAAGAAGCTAGGTCAGTGTTACGACAGTCCGCTGGAAACTTTTACATTAACGACAAGTCAACTGGTTCCGTAGTGGGTCAGCAATGGTTTGGAGGCTCTCGTAAATCTGGAACTAATGACAAACCAGGAAGCCCCCATTACGTCTTGAAATGGGTGTCTCCTCTGGCCGTAAAACGCTCCAAGGTGCCCCTTAAAGATTGGAAATACCCCTCAATGGGTTAATTTTTACTCATAGACATTATTATGGTTATGGTTCTACGTTCTTGAGCGCAAACAAAAACTTTTTGGTCTAAAAATCTTTATATGAAGTAGTGTAATTCCGAATTTGCCATTCCAAAGGAAATATTTTTTGTCTAAAAAGTTATGTACAATTATTCTTAATAAATTCACTCTTGTATGAAATTGCGTTGCTTTTTTTCAAAGCGGGTTTTGACTTATTACCATTGCAATATCTCCCGAATTCGTATCAAAGTGCAAAATTTTATGGGTTGCCAATCACGAGTAGCCTATAGCTAGGCATTAGTCTTAATGTTGCTGAAGATCAATCCATTTCGTGTAAAACCCATTTGAAATCAATTCACAATGCTTATTATTTCTCGTTCTTTTTTGCGTTGATCGTTATTCTGTTGTCTGAAATGCATGAAAAGTGAAAATATTTTTTGAGTTTTTGGACTTTACTTGCTTATGATATGTGTCTAATTGCATGTTCAATTCTGTTTTGGTGGCTTCATCCATTTCAAAATTTTTGTGCTGCTTTGCGAAATATGTTTCAACATTTGTGTTATATGAGGTGTTTGGACTAGGCCTTGTGGGTGTTTGCAAATTTTTTACTTACATTTTGTTTGACACAAGTTTAATTTCTCGACAAGTTGGTTATTCATTTCACTCGACAATATAGCGTACATGAATTTAAAAGCATACTTCTGATGTTTCACTGCAAAAGAAATGACTCGTTATTCCAATCATTTGAGTTATGTCAATTTTCAAGCCGACCCGCCCATTCGCATAGTTTTTTTTATATTTATTTATTTAGTAGCATATTTATCCTCCTATCACGAGAAAGCGATCAATGCGCTATACGAGCTCACTTAGGATTTGCCAGCCATTTGTCTACTACACCAAGATGGGGGAATCCCGCTATGCGCCTTTACCAACGGCACAACAAGTAAACTTGCCTGCTTGTTCTCCACACTGTTCCTTTAATGCTGAGCGTCAAGCAGGGAAGCTGTGAATACCGATTTTAAAGTCATTGGTTTGACCCGACTCGGAATCAAACCCAAGTCTACAGCTCAAGAGACAGACGCTCTATACCACTCTGCCATCTGAGCTGTTGACAGGAAATACATAGATACCTGAATAGTGGTTAATGACATCGCTATAGGTTCTCGCAGATGCTGCGACATTTCTTCGGAGCTGTGCTGCCACGGAGATGGGCCCGCCATTCTTGACGCGCTTCAGCACAGTGCCGAGAGTACCGTATGATGATTTGTTTTAAGGATCTGATTATTCAAAACTCCATTCCACAGTCAAGAAAATTTCAGGAGAAGCTGATTACGCGAAAAATCATTTTCATCAAAACCGCTATAGCGTTTTGATAAAAATTCACCACTGCAATTCTAGCAGAATAAACGAGAGAACTTAAATTCTCGCGGTTCAATTCGAGAGAGAAAAAGAAGAAACAAAAGCGCTGCAGCTTTTACGTGAAATAATGTGCTGTTAAGTAATGCGTTCAGGCCGTTCAGACACAACGGAAAAAATACCGGACAAAAACAACACTTTTTGGTTTGTTTGTTGCTTTATAAGCTCTTGTTAATACATTTTTGGATCAAAAAAAAGATCCAAAACACGTTTACGCAAATTATAAATGTGACCAGAGTTTAAACTCTGATGTGACTGTGATTGTAAAATGTCGACTATAAAAGCAAACCCAAAAAGATATCATCAGTCCAAATCCAAAACACTACAAAACTTCAGAAACATCAAAAATTTTTCTTGGCGAATTAATGCCCAATAAATGAGGTGCAAAAGCTAGGCGTGCGAAACATCAACAAAAATTTAAAACAAAAAACGAGGAAAGTTTCATTTTCAAAAGTTTTAAATAAACCCTAAGTTTCTTGCACTCGACCACAAATTTCCATTAAAATGTCGTGGGGAAAAAATTCATACAACAATGCGTGAAAACCATATGCTAAAAACATCGAAATCTTTTCTAAAACGTGTAAAACGAAACCAAATATTATCCAAAACGTTTCCACTTAATCAAATATTTAAAAACTTTTTGGCAGATAATAATTTTTAGAGTTTGAAAAAACATATTTGCGTTTCGATATCAAACTCATTCAAAAACAAAACAAAACAATGCTAAATAACACTCAAATAAACTGAGCACTTCTGTGATGTTTTGGCACAGCGTTTGATCAAACACGAGCAAATACTGGAAATTTGGGGGGCCCGTAAAAACGTCTGATCTCGTCAAAACGCACTGCAAACTTTTGGCGATTGAGCTGCTTTCCGACGCAAGATTATCATGTTGCACACATGTTTTATACACTAGATGAAATTTCCTATTCGGTGAGTATTGTCAAGTTGATGGCATTTCACGCCTTTCATCAGCAGAATTGCGACGAAGTTGGAGTAAAAGTGCAGTTTTTCAGTTTTGGCGAAAAGTTGATTTTTGACAAAACTGGTGTGCTAACATTGCGCTATTTGAACGTTTTGCGTTTCGATATCACGATTTTGAAAACATGGGACATGAAGCTAATCAAATTCCAAAACGTCTGCACATGGTGAGATTGAGCACTTTTTCGTTGTTATCATTTGACGCGGGTTCAAAAATGGGTGAAATTTGAAAAATCGTTTGATCACGTCAAAACGTCATTTTGCAAAAAACGCTGTGCAAACTCTAGGCAAATGCACTGCTTTGCGTTTCGATATCGGACTGGTTCAAATATGATTATGAAACGGAATGAAACGCCGAATAGCATACACCCGGTTAGATTGAGCACTTTTGCGACGTTTTGGCGCAGCGTTTGATCAAACACGAGCAAATACTGGAAATTTGGGGGGCCCGTAAAAACGTCTGATCTCGTCAAAACGCACTGCAAACTTTTATCGATTGAGCTGCTTTCCGACGCAAGATTATCATGTTGCACACATGTTTTGTACACTACATAAAATTTCCTATTCGGTGGGTATTGTCAAGTTGATAGCATTTCACGCCTTTCATCAACAGAATTGCGACGAAGTTGGAGTAAAAGTGCAGTTTTTCAGTTTTGGCGAAAAGTTGATTTTTGACAAAACTGGTGTGCAAACATTGCGCTATTTGAACGTTTTGCGTTTCGATATCACGATTTTGAAGACATAGGACATGCAGATAAATGAATTCCAAACCGTCTGCACATGGTGAGATTGAGCACTTTTTCGTTGTTATCATTTGACGCGGGTTCGAAACTGACGCGGGTTGTTGATGCTTTGATTTGTTGCTTGTAGAAAAACCATTAAGCAGGGATAATCACCGCGAAGCATCTTATGCAAAGACCTAACAACAAAGCGTGTGTGAGAGTTGAATCAGTAACCACCTTTAACAATGGTCGACATGGAAACAACGCTCCACCCACTCCGTCACGTTCACTTTGTTTGGGCGTTGCATCGTTATGACTAGAACAGGGGTCGGCAACCTTTCGCACTAAAACAACCAAATAGTCCGCTTGTTACAATACGAAATCCAGCGGGAGACGCAAAACTACCGTCAGGTCCAAAAACTTCAGTTATTCCGAAATCGAATCCTAAAAAACGTCTTTATTTACCTCCAAACAAAGCCACAACTAGGGGCTCAAAGAGCCGCAGGTTGCTGACCCCTAAACTAAAACATGTGTGCAACATGATAATCTTGCGTCGGAAAGCAGCTCAATCGCCAAAAGTTTGCAGTGCGTTTTGACGAGATCAGACGTTTTTACGGGCCCCCCAAATCTCCAGTTTTTGCTCGTGTTTGATCAAACGCTGTGTCAAAACGTCGCAAAAGTGCTCAATCTAACCAGGTGTATGCTATTCAGCGTTTCATTCCGTTTCATAATCATATTTGAACCAGTCCGATATCGAAACGCAAAGCAGTGCATTTGCCTAGAGTTTGCACAGCGTTTTTAGCAAAATGACGTTTTGACGTGATCAAACGATTTTTCAAATTTCACCCATTTTTGAACCCGCGTCAAATGATAACAACAAAAAAGTGCTCAATCTCACCATGTGCAGACGTTTTGGAATTTGATTAGCTTCATGTCCCATGTTTTCAAAATTGTGATATCGAAACGCAAAACGTTCAAATAGCGCAATGTGCTGATGAAAGGCGTGAAATGCCATCAACTCGACAATACCCACCGAATAGGAAATTTCATCTAGTGTATAAAACATGT